>JAMPIV010001040.1:0-225000 GCA_024509875.1 Oreohelix idahoensis
TCATGTTATTTATTGTGTTCGTGTGGAAATAGATTATAAATTAGATCTGAAGTAGGAGGTTACAAAACCTTTTTTGTGTTCAGGGGACCGTGGTCCTAAGTTATTGATGCAGCACCTCACTGGTTCTGAGTTTTGCTGAATCAGAGGGCTGACAGCTCTTTACTCCTTGGTTCCAGGATAGCGACCAGTCGAGGTGTCTCACCTGTAACACAGGAAGAGAATCGAGCAGAGGTGTCTTTTCCCTGCCGCCATCACGAACAAGAGAATCTTCATTGTGGCCAGCGTGCTTAGCTATCAAAACCATTATGTGCCACCCCCCCTCAAACATTTACAGTATATGGTTAAAATACCGAGGGACAATATAATTGGTTTCAAATTGACACATGGAACTGTGTACTTTGTCTCCAATACTATACTTCCCCGATAATCCAAACGACTTGAAGTTCATAATGACAAAAACAACAACCAAGCATGAAAAACAAAAACAGTATTACCCTCATATTACTACTGCACAAACTTACACACATAGAATTTAAAGTTTTTTTTTTTCAATAATAAATATGTCAATACAAAGAATTATATATATAAACTGACTGTTTTACATTAATTACTTTGTAATTAACTTTTTGATTTGTTGGATTCCTGGTTCACCTGTGATAGTTGAATCAGGATATCCATTATTGAAATGTAATTAATAACTTTTTATTATGCAAACTTTAAAAACAAACCCCTGTCACTCATTCAAGATAGTCTTATAGAGTGTTATAAAGGTGTGTGAGGTGTCACAGTGTTGTAAAGTGTTGTGGAATAAATTAATTGGTTATCTGTCTGTTGGTTGTTGTTGGTACTTACACTTCATCTTTTTCATAACCCTAGACATTCAACGTAGTCATCACAATATTCCAGAATAATTCCTGAATGAGGTATTAATGGGTAGGCAAGTATGGTATCTGTAATACACCAACTTATTAGATTATGATAACCTTCACAGGCTGGATCTCAGTCAGTATCACTAAGCCCCTATAAACTTATTTATTATTATAATTTATTTAATATTTTATTTTCTATATATCTTTTTATATGTAATATTTATATATTATATATAATATATATTTTATATTATTATATATATATATATATATATTCTATATATCATATATATATATATGTTGTATTTCTTTGTGGCCGGTTGTGGCAAATGGTGTTTGTTGATTATTTATAAGGGGATTCTAGCTGTAAAAGCTTTATTTTCTTGTGAACAGCTAGTGTTTTCGTGTGGGTCCCTTAGTTGTACACGAGTCATTTGCTTATTTAGTTAAATCCAGCAACGACAGTGGTTCTAAGCCAATCGAGTGGGGGGGGGGGGGGTGGGGGTGGGGGAGAGCCAGCTAGCTCCTTCCCCCACCCGGATTAGATTTGGGTTTTTGACTTCTCTTTACCACGGGCTTTTTAGTTTTCTCTATTCTTCTTACTTGATGATTCCAGAACAAAGACTGCCTTGTAAAGCATATGAACATTTTCTCCACGTTTTGGTGTCCTGGCCAACTACCAGCTTCTATTTTTTCTCGTCTCTTGTTCCATGGCACATAAACCTAGTTCTGGTTATTAGTTCATCACATCAGAAATGATCTTGTTCATTGTCATTTCAACTCCGTCTATTCTACCCACGAGTCAAATTATTGGACAAACTGTAACTTTTTGCCCTGTGTGTGGACCTGTCAGCTTTTTTTTTTTTTTTTTTTTTGGAAGGTCGGGAAAAAAAAAAGGCACCATGACATGTATTTCGAGAATGTTCTTAGGAAAAAGCTTGTACCTGGAGTTATTAATAATAAACGAAAATCCATTTAAATCTTGTAGGTGTAAACGTACGGATTCATGTTGCTTCTATTTACCACTCACCAAACACTTGCTGTCTTAACTCTTATTGCTGGTGCTGAATCGAAATAATTAGCAAATTTCCAAGTAAAACCCCATAGGTGCTCAAATCCACCCGCAGTGCTAATTCCCAATGATATGTATACTAATTTGTTCCTACCGCCCTGTCACAGTCTATGCTAAATCTTACATTTGATGCCATGGAATTCCACAATCCTTAGCCTTGATTTAATTAATCCACCGCAATGTCGTTCTCTAACAGGTTGACGTTTATTATCCCAAGGTCTATTTGTTGCGCTTGATTTGAAAATCCAACCCACTGCTCGTTTTAATTGTTATGAAAATTCAAATAAAAAAGGAGTTTTGTCTAAAATTTTCCCTTTTAAACGACAAAACGAAGAATAAAGAAGAAACACTCGACCTTGATCGTAGAAAACGTGCGTTGAAATATGCGAGATTCGGTTATAGTGCAAAAGCGATGGACACAAAAGGCAAACCACTTCTAAAATTGTGACAATGCACGTAGCATTTCATTACACTGTAGGCGTTATTCCTTCAAGGTCAGGCAAATAATTGAAACGTATTGGTAATTAATAATTTAGAAGCGAGAATAAACACTCAGCCTCTGACAGATTTTTAGTGTAGTTAGTTTATAAAGATTTCCTGCAAGAACTCTTGACGGGTTATAATTAGATTTGGTGAATGCAATGTTAATGTTGCCCTTTAAGCAGAGACAAGCTGTATATAAAGGGATATGAAGTGTTAGAGACTTTATCCATTTCTAGGTCTTATCTTTATGAGTACGGATTAAGTCCTCCCTCCACGCTTCAGCCTTCCCTAACTCAAGAACAGATTCAAATACCTATGTACAGCTGGGTAGACTTCGGTTAAGCCACTTGTGACAAGAAACGAGTTTGGAAGGGAAACGTGAAAAGAGGCAAGACCACACGCTATAAGTGTGGGAAGGGTCACATCAAGACAAGAGAACAGGGAAAGGAGTTCTATTGGAGTGCACCATCAAGACAAGAGACAGGTAAGAGTTCTATTGGAGTGCACCATCAAGACAAGAGACAGGTAAGAGTTCTATTGGAGTGCACCATCAAGACAAGAGAAGGAAAGAGTTCTATTGGAGTGCACCATCAAGACAAGAGACAGGAAAGAGTTCTATTGGAGTGCACCATCAAGACAAGAGACAGGAAAGAGTTCTATTGGAGTGCACCATCAAGACAAGAGACAGGTAAGAGTTCTATTGGAGTGCACCATCAAGACAAGAGACAGGAAAGAGTTCTATTGGAGTGCACCATCAAGACAAGAGACAGGAAAGAGTTCTATTGGAGTGCACCATCAAGACAAGAGACATGTAAGAGTTCTATTAGAGTGCACCATCAAGACAAGAGACAGGTAAGAGTTCTATTAGAGTGCACCATCAAGACAAGAGACAGGTAAGAGTTCTATTAGAGTGTACCATCAAGACAAGAGACAGGTAAGAGTTCTATTAAAGTGCACCATCAAGACAAGAGACAAAGAGGCACCATCAAGACAAGAGACAGGTAAGAGTTCTATTAGAGTGTACCATCAAGACAAGAGACAGGTAAGAGTTCTATTGGAGTGCACCATCAAGACAAGAGACAGGAAAGAGTTCTATTAGAGTGCACCATCAAGACAAGAGACAGGAAAGAGTTCTATTAGAGTGCACCATCAAGACAAGAGACATGTAAGAGTTCTATTAGAGTGTACCATCAAGACAAGAGACAGGTAAGAGTTCTATTAGAGTGTACCATCAAGACAAGAGACAGGAAAGAGTTCTATTGGAGTGCACCATCAAGACAAGAGACATGTAAGAGTTCTATTAGAGTGCACCATCAAGACAAGAGACAGGTAAGAGTTCTATTAGAGTGTACCATCAAGACAAGAGACAGGTAAGAGTTCTATTAGAGTGCACCATCAAGACAAGAGACAGGTAAGAGTTCTATTAGAGTGCACCATCAAGACAAGAGACAGGAAAGAGTTCTATTGGAGTGCACCATCAAGACAAGAGACAGGAAAGAGTTCTATTGGAGTGCACCATCAAGACAAGAGACAGGAAAGAGTTCTATTGGAGTGCACCATCAAGACAAGAGACAGGAAAGAGTTCTATTGGAGTGCACCATCAAGACAAGAGACAGGAAAGAGTTCTATTGGAGTGCACCATCAAGACAAGAGACAGGAAAGAGTTCTATTGGAGTGCACCATCAAGACAAGAGACAGGAAAGAGTTCTATTGGAGTGCACCATCAAGACAAGAGACAGGAAAGAGTTCTATTGGAGTGCACCATCAAGACAAGAGACAGGTAAGAGTTCTATTGGAGTGCACCATCAAGACAAGAGACAGGAAAGAGTTCTATTGGAGTGCACCATCAAGACAAGAGACAGGAAAGAGTTCTATTGGAGTGCACCATCAAGACAAGAGACAGGAAAGAGTTCTATTGGAGTGCACCATCAAGACAAGAGACAGGAAAGAGTTCTATTGGAGTGCACCATCAAGACAAGAGACAGGAAAGAGTTCTATTGGAGTGCACCATCAAGACAAGAGACAGGAAAGAGTTCTATTGGAGTGCACCATCAAGACAAGAGACATGTAAGAGTTCTATTAGAGTGCACCATCAAGACAAGAGACAGGTAAGAGTTCTATTAGAGTGCACCATCAAGACAAGAGACAGGTAAGAGTTCTATTAGAGTGTACCATCAAGACAAGAGACAGGTAAGAGTTCTATTGGAGTGCACCATCAAGACAAGAGACATGTAAGAGTTCTATTAGAGTGTACCATCAAGACAAGAGACAGGTTAAAAAGAGTTCTATTAGGAGTGTACCATCAAGACAAGACAGGTAAGAGTCAAGAGTGTACCATCAAGACAAGAGACAGGTAAGAGTTCTATTGGAGTGCACCATCAAGACAAGAGACAGGAAAGAGTTCTATTAGAGTGCACCATCAAGACAAGAGACAGGAAAGAGTTCTATTAGAGTGCACCATCAAGACAAGAGACATGTAAGAGTTCTATTAGAGTGTACCATCAAGACAAGAGACAGGTAAGAGTTCTATTAGAGTGTACCATCAAGACAAGAGACAGGAAAGAGTTCTATTGGAGTGCACCATCAAGACAAGAGACATGTAAGAGTTCTATTAGAGTGTACCATCAAGACAAGAGACAGGTAAGAGTTCTATTAGAGTGTACCATCAAGACAAGAGACAGGTAAGAGTTCTATTAGAGTGCACCATCAAGACAAGAGACAGGTAAGAGTTCTATTAGAGTGCACCATCAAGACAAGAGACAGGTAAGAG
This sequence comes from Oreohelix idahoensis, assembly GCA_024509875.1. Classification (NCBI taxonomy): domain Eukaryota; kingdom Metazoa; phylum Mollusca; class Gastropoda; order Stylommatophora; family Oreohelicidae; genus Oreohelix; species Oreohelix idahoensis. The sequence continues at coordinate 5,195 of JAMPIV010001040.1, forward strand.
TTCTATTAAAGTGCACCATCAAGACAAGAGACATGTAAGAGTTCTATTAGAGTGTACCATCAAGACAAGAGACAGGTAAGAGTTCTATTAAAGTGCACCATCAAGACAAGAGACAGGTAAGAGTTCTATTAAAGTGCACCATCAAGACAAGAGACATGTAAGAGTTCTATTAGAGTGTACCATCAAGACAAGAGACAGGAAAGAGTTCTATTAGAGTGCACCATCAAGACAAGAGACAGGAAGGACTGAAATGGTGTGACAAAATCACCAACGTGGAACTGATGCCAAGAACTAGATAAGTGTCAGTGGAACAAGAGATGAGAAGAAGACGCTGGTGATGGATAGGACACACATTGAGTAAATTTGTTGATAGCATTACCAGGCAGTTCTTGTTCTGGACTCCCCAGGGACAGAGGCAGGGGGAGGCCAACAAATACATAGAGAAGAAAACTGGAGAGAGAAGTTAACATGATGAGGAAGACGTGGACAGAACTTAAGCGGATGGCACGTGACAGGAAGTCTTGGCACGTGACAGGAAGTCTTGGCATGTTATTGCTGTTAAAGGCCTTTGCTCCTTGAATTCGAATTACGTAGGCGTCACGCTCCAGTCTACCTAGACGCAAATAGGTACATGGCTTTGGTCTTGAGTTAGGGAAGGCAAAGGCAGCGAGGGAAGGAGCTAGTCCCCCCCCCCCCCCCCCCGTCCCTCTCAAAGCTGCACATAGTTTAATGAAGTCTCTAACACTTCACTCCCCACCGGCATTATGTGATATGACACCACCTCTACTTTTGGTGTTTTTAACCGCGTTTCTAAGACTGAATATTTATTTTACATGTCACCTTTTTATAAAAACTTGAAAACCGTTTATTTACTTTAGAATTGGCCCATATTTGATGCAGTGGGCATTAATACAAGTTCTGGTGTAAAATTATCATATCGTTTTATATGATGGGTCATACATGGGCCGATTTTGTTATATTTATCATTATACTGCATCTACAAGGCATATTTAGCTTGAAGATCTATCTTGTTTCCTTGCCATCAAATTGGTTCTTTTTTTCTGCATTGTTTTTAAATTAAAAATCTAACATTTCCTACAGTCCTTCTTCGTGTTCTGCTTTTAATACTGCGACATCGGCACAGCTCGCCCGTGTCTATCCGAAATGGTAGCAAATAATAATAACACTTTAATCTGCCAGGCAGGTGATAAAAGGCCATTAAGAAGTTTGGACATGGTGATGGTTATCTTAACCTGTAGAAGTTCAAAATCAATTTGAGCAGATATTATAGGATACAGAAGATATGGAAAAGGAATTAAAAGATTGGCACAGAAATGAAAGATTGAAATATTGTTATTGATGACATGTGTTTTAATGGGAGTTGAAAAGAACTAATGGATTAATTGATTAGTAGATTGACTGCTTGATTAATTGGTTGGTTGATTAGAATAACGCAAGCCATTTATAAGGTACATTCCACTCATATTCCTGGTGAATGTTTTTGTTAATCTCCAGGTGATCTCACGTAATAGAAAACGAGATCAACCAAAAAATCCCAGTTAATCTATAACAATTGACCAGATAATCCCTGTTCTGGAATCCTTAGGGATAAAAGAGGTAGAAGAAGAACAAAGAACACGTGGAAAAGACAATTGGAAACAGACGTAAAGGGCATGAAGACGACACGGAAAGACCTTGAACTGATGTCACGTGACAGGAATACTTGGTAGACGTTTGTTGAAGGTCAATACTCCTTTGGGAGTTGAAAGAAGAAATAAGAGAAGAAGAAAAACCTATTTCATTGTTCGTTCCTGGTAGCCAGGTATGTCAGCAACACGTGCTGGTGAATTTCTTCTTGACTGTATTGTACAGTTTCACTAAGAGTTAACGCTTAGCGTTGGTGAATCAAAGACAGGACAATATCTGTACAGTTTCACTAAGAGTTAACGCTTAACGTTGGTGAATCAAAGACAAGACAATATCTGTACAGTTTCACTAAGAGTTAACGCTTAACGTTGGTGAATCAAAGACAGGACAATTGTGGTGTCTGCCCATGCACACCACATGTTAGATTTATTGAGTTTGAGTTAGTGCTGATAAATGCGGCACTATTTGGGATATTTATTGAAAATGAGGCGCACCGGAAAATGACGTCAGAGTTTGTGTTGATATGTGTATGGCCAAGGTGAAGTAAAACCTTGCGCTTTATGACAGCTGTGGTTTTTGGCTGTGTTTTCTTTTAAGTTCCAGTATGGACCTACTACGAAGTGTGTACCTTCTGACAGGAGAGGGTTTGTACAAGAGCATGAATACTCTTGAATTAAAAGTAATATGTACGGAGAAAATTAATAAATAAGGATTAATCATGAATAACGAGTATGCATGCTACAAAGAATTTCAGTTATTAAAAGATGTCGAATTCGTTTCAAAAGAAGACTGTTTTAGTTCCTCATTGGTCAGGTAGAGAACCTGTATGCGTGTTGTGATAGAGGGAACAAAACTATGAAAAGTGAGAGATTTTACCCGGGATGTAACGGGATAACGAGCAGTACTATGAGCGACCGCTGGAGCAATCAAATATATATTAACTGTGGACAGGGGTAGCAATTTACCTATAATAATAATAAACGAACACAAAATATATTCGAACGGCGCCCCACCACAGATATGGGGGCTGTCGTCCGTTGGATTTGAAGGACATTTGAAGGCTGCTCAGGCTATTGGCAGACAGAGTTCTATGTTGGGATCCCAACCGGGAATCAATCTTGTTTTGAACATTTTGGACACGTGGAATGCAACGGTCGGGATAAGAAGGTCGTTAATCCCTCCATCTTGTTTCACTGGAACGTCAGTGAAATGCATAACTTTCGGAGGCACGGTAGAGATATATCCCATGGCCGACGTAACAATAACCACGCCATTCTTTACTGGGAAAGTTCGTGTATGTGTTCTCAACCAGCCTTGCTGTGACTTGATTTTGGGAAACATAAAGGGTATAAAAGAATGTTCTACTGATGAAATTTCTGCATGGGAAAGAGAATATCTTTCTTTATCCAATGCTGTGACTACTAGAGCACAGCTGGTTGCAGAAGCAAATGAACTTAATGATAGCAATAATATCCCACACGTGACAACAAGTCATTACATAGATAAAAATGCATTCATTAACCAACAAAAAGATGACTCTTCTTTGGGACGTTTATTCACTTTAGCTACGGCTAAAACTATTACACATACAAATAATGCCAGACATTGGTATCAATTTCATGACAATATTTTGATACGTTGTTTTGACAATTATTCTTCGGTACTCAGACAAATAGTAGTACCTACGTCATTTCGATCACTAGTTTTATCTAATGCACATGATGTTCCTTTTGCGGGTCATATGGGGATTGCCCGCACAGCTTATAGATTGATGGCACATTTTTTTTGGCCAGGGGTTCATAAGGACGTCGCAACGTTTTGTAAATCATGCACTGTTTGTCAGGGAGTTGCTCATAAGGGTGCGCATCAGTTTGCACCCCTACAGACCACAGATATCTCTGTGCGTCCTTTTTATAAGATGGCTGTCGACATAATCGGGCCTCTTCCGGTGTTATCATCCAGAGGATTCCGCTTCATCTTAACTTGTATCGATCTATGCACCAGATGGCCTGAAGCCATACCTGTTAAGTCCATAACAACAATGTCGGTGACTGATGCATTATTATCGATATTTTCACGTATCGGATTTCCTGAAGAGCTTCTGTCGGATCATGGCACGCAATTCACTTCAGATATGTTCTCGGAAATTTGTGATGTGCTTCACATCCGTCATACATTGAGTGCCAGATTAAATCCGCAATCAAACGGAGTTGTAGAACGCTGGAATTCTACTTTAAAGCAGATGTTGGGCAAAGTAACAACAATGTTTCCCCATGATTGGGACCGGTTGATACCAGCGGTTCTCTTTGCGTATAGAGAAGTTTCCTAATCGTCAAACTGGATTCTCACCATTTCAATTAGTTTTCGGGGCTAATCCAAGAGGACCAATGTCTATCTTACATGATTTGGTGATAACAAACGATGATAATACGGTTACGAAATCTAGTCACCAATATGTCACAGATCTACGTCAATGCATTGTGGACGCATGTGAGATTGCGACTGAAGCATCAGAATTAGCAAAATATAAGACTCGGTCGCGTATTAATCGTGATAGGAGATTAACATCATTATCGATTAACGATGAAGTTTTTGTTCTCTTGCCACTTAAAGGTGATCATTTGTTGGTTACGTGGCAAGGTCCTTTTAAAGTTGTGGGTAAGAAAAACCGACGTGGATTACATCATCGACATTAGGGGTAAAAGAAAAACATTCCACACTAACATGTTACAACCTTACATTTCTAGACCTCTTCCACTCAAACATATTTGTGAATCTATCACAAATCAATCTCCGCATCTGGCATCTATTGCTTTAGTTGATGAAGAAGCAACTAGTTTCGCGGATGTACCGCTTGATTTTCCTGTGGTACCTATCCAAGCCTCTGAAACTTGGAAGGATGTAATCATTTGTAACGATTTACCTTCAGATCAGAAGAATCAGATTCTCAATCTATTGAAATCTTTTGAAGATGTGTTGTCTGATCTACCTGGACGAACTAACATTATTTCTCACGAAATAAAATTATCGGATCCCACTCCGATTAAGTTACGACCGTATGCAATTCCTTTGCATATCAGAGAGCAGGTTGATAGTGAGGTCGACAATATGTTGAAAATGGGGATAATCTCTCCATCAGATTCTCCATTTTGTTTTCCGATGGTAGCAGTACGGAAGAAAGACAAATCCATTCGTATATGCATTGATTTCCGTCGACTAAATAAAGTCACGATATCAGATTCTGAACCAATGCCTTTGCTGGAAGACCTGCTACCTCGTTTAGCTTCCGCTACGTTCTTTAGCAAATTCGATTTATCAAAAGGGTATTGGCAGATCCCTTTGACCGAAGAATGTAAACCATTGACGGCATTTGCAACATCGAAGGGTTTGTTCCAATACAATGTCATGTGTTTTTGGGCTCAAAAATGCGCCTGCAACTTTTGTACGGATGATGCGTCGAGTATTTGGGAGCCGTTATGACCTAATATCTTATATAGATGACATTTGCATGTTTCATGACACATGGGAAGAACATGTAGATGGGATACAATCTTTACTCCAGACACTAAGAATACACAATCTCACAGCCCGTCCATCCAAAATAGAAATTGGATTCAAGGAAATTTCATTTCTAGGACACAAAATTGGCAGACATGTAATACAACCTGATGAATCTAATTTAAAACGCATACTTGATCTTACAATCCCAACTACAAAGAAGCAAGTACGGAGTCTATTAGGATTGGTGAATTTTTACCACAAGTTTATTCCAAGGTTCTCGTCTTTGACTGCTGTCTTATCTGATCTAACTAAAAGAGGTATGCCTAACAAAGTAGTTTGGACAGAACAATGTAACCAGGCATTACAAAACATTAAGACTCATTTTTCACAGTATCCGATATTAAGACTGCCAGATTTAAAAAGATCATTTATTGTTGTAACAGATGCTTCGCTCCACGCAATAGGCGGGTGTTTGGGACAAAGTTTTGATGGCAAGTTTCATCCGATCTACTACTTGAGTAGGAAACTATCGGAAGCCGAATCTAAATACTCTATTTTCGACAGAGAACTGTTGGGTATAGTATGGACTTTGAATAAACTTCAAAAGTATGTGGTAAGAACGCATTTTACTATAATGACAGATCAGAGATCATTAACGTATCTGCAAACCTGTAAATCACCAAGTGCAAGACTTACGAGATTTGCATTACAGTTGCAAGCGTATGACTTTGATATCGTCCATATAGAAGGACATAATAATGTAATCGCGGACACTCTATCAAGAGTAATACATTGAACTATGTAACTGTCCTGGGTACAAGAAGTGACAACAAACATTGTTTATGTTCATAATCAATTGATGGATAGATTATATAGCGATATTTTCGTAGCATTAATATGTTGCTCACAAGTTGTTGCCACATATTTTAACTGCATTTCACTCATCGTGATATCATTTCACTCATTACTTGAATTTGATTTTCCTTTTTATCATTATAGTTAAGTATAGTTAATGATGACCTGGAAACCTGCAGTTTCCAGTAGCGCGCAGGGGGGGGTAATATGTGGTGTCTGCCCATGCACACCACATGTTAGATTTATTGAGTTTGAGTTAGTGCTGATAAATGCGGCACTATTTGGGATATTTATTGAAAATGAGGCGCACCGGAAAATGACGTCAGAGTTTGTGTTGATATGTGTATGGCCAAGGTGAAGTAAAACCTTGCGCTTTGTGACAGCTGTGGTTTTTGGCTGTGTTTTCTTTTAAGTTCCAGTATGGACCTACTACGAAGTGTGTACCTTCTGACAGGAGAGGGTTTGTACAAGAGCATGAATACTCTTGAAATAAAAGTAATATGTACGGAGAAAATTAATAAATAAGGATTAATCATGAATAACGAGTATGCATGCTACAAAGAATTTCAGTTATTAAAAGATGTCGAATTCGTTTCAAAAGAAGACTGTTTTAGTTCCTCATTGGTCAGGTAGAGAACCTGTATGCGTGTTGTGATAGAGGGAACAAAACTATGAAAAGTGAGAGATTTTACCCGGGATGTAACGGGATAACGAGCAGTACTATGAGCGACCGCTGGAGCAATCAAATATACATTAACTGTGGACAGGGGTAGCAATTTACCTATAATAATAATAAACGAACACAAAATATATTCGAACGGCGCCCCACCACAGATATATATGTACAGTTTCACTAAGAGTTAACGCTTAACGTTGGTGAATCAAAGACAGGACAATATCTGTACAGTTTCACTAAGAGTTAACGCTTAACGTTGGTGAATCAAAGACAAGACAATATCTGTACAGTTTCACTAAGAGTTAACGCTTAGAGTTGGTGAATCAAAGACAAGACAATATCTGTACAGTTTCACTAAGAGTTAACGCTTAGCGTTGGTGAATCAAAGACAAGACAATATATGTACAGTTTCACTAAGAGTTAACGCTTAGCGTTGGTGAATCAAAGACAAGACAATATCTGTACAGTTTCACTAAGAGTTAACGCTTAGCGTTGGTGAATCAAAGACAAGACAATATCTGTACAGTTTCACAAAGAGTTAACGTTTAGCGTTCGTGAATCAAAGACAAGACAATATCTGTACAGTTTCACTAAGAGGTAACGCTTAGCGATGGTGAATCAAAGACAAGACAATATCTGTACAGTTTCACTAAGAGTTAACGCTTAGAGTTGGTGAATCAAAGACAAGACAATATCTGTACAGTTTCACTAAGAGTTAACGCTTAGCGTTGGTGAATCAAAGACAAGACAATATCTGTACAGTTTCACTAAGAGTTAACGCTTAGCGTTGGTGAATCAAAGACAAGACAATACCTGTACAGTTTCACTAAGAGTTATAGCTTAGCGTTGGTGAATCAAAGACAAGACAATATCTGTACAGTTTCACTAAGAGTTAACGCTTAGCGTTGGTGAATCAAAGACAAGACAATATCTGTACAGTTTCACTAACAGTTAACGCTTAGCGTTGGTGAATCAAAGACAAGACAATATCTGTACAGTTTCACAAAGAGTTAACGTTTAGCGTTGGTGAATCAAAGACAAGGCAATATCTGTACAGTTTCACTAAGAGTTAACGCTTAGCGATGGTGAATCAAAGACAAGACAATATCTGTACAGTTTCACTAAGAGTTAACGCTTAGCTGTGGTGAATCAAAGACAAGACAATATCTGTACAGTTTCACTAAGAGTTAACGCTTAGAGTTGGTGAATCAAAGACAAGACAATATCTGTACAGTTTCACTAAGAGTTAACGCTTAGCGTTGGTGAATCAAAGACAAGACAATATCTGTACAGTTTCACTAAGAGTTAACGCTTAGCGTTGGTGAATCAAAGACAAGACAATATCTGTACAGTTTCACTAAGAGTTATAGCTTAGCGTTGGTGAATCAAAGACAAGACAATATCTGTACAGTTTCACTAAGAGTTAACGCTTAGCGTTGGTGAATCAAAGACAAGACAATATCTGTACAGTTATCGTATGTTTGTTTTACTATTTGTATCATCTGTATCTAGGGAGAGCCTACTCTTTACGACCAGGACTTTGAATGTCTGTCATGTGCCCCTGGCTGTGATTCCTGCACTGATTCTTCCCCCTGCATTTTGGCTCTGAACTGGATTCTACGGTCCATTTTGCTAGCTGTCTCCGGCCTCATTATGTCGTTCCTCCTGATACTTATATGGTTTACAGTCCATTACAGAAACGTTAAGGTGAGTACTGAAGCCTGGTTGGATGTCTGATTATATAAGTGTATTGATCGTCCCATTGGCTAAACGGTTAGAGAACGTACCTCTCGCAGAAATGTTACTGGGTTTTGGGAACGAAACCTGACTCTTGTTTTGAGTTAGGGAAGGCAAAGGCAGCCAGGACGGGAACTCGTTGTCCCACCTCAAATAGCTGGACCTAATTTTGTAAATTCTCTAACACTATAATTCCCACCGGCAACATCTATTATGAGGCTTTTTTTTTAAATGCTCGTAGCCTTGTAGATTGGTTAACAGAAATACGAGTAACTTATATAGTCTAATCCAAGCCTTCTTCTCTCTGACAGCATGTCTCAGCACTGTGTCTTTAGTTCTTGAACTCGCTGTGATACCCGTATGTATTGGTAAATCTCATTATGTTACTAGTACCGCTACTTGAGGATTGTCTATTTTTATATATATTTTTATTTACGTGTTGGCTACTTTTCTTCGTAGCACGCTCTTTTAAACATTTATTAAATACATAGAACTGTTGATTATATCTTGACGCGTTTCATATAGTGTGGTATTTTCCTTGATGGCGTATTTTCTATGCTCTGTACAGTATTAGTTCACTCCATGATGTTTTTACATTTTAGCTATAGTTCAAACTGTTATGGTGTTCAGAAGTTTGTCTGTGTCTATACTGGCATGTATTTGATATTGGTTGGAGGTTTATTTACGCCAATCTGTATCTTGCCAGGCAAGATAAAAGAGGATTTATTGAAAAACTAACAGAGGAAGTCGAGACTGCGACAAAAAAGGAGACTTGAAAACATTATATAATATTACTAGAACTTTATCTAAGAAACAGCTAAACAACAATACAACAGTGAATAGCAGAGAAGGTCAAAGCATTAGCAATGAAGAGAAACAAACGGCGAGATGATCTGAATATGTTAAGGAAATCCTAAATCGAAATCAACCAATACAGCAACCCATCATAGAGCCAGCAGACGAGCCACTACAGTGCAACATAAACCCACCCACTAAACAAGAGATCTCTCGGGCAATAAAACAGCTGAAAAATGGGAAGGCCGCAGGACCAGATGGAATACCACCAGATGCCCTGAAGGCAGATATACCATACACCACAGAGCTGCTTCACCAGCTCTTCAAGACAATCTGAGGAACCCAGGCCATCCCAAAGAGCTGCAAGGAAGGCCACATTATCAACTGCCAAAGAAAGGAAACATGACTGTATGTAGCAACTGGAGTGGTATAACACAACTAGCAGTGGCTGGACAAATTTTGAACAGACTATTGTTGGACCGTATTAAGAGGGTGGTGGATTACAAACTTAGAGAAAAACAGGCAGGATTTCGTGCAGGAAGATCATGTACAGACCAGATAGCAGCACTCAGAATCATCATAGAACAATTAAATGAGTGGCAGACCCCCTTGTATGTAACTTGTGGGGACTTCGAAAAGGCTTTCGACAGTATAGACCGTACTGTGATGTGGAAAATCCTGAGACATTATGGAATCCCAGAGAAATTCATTAAAATCATCCAAGATTTCTACCAGGAGGCCTCATGTAAAGTAGTACACAAAGGAAAACTATCAGAGCCCTTCTCAGTACAAAGTGGAGTCAGACAGGGATGTCTGCTATCACCAACAATGTTTCTCATGGTCATAGACTGATGAGACAGACAACAGAGGGAGAGTAAACTGGAATACAGTGGACGTTTAACAAACAACAGGAGGATCTCGACTTTGCAGATGATTTGTGCCTTCTGTTACATAGACAGCAAGATATGCAGGAGAAAACAAATAGATTAGTAACAGAAGCAGCAAAGATGGAACTACACATAAATGTAAATAAAACAAAAGAAATGAGAATAAATAATAAGCATACGGACTCGATGAAGATCAATGATCAAGTCATTGAAGAAGTAGAAAACTTTATATACCTGGGGAGTAACATTGATAAAGGAGGGAGAACAGCTGGGGACGTCTGCTCAAAGATAAATAAAGCCAGATGTGCTTTTAATGCCCTTCGACCATTATGGAACTCCTCAGCTATATCCCGAGAGAATACAATCATAATCTTTAGGTCAAATGTGAAGTCAGTCTTGCTGTATGGCTCAGAGACATGGTATGTCTCAAAGAGTATCACCTCCAAGCTACAGACATTTGTAAATAGATGTTTCCGACGGATCCTTCGTATAAGATGGCCAGATGTAGTAACAAATATAGAGCTAAGGAAAAGATGTGGACAACAGCCAATACAGACAGAAATTAAGGTAAGAAAGTGGGGATGGATAGGACATACACTCAGAATAGATCAATCAAGCATAGCCAGAGTTGCCCTTGACTGGAACCCACAGGGGAAAAGAAGAGTGGGGAGGCCAAAGAGAACTTGAAGAAGAACTGTTGAAGAGGAGGCTAAGTAATTTGGAATGACTTGGGCACAGCTTAAAAAAAAATCCCAGAAAAGAAATCGATGGAGAGCAACTGTTTCTGCCCTATGTTCCACAGTGAACGAAAAGGAATGATGATGATGATGTATCTATCTGGGAAAGTCTACCAGAGTAAAACTACTGGCTAGGCGAGTGGGCGAGTGGGCGAGTGAGTGAGTGAGTGAGTCTGTAAAGTTCGGGGAGTATACTTCTATTTAAATGTTTGCTTTTGTTCTTGTAACATAATGTTTTATTAACTTGTGTATTTATGGTGGGGTTTTAATGCCTACAAGGTTTTATACATTAATTCCTACATTGTTGTTATTGCAGTATGTCTTTAATTTTTGCCAGTGTTGGTCAAATTTCTTGCAGTCCATCGGAAAGTGTCTTATTTCATTCAGTTCTTGACATTCTTAGTACGTGGGTTCCTCCAGCATGAAATATTACGTTCCAAGCTCGAGCTGTAACAGTTTTTTAAAGCCTTGCTCAGTGCTTCTTAACCTGTTAAACGTCCCTAATTATGTCTCTAGTGCCCACATTTGCTGTCACCCTTTAGATTGTTCAGTCCCAGCAGTTTTTGTCTTTGGAGCACCGTACTCGATGACAGTCTCGTAGATTGGTATGTCTCAGGAGTTAATGCTTCTTTTGGACGTACTCGCTGCGACCTTTGTAGATTGGTAAATAGCAGCTGATTTTGGGGGTTTGTTTTTGACGACCTATGCTAAGCCAGAAAAAAAATGGTTCATTACTTTCCACAAATGGTGTCTTCGCCACATCCGTGATATTTTGTGGAAGAAAAACAAATGACAGCGTCGCGATGCTGTCACGCGCTGGCCTTCAAAGCCTGTACTCAACTTAGACAGCGCAGATTACGGCGGGTTTGGCTATGTTCGCCACAAGAAAGATGGTCACGTCCCCAAAGATATTATCTACGGACAACTGGCAGATTGCAAAAAAATAGCAAGGCGACCGCAGCTGAAGTTGAGAGATGTGTGCTAGACTGGAGTGAACTACTACTGATGTTTGGATTGATTACTACACAGCAACTGTTAACTTTATGTATTTATTTTTTAACATTATTGTTTAACTGATGGATTGGTTTTTGTTAGGACCTTCTTCATTGCACACAGACAACTCCATCAGTGCTCCGATCTCCTCCCTTAGATCACACAATCAGGATCTCAGCACAGTGTACGAATTCCGTAGCACCGGCGAGGATCCAAACAATCTGATGTGGAATATTTCAACAGAGAAAATTGTGATAACAAGAATTTAAACATAAGAAGAAGAAGAAGCTTCCACGTTTATAAATGGAATCTTCAGACAAAAGAAGAAACAGTTTTACTTGTTACTAGAATTGTCAAGTCTTGTCTAACGGTTCTGTCATTTATATAACCTTTATTTTGTAACTGTCATGCCCAGGTGTTAAAGGCTGCCAGTCCAGTCCTCATGAGAGTGGTTTTGGTTGGGGCCTTTTTTCTGTACTGTCCGGTAAGTTCAGTGAGATTGATGGGTGACTTAATGGCAGGGGAAACTGGTGAATCGGTGGATGTACGAATGTATACAGAGCCAACTTTAGGGCAGGGCGACCAGGGTGACCGCTCAGGGCACAAAGGACAAGGATCCACTGGCACCAGCGAGGGAAAAAAGTAATTTTGTCTTTAAAATCTTGACTTTTGTTTACTTGCGTCACAATTCGCCCTCGAGAAAACGTGTTTTGTTATTGTTTTTTTTTTTTACAAGAAAACACTGAAACCAAAATATGGTTAGCGTCCCTTGCTTTTTTTCCTTCTTGTTATGGTTTATGCTATGTGAGCAATAATCATGTTAGATGAATAATACTCACAAATGGGCATATTGCAGGCACTCGTAAGGGAAAAAAAGATATAGAAGACAAGGCAACAGATAAGCAACACAAGTGATAGACTTACAGGAGAATTGAACCCAGGACCATCAGAACGGTAACAGAATGAATCATGATTAACCATATTACAAACTGATCTGCCTGTCACTAATGTTACTTAATTTTTCAGTAACGCTAAATTAGCTTTGCGGCTAGAAGTGTGTGCATGTGTGTGTATGTAAAGAGGGGAAGAGGGTCCGGGAGCCATGTCAAACTACTCGCTCTGGTCGCAGAATGCTCTAAGGCCGGCCCTGAGTGTATGATAAAGTGAAATATAAGATTAACAATAAACAATACGAAAGAGTTAAGATCCATGTATGTGGGAATGAACAGAGGGATGGATGGACGGGTGGACGAACAGAGATACAGAAACAAACAAACAGAGATACAGAAACAAGACAAACAGAGATACAGAAACAAACAAACAGATATACAGAAACAAGACAAACAGAGATACAGAAACAAGACAAACAGAGGTACAGAAACAAGACAAACAGAGATATAGAAACAAGACAAACAGAGATACAGAAACAAGACAAACAGCGATACAGAAACAAGACAAACAGAGATACAGAAACAAGACAAACAGAGATACAGAAACAAGACAAACAGATATACAGAAACAAGACAGAGATACAGAAACAGGACAAACAGAGATACAGAAACAAACAAACAGAGATACAGAAACAAGACAAACAGAGATACAGAAACAAACAAACAGAGATACAGAAACAAGACAGAGATACAGAAACAAGACAGAGATACAGAAACAAGACAAACAGAGATACAGAAACAAACAAACAGAGATACAGAAACAAGACAAACAGAGATACAGAAACAAACAGAGATACAGAAACAAGACAAACAGAGATACGGAGACAAGACAAACAGAGATACAGAAACAAGACAAACAGAGATACAGAAACAAACAAACAGAGGTACAGAAACAAGACAAACAGAGATACAGAAACAAACAGAGATACAGAAACAAGACAAACAGAGATACGGAGACAAGACAAACAGAGATACAGAAACAAGACAAACAGAGATACAGAAACAAGACAAACAGGGTTACAGAAACAAGACAGAGATACAGAAACAAGACAAACAGAGATACAGAAACAAGACAAACAGAGATACAGAAACAAGACAAACAGAGATACAGAAGCAAGACAAACAGATATACAGAAACAAGACAGATACAGAAACAAGACAAACAGAGATACAGAAAAAAACAAACAGAGATACAGAAACAAGACAAACAGAGATACAGAAACAAACAAACAGAGATACAGAAATAAACAAACAGAGATACAGAAACAAGAAAAACAGAGATACAGAAACAAGACAAACAGCGAGACACTGAGATAGATTCACACATGGAACAATATTTTCTTTTAAATAACGCAAATACATGTTTATCATATTTTTAAATATTTTCACCATATCGCTATATCCAGTCTATTGTAGGCTACTTCGAAGCCAGCACTGTAACATGTTGTATGAAACTGTGGTTTCGAGAAATTGGATTCTCCATCTCATATGGGGCCCTGCTACTTAAGACGTGGAGGTAATAAGTGTTTATGGGTGATATTTACATGAACGCTGAGTGAGTTGTTTTTATGTTTATTATAAAGTTCTTCTTGAATCTCTAGGGTAAGACAGGTAGACGAAGACTAAAGAACACATGGAAAAGAGAACTAAAGAATGATGTGAAGGGGTTGTAGAAAACATAGAAAGACCTTGAGCTGATGGTACGGGACAGAAATACTTTGAATGCGTTTGTTGAAGGCCTATGCTCCTTGGGGAGCTCAAAGGTGAAAGAAGAAGTAGAACACAGTTGTTGTTTCTTCACAGGAACCTAAGATTGATTTTGTTTTTGTGTAAAAGACAAATCAAGTTCAACACAAAAATGATAATCTTCAACTCAATAACAGTCCTGTTGTATGGCTCTGAAACATGAAGAAAACAAAAGAGACAACAAGTATGTTACAGACTTTGTTAAATAGATGTCTGCTCTGAATAGAATGGTCAAAAGGCTATGGCGAGATCACCAAAGAGGAACGGATATAAAAAAAAAACTAGGCAAATACTAATGGAACAAGAGGTGACGAAAATGTATGTATTCGACCTTGCTGCATGGTAGCCTTATAGGCTAGAGGAACTTTCATTGTAGCCTTATAGGCTAGAGGAACTTTCATTGTAGCCTTATAGGCTAGAGGAGTTTTCATTGTAGCCTTATAGGCTAGAGGAGCTTTCATTGTAGTCTAATACGCTAGAGGAACTTTCATTGTAGCCTTAAAGGCTAGAGGAACTTTCATTGTAGCCTTATAGGCTAGATGAACTTTCATGGTAGCCTTATAGGCTAGAGGAACTTTCATGGTAGCCTTATAGGCTAGATGAACTTTCATTGTAGCCTTATAGGCTAGAGGAACTTTCATTGTAGCCTTTTAGGCTAGATGAACTTTCATGGTAGCCTTATAGGCTAGAGGAACTTTCATGGTAGACTTATAGGCTAGATGAACTTTCATTGTAGCTTTAAAGGCTAGAGGAACTTTCATTGTAGCCTTATAGGCTAGAGGAACTTTCATTGTAGCCTTATAGGCTAGAGGAACTTTCATTGTAGCCTTATAGGCTATAGGAACTTTCATTGTAGCTTTATAGGCTAGATGAACTTTCATTGTAGCCTTATAGGCTAGATGAACTTTCATTGTAGCCTTATAGGCTAAGATCATTAATATGGAACTAATGACAAGATCATTAATATGGAACTAATGACAAGATCATTAATATGGAACTAATGACAAGATCATTAATATGGAACTAATGACAAGATCATTAATATGGAACTAATGACAAGAACCAGACAAGTGCAAGTGGAACAAGAGATGAGAAGACGACGCTGGTGACGTGTAGGACACACATTAAGGAAACCTACTAATAACATTACTAGGCAGTCATTGTTCTGGAATACCCAGGGTTTGAGAGGTAGAGGAATACCAAGGAATGTATGGACAAGACAACTGTAGACAGACATAAAGGTCATGAAGAAAGGCATGGAACGACCTTGAACTGATGGCATAGGTCAGGAACTCGGCATTTTGTTGAAAGCAAATGCACCTTAGGGAACTGAATGAGGTTGATGATGATTCAACTCTTCTTAACATAAGTAGTAAGTACAGTTGAGTGCATACATGTATTTATACTTGTTTGTGTGTCCGTGGTATTATGACGGTCCCAAACAAAGGACACATTTTTACTAACAGTGGCGTGTTTAGAAGTGGGAGTGGATCATTAGTTTTCCCTGACGTGGGCTTTGTGGTTTGCGATAGATTAATTACTCCTTTTGAAGGACAATATTCATCTTTAAAACCATAAGCTTAATTTAATACGTGCTATAACTAAATGACTAAGTAAGCTATAACTAAATGGCGCATGCGTTGGTGAATGTGGAACCCTTTACGATTTTAGTACCCTGCTGCTAAAAGAAAAAAAAACACCCCCAAATCAAAATTCATACACACGCCACTGCTCACTTGTGTTTTATACAAGATGTTACGTGACCTGAGGGAGATGCAGTCCTGTTCTCTGTCTCTTAACAGACCCACAGGAACTTCACGGGGCGTTTGGTATTATACTTTAAAAATAACCCCATCTAGTTCCAGATGTTTTCTGATGTGACAAAGAATAGACGTAATGCCACCTCAAGCATGTCGTAAGAGGCGACTAACATGAGGTTGTGTTTGAGGCTGGCTACCTCATCACGTGACATAAATGGCTACAGAAATGACCACCGTAAGTGTTTATGGGTAATTTTTTTATGTAGGCTTCCTGCACGCGGGGACCAGCTACTGGGCTGGTTACATGCTCCACAAGAAACGAAAAGAAGAAGAAGTAGAAGAGGAAGAGAAAGAAGAGAAAGAGAAGGAAGAAAAGGAAAATAAAGAAGAAGAGGAAATGAAGAGAAAGAAGAAGAAAAGGAAGAGGAGGAAGACAAAGATGATGATGAAGAAGAACACAACATAGTTCTACATATAATTTCATTCACAAATCCCTATTTTATTGTTGTGTTGTCTCAAAATATTTCTTATTCCATCCCACCCACAATTTTTATCACGTAAAGTTAGTTTATTAAATAAAAACACAGCGCGAGTAATGAATGTCCTACTTGTAAAGTTATGGAAATTGATTACACTCGAAGTGGTGCCTGACAATTTTGATTCTGCTGACGATACAATGTAGCATTGCTACACAAATGTAATAATTGCTCACTACTACAGGTATTGTTACAAAACTAAAATATTGATTGCTTTAGAATTTTGAAAACTTTTTTTTTTATCCACTATGCTAAATGAAGTTGCGATTTTCTGTCATTCATACAGCTGCCCACGGAGTATAGGAGTCAACATGACAAATCCTCTGTTCTGTGCCTTTCGGTTAAATGTCTTTCTTTTTCATCTTTATCCCTTGTATTTCTATCTTGTACTTACCTCCCCTACCCTAGGGGTTCTAGAACAAGGACTGTCTAGTTATACTGTCAACATGTGTTCCTCACTGTGTGTCCTATCCATCACCAGCCTCTTGTCCTCATGTCTTGTTCCACTAGTTCTTGTTGTCAGTTCCACTAGTTCTTGTGGTCAGTTCCACTAGTTCTTGTGGTCAGTTCCACTAGTTCTTGTTGTCAGTTCCACTAGTTCTTGTGGTCAGTTCCACTAGTTCTTGTTGTCAGTTCCACCAGTTCTTGTGGTCAGTTCCACTAGTTCTTGTTGTCAGTTCCACTAGTTCTTGTGGTCAGTTCCACTAGTTCTTGTTGTCAGTTCCACTAGTTCTTGTGGTCAGTTCCACTAGTTCTTGTGGTCAGTTCCACTAGTTCTTGTGGTCAGTTCCACTAGTTCTTGTGGTCAGTTCCACTAGTTCTTGTGGTCAGTTCCACTAGTTCTTGTGGTCAGTTCCACTAGTTCTTGTGGTCAGTTCCACTAGTTCTTGTGGTCAGTTCCACTAGTTCTTGTGGTCAGTTCCACTAGTTCTTGTGCTCAGTTCCACTAGTTCTTGTTGTCAGTTCCACTAATTCTTGTTGTCAGTTCCACTAGTTCTTGTGGTCAGTTCTACTAGTTCTTGTGGTCAGTTCCACTTTGACGATCTTGTCAATCCTTCTATTCTAGCAACTCATTTATGAAAGGTTGTAACTTCTTTGATGTGTCTGTTGTTCTCCATGTTTAGGAGCAACACTGTAGGACTGACTTGGCATCTGAGATGAAGACTCTGATTTTTGTTGGACTTGGTGTCCCTTACACACACTGAATATTTTCTTGTTTTTTCCTCGCTTTTCCAAATATATTTACAATATGTAATACCAGACCACAGGGGCTTTTATATTTGGACATGAGTCTTAATATAACCGACAGACCCTGTCTCTGGGTTGAACGGGGTAAGAACGAGGAAATTATACATATATATATATACACACACACACAAAACCGTATCTTGCCACTCTCCAAGATCTAACTGTTATGCCCCTCTGTTTTAACGATATCTTCTTATGTAAGAAATGTGTTTTCCTAAACATTATTTGTAAACTACACATATATTTTTGTCCTGCCCAGGATATCAGTAGTGTTTCGAGTCAGGTCAGCTCAGCGAATCAAAATCTCAGACGGTGACCTCATTAAACGTCTCCTAGTCATTGTGTTTGTCTTCGCTGCTTACCTGACCTCCAGAACTGTGGCCGGTATGCCAACAGTTGTCGAGGGTGAGTAAACACTGTGACCTGGAGTTGGGAAAGGTAGAAGATATGAGTTGAAAATAACACATCCTCTTTAGAAATTAATTTGGATTCTTGTTGGTTTTGCAGAACATTCCGTGGACCTTGTCAAATATCTGCTCTCTTTTATGCCTGGCGATACTCAATGTAACTACCAGCGAACGTTATGTCGGCTCTGATGATTGTTCTGTCAAGACGACAAACCGATATAGCAGTTTTTTGTGTGTGCGTTGTACTGAAAAAAGATTTTGAAAAAGCATGTTTTACAAGGCTGGAGAGGTCATCCAGTTCCTCTTAATATGCCTAGATTATCTGAATGTTTTCCAAGAACGGACGGATTTTAGGCTGGTTGGGATAGAGGTTTACCGGTTCCGTGTTTCACAACGACGAGTTTGGCCTTTTATAAACATTAAAAACTTTTATTTTTTATTTTTTTTATTTTGGGGGGGGGGGGGGGGGGAAAAAAAGGGGGGGAAAAAGGGAGGGGGGGGGGGGGGAGGTGAGGTGGGGGGGGGGGGGCGAGAAACTGACTATGTTTAACAGGCCACATTGAGCCGCTTCGAGATCTTCCGTGGATGAAGTTTACACACACCGGATCTGCCTCCAACACATAAAAATAAAAAAAAACCAAGCCTTTAAGTTAAGGCCGTACAGAGAACATTCTAGATTTGTCTTTTTATTTTTTTTTTTTTTTCTATGAAACTTCTTTTAATTGAGCCAGATACAAGATGTCAAATTACAATCTAAAAGATGATTTTCACATTAAGATGGCAACAATGTTTTTTTTTCCACGCCAAACTTTCTAAATTGCTCATGGAAGTTTGCAATATTCAATTAGTTAATTGTGTTGTTTGTTATTTGAGTTTTCCTTCATAGTTCCAGGCCTGTGGTTTACGCTGAATTATCCTCGCTATCTTAAATAAACATTTAAGATGATGGCAGGAAAGATTGTAAACGCTTTGGCCAGGAATGCGAGGAATATTACGTGCCCTTCAAGACCTGTTTTTACCTTTTTTTTTAAATCATATTCTCCTTCTTGATCTAATTCTCATATTTCTCCTTTTGTTAATTTGTTTTTTCTTCCAGATATTCTTTCTATCATTCATTTATCGTTGTCAGTATCAACATCTGTCCATTATGTTTACTGTTATATATCTAACAGTTATTTTTTACTGTTATTTATCTAAAGGTTTCGTTTAGTCTTCGATGCCTAACCATTGTGTTTACTGTTATATATTTAACGATTATATTTATTCTGTTATACAAAAAGATTATGTTTACTGTTATATTTCTAACGATTATATTTACTCTTGTATGCATAAAGATTGTGTTTGCTATTATATCTAACGATTATATTTATTCTTATATGCATAAAGATTATGTTTACTGTTACATATCTAGCGATTATATTTACTCTTGAATACATAAAGATTATGTTTACTGTTACATATCTAGCGATTATATTTACTCTTGTATACATAAAGATTATGTTAACTGTTATATATAACGATTAAGTTTACCTTTTTTCATGTCTGATAATTGTGTTAGCCTGTAATGGGCCTAGATATTTTAATATTGCCAAAAACGAAAGCCAATAATTTACAGACTTTCTTAAGTCGGCCTTTGGGAAGAGTAGAAGGATTTTAATTGGTAATACAAGATCACCATGTGGAAGTGATGACAAGAACAAGACAAATATAGTTGAACAAGAGATGCGAATAGGACAGTAGTCTTGGATAGTACACATAATTAGACAAAAACCTATTGATAGCATTACAAAGCAGTTCTTATTATGACAACCCCATGGTAAGAGAGTTGGAGGGAGACTGAAAAACTGTTTCAGAAAGGAACTGGAAAGAGACGTGAACAGGATTAAGAAGATGAAGAAAGATCTTTAACGGATGGCACGGGACAAGATGGTTGGTGTGAATTTGTTGAAGGCTTATGGAGCGAATAGATGATAATTCAGTGCCTGAAAGTGGTGTTTACCTGTGCACACAATGATACCTGAGCTTATTATGTACCTCACATTTTGAGTAACCTGTTCTAAGCGTACCTGTTGTTTTTATAGATTTTAAATAACAGATCACTTTCAACTCTTAATGATTTATAATCAGGAATTATGGTATCATTAACAGGTGAAATTAATTCAGTTGCTGCCCTTTGCTTACTGGCAGAATCGTTCATAAGCATTTATTCCATATTTTCCCTCAATTTAAAAATGATATTTGTGTATTTTGTTTTAGTATCTTATAAACTCATGCCCCGTGTTGTCCCCGGGGTCCCTGAAGAAAGAATAGGCCTACTGCACCACCAGGCACGTCGTACACAGTGATTAATATGGGGTTATGCATGAGTCTGGCAACTTCATCATGTGACACGTATTGTCACAGAAACCACCATTGTATGAAATGTGAGAGTTAGGTGAAGGTTTACTGTAATGTGACCAGCTGTAGCATGAACATGTGAAAGCTAGGTGAAGGTTTACTGTAATGTGACCAGCTGTAGCATGAACATGTCAGAGCTAGGTGAAGGTTTACTGTAATGAGACCAGCTGTAGCATGAACATGTCAGAGCTAGGTGAAGGTTTACTGTAATGAGACCAGCTGTAGCATGAACATCTGAGAGCTAGGTGTAGGTTTACTGTAATGAGACCAGCTGTAGCATGAACATCTGAGAGCTAGGTGTAGGTTTACTGTAATGAGACCAGCTGTAGCATGAACATGTCAGAGCTAGGTGTGGGTTTACTGTAATGAGACCAGCTGTAGCATGAAAATCTGAGAGCTAGGTGTGGGTTTACTGTAATGAGACCAAGCCGTAGCATGAACATGTCAGAGCTAGGTGTAGGTTTACTGTAATGAGACCAGCTGTAGCATGAACATCTGAGAGCTAGGTGTGGGTTTACTGTAATGAGACCAGCTGTAGCATGAACATGTCAGAGCTAGGTGAAGGTTTACTGTAATGAGACCAGATACAGCATGAACATGTGAGAGCTTGGTGTAGGTTTACTGTAATAAGATCAGCTGTATTATGAACATGTAAGAGCTTGGTGTAGGTTTACTGTAATAAGATCAGCTGTAGCATGATCATGTGATAGTTAAGTGTAGGTTTACTGTAATAAGATCACCTGTACCATGAACATGTGAGACATTGGTGTAGGTTTACTGTAATAAGACCAGCTGTAGCATGAACATGTCAGAGCTAGGTGCAGATTTACTGTAATGTGACCAGCTGTAGCATGAACATGTGAGAGCTAGGTGTAGGTTTACTGTAATTAGACCAGCTGTAGCATGAACATGCCAGAGCTAGGTGAAGGTTTTCTGTAATGTGACCAGCTGTAGCATGAACATGTCAGAGCTAGGGGTAGGTTTACTGTAATGAGACCAACTGCAGCATGAACATGTCAGAGCTAGGTGTAAGTTTACTGTAATGTGACCAGCTGTAGCATGAACATGTCAGAGCTAGGTGTAGGTTTACTGTAATGTGACCAGCTGTAGCATGAACATGTCAGAGCTAGGTGTAGGTTTACTGTAATGTGACCAGCTGTAGCATGAACATGTCAGAGCTAGGTGTAGGTTTACTGTAATGTGACCAGCTGTAGCATGAACATGTCAGAGCTAGGTGTAGGTTTACTGTAATGAGACCAGCTGTAGCATGAACATGTCAGAGCTAGGTGTGGGTTTACTGTAATGAGACCAGCTGAAGCATGAACATCTGAGAGCTTGGTGTAGCTTTACTGTAATGATGTCAGAGCTAGATGAAGGTTTACTGTAATGTGACCAGCTGTAGCATGAACATGTCAGAGCTAGGTGTAGGTTTACTGTAATGTGACCAGCTGTAGCATGAACATGTCAGAGCTAGCTGTAGCTGTAATGAGACCAAGTGTAGCATGAACTGAGCTAGGTGTAACTGTAACTGTAATGACCAGCTGTAGCATGAACATTTCAGAGCTAGGTGAAGGTTTACTGTAATGAGACCAGCTGTAGCATGAACATGTCAGAGCTAGGTGAAGGTTTACTGTAATGAGACCAAGCCGTAGCATGAACATGTCAGAGCTAGGTGAAGGTTTACTGTAATGAGACCAGCTGTAGCATGAACATGTCAGAGCTAGGTGAAGGTTTACTGTAATGAGACCAGCTGTAGCATGAACATCTGAGAGCTAGGTGTAGGTTTACTGTAATGAGACCAGCTGTAGCATGAACATGTCAGAGCTAGGTGTGGGTTTACTGTAATGAGACCAGCTGTAGCATGAACATTTCAGAGCTAGTAGCATGAACATCTGAGAGTAGGTTTACTGTAATGAGACCAGCTGTAGCATGAACCAGCTGTAGCATGAACATGTCAGAGCTAGGTGAAGGTTTACTGTAATGAGACCAGCTGTAGCATGAACATCTGAGAGCTAGGTGTAGGTTTACTGTAATGAGACCAGCTGTAGCATGAACATGTCAGAGCTAGGTGTGGGTTTACTGTAATGAGACCAGCTGTAGCATGAACATGTGAGAGCTAGGTGTGGGTTTACTGTAATGAGACCAGCTGTAGCATGAACATCTGAGAGCTAGGTGTGGGTTTACTGTAATGAGACCAGCTGTAGCATGAACATCTGAGAGCTAGGTGTAGGTTTACTGTAATGAGACCAGCTGTAGCATGAACATCTGAGGTAATGAGACCAGAGCTAGGTGTAGGTTTACTGTAATGAGACCAGCTGTAGCATGAACATGTCAGCGCTAGGTTGTAGGATGAACATCTGAGAGCTAGGTGTAGATTTACTGTAATGAGACCAGCTGTAGCATGAACATGTGAGAGCTAGGTGTGGGTTTACTGTAATGAGACCAGCTGTAGCATGAATATCTGAGAGCTAGGTGTGGGTTTACTGTAATGAGACCAGCTGTAGCATGAACATCTGAGAGCTAGGTGTGGGTTTACTGTAATGAGACCAGCTGTAGCATGAACATCTGAGAGCTAGGTGTAGGTTTACTGTAATGAGACCAGCTGTAGCATGAACATCTGAGAGCTAGGTGTAGGTTTACTGTAATGAGACCAGCTGTAGCATGAACATGTCAGAGCTAGGTGTGGGTTTACTGTAATGAGACCAGCTGAAGCATGAACATCTGAGAGCTTGGTGTAGCTTTACTGTAATGAGACCAGCTGTAGCATGAACATGTCAGAGCTAGGTGTGGGTTTACTGTAATGAGACCAGCTGTAGCATGAACATGTCAGAGCTAGGTGTGGGTTTACTGTAATGAGACCAGCTGTAGCATGAACATGTCAGAGCTAGGTGTGGGTTTACTGTAATGAGACCAGCTGTAGCATGATTATGTCAGAGCTAGGTGTGGGTTTACTGTAATGAGACCAGCTGTAGCATGAAAATCTGAGAGCTAGGTGTGGGTTTACTGTAATGAGACCAAGCCGTAGCATGAACATGTCAGAGCTAGGTGTAGGTTTACTGTAATGAGACCAGCTGTAGCATGAACATCTGAGAGCTAGGTGTAGGTTTACTGTAATAAGATCAGCTGTATCATGAACATGTAAGAGCTTGCTGTAGTTTTGCTGTAATAAGATCAGCTGTAGCATGAACATGTGAGACCTTGGTGTAGGTTTACTGTAATAAGATCAGCTGTAGCATGAACATGTGAGACCTTGGTTAGGTGTAATAGCTGGTGAACATGGTTTACTGTAATAAGATCAGCTGTACCAGAACATGAAGACATTGGTGTAGGTTTACTGTAATAAGATCAGCTGTGAGACCTTGGTGCAGGTTTACTGTAATAAGATCAGCTGTAGCATGAACATGTGATAGTTAGGTGTAGGTTTACTGTAATAAGATCAGCTCTAGCATGAACATGTGAGAGTTAGGTGTAGGTTTACTGTAATAAGATCAGCTGTAGCATGAACATGTGAGACCTTGGTGTAGGTTTACTGTAATAAGATCAGCTGTAGCATGAACATGTGATAGTTAGGTGTAGGTTTACTATAATAAGATCAGCTCTAGCATGAACATGTGAGAGTTAGGTGTAGGTTTACTGTAATAAGATCAGCTGTAGCATGAACATGTGAGACCTTGGTGCAGGTTTACTGTAATAAGATCAGCTGTAGCATGAACATGTGATAGTTAGGTGTAGGTTTACTGTAATAAGATCAGCTCTAGCATGAACATGTGAGAGTTAGGTGTGGGTTTACTGTAATGAGACCAGCTGTAGCATGAACATGTCAGAGCTAGGTGAAGGTTTACTGTAATAAGATCAGCTGTAGCATGAACATGTGACAGTTAGGTGTAGGTTTAATGTAATATGGCCAGCTGTAGCAGTGGTTCTATGCTCCGATAAAAGCGCAAAATAAAATGAATGAATGATAAATCATAGGCTCATTGTACTACTTTTAAAAAAATAATGAATTAACTTGTTTAGTTAAAAAGACTGTGTTTGTGTGTTGTGTGTGCGCACACAACATGACATGTTGATGTTTGTTCTGTATTTTAGTACTTATTCATAAAGTAACATTTCTTTTTCCTCTTGGGATCCCATAATTTATTTACTTTCCTTTTCCTTTATTTAATTTTTTCCTGTTTTATTTCTTAAAAGATATATGTTGATTTTCATATCTATTATTAGATATTTATGTTTCTGTTATACTGTTCCAACCTAATACATATTAATGTGTTACCTTATTCCTTACATTTTGCTCCAGGTAAAGACGTGAGTGGCCTGAAAACCTATATTTGTTCAGCAGATTGGTGGGACCACTCGGCTGCAATAGGTTGGTGGTTCTAGTCTTTTTATGAATTAGTATAGATAAACGTAGTCTCATATAATATTTCTGCCGTAGGGGTGTAGAAGGTTAAAGAATTCACTGTTTTAGGTCAGCCGTATACTGCTTTTGCCTTCCCTAACTCAATAGCAAAGTCATGTACCCATTTTACGGCTGCAGACTAAGGAGTGACTGCGAGATTTCGATCCAGCAACGTTGCCTCAGAAGCAAGCGCTTTAACAACTTTGCCACTAAACGATCTGTTACAGGTGAGTGATGCGACATTATGCAAGGGCAAACTTTATATGAGCACAAACATAGAACCTGCGTTAGGACCAAGATGTTTTCCTCAAGGACATGGGAAAGAGAACCGTACAAACAGACACGGCTAACCACTCCAAAGGAACACACTTAATTATGTAGTCCAATGTTATATCTTACCTTAAATTTTTTAAGATTTTTTCTCTAAAATGGAAAAAAATGATTTGATAAAACTGACAGTCACATGATCTAGCAGCGGACATGTCTGTGGCAATGTGTTTTACGTGATGAGTATGCCAACCCCGTGCACAACTTCATATTAATCGCCTTGTAGACATGCATATATATGTTGTTTAGGTTCACATAATGTGTACTATATGTTCCAGGATAATGTTTCTACGCTAGGCTGAGTTTGTCAATTAAGTTTCACCAATGTTGCAAATAATGATACAATGTTTATCAAAAATGTATTCTATAATCAGAGTTCTTCTTTTACTATAATCGCTTTCATAAATGCCTACAATTTTACTTCCTCAGCTGAGCTGTTGTTTCTGTTGTGGGGTGTTCGCCTTTGTATCGTTGTCAGGAAAGCCCCCTCTGAGTTCAACGAAAGCCGCTTTATTAGTTGGGCCATCTACAACGAATTTTTGCTGTCTTTATTTTTAAATGTTTCTATGTAAGTAAATATCATCTTTATTCTTTTTTAATGTTTATATCAACCCAATGACAGCCGCACATCTAGTAGCATATGGCAACAACCTATTTCTCTCCACGAAAAACTGTTTGGAAATGTCCAGGACCTTGAGCTGACTACTGCCTTTATTCGTCATTAATGTGGAAGTCTGAGGGCGAGCGAGATGTTAAGGACTTTGAGCTGACTATTGCCTTTATTAGAGTCATTAATGTGGAAGTCTGAGGGCGAGCGAGATGTCAAGGACCTTGAGCTGACTATTGCCTTTATTAGAGTCATTAATGTGGAAGTCTGAGGGCGAGCGAGATGTCAAGGACTTTGAGCTGACTATTGCCTTTATTAGAGTCATTAATGTGGAAGTCTGAGGGCGAGCGAGATGTCAAGGACCTTGAGC
Source organism: Oreohelix idahoensis (assembly GCA_024509875.1). Taxonomy (NCBI): domain Eukaryota; kingdom Metazoa; phylum Mollusca; class Gastropoda; order Stylommatophora; family Oreohelicidae; genus Oreohelix; species Oreohelix idahoensis. Next base: position 31,770 of record JAMPIV010001040.1, read on the forward strand.
TGACTATTGCCTTTATTAGAGTCATTAATGTGGAAGTCTGAGGGCGAGCGAGATGTCAGGAACTTTGAGCTGACTATTGCCTTTATTAGAGTCATTAATGTGGAAGTCTGAGGGCGAGCGAGATGTCAGGAACTTTGAGCTGACTATTGCCTTTATTAGAGTCATTAATGTGGAAGTCTGAGGGCGAGCGAGATGTCAGGAACTTTGAGCTGACTATTGCCTTTATTAGAGTCATTAATGTGGAAGTCTGAGGGCGAGCGAGATGTCAAGGACTTTGAGCTGACTATTGCCTTTATTAGAGTCATTAATGTGGAAGTCTGAGGGCGAGCGAGATGTCAGGAACTTTGAGCTGACTATTGCCTTTATTAGAGTCATTAATGTGGAAGTCTGAGGGCGAGCGAGATGTCAGGAACTTTGAGCTGACTATTGCCTTTATTAGAGTCATTAATGTGGAAGTCTGAGGGCGAGCGAGATGTCAGGAACTTTGAGCTGACTATTGCCTTTATTAGAGTCATTAATGTGGAAGTCTGAGGGCGAGCGAGATGTCAGGAACTTTGAGCTGACTATTGCCTTTATTAGAGTCATTAATGTGGAAGTCTGAGGGCGAGCGAGATGTCAGGAACTTTGAGCTGACTATTGCCTTTATTAGAGTCATTAATGTGGAAGTCTGAGGGCGAGCGAGATGTCAGGAACTTTGAGCTGACTATTGCCTTTATTAGAGTCATTAATGTGGAAGTCTGAAGGCGAACGAGATGTCAGGAACTTTGAGCTGACTATTGCCTTTATTAGAGTCATTAATGTGGAAGTCTGAAGGCGAACGAGATGTCAGGAACCTTGAGCTGACTATTGCCTTTATTAGAGTCATTAATGTGGAAGTCTGAAGGCGAACGAGATGTCAGGAATTTGAGCTGACTATTGTCTTTATTAGAGTCATTAATGTGGAAGTCTGAGGGCGAGCGAGATGTCAGGAACTTTGAGCTGACTATTGCCTTTATTAGAGTCATTAATGTGGAAGTCTGAGGGCGAGCGAGATGTCAGGAACTTTGAGCTGACTATTGCCTTTATTAGAGTCATTAATGTGGAAGTCTGAGGGCGAGCGAGATGTCAGGAACTTTGAGCTGACTATTGCCTTTATTAGAGTCATTAATGTGGAAGTCTGAGGGTGAACAAGGAAGAGGACGAAAAATATAGATAGTGTTTTATATCTGAAATGAATTGGTGTCGGGTGGTGAACGGTGATGTGCCCATTAAATTAAGGAGTTTCTTCAAACAACTAGGCCATACACGAGGTCCAGTAATTAGCGAGTCCTATGTTATAAAAACATCTCAAGTAACGACAACTTTGTCCTGGGCTTTATCTTAGGTTCTTAAACTTAAAATTGTGTTTTTTATTCAAAGATGAATTTCAATCCACGGAGGGTGGCAACGGCTTGGAAAAATTACTTTTTAGTTTGGTTTTAATGCCCATCTTCATTGCACACGGACAACTCCACCAGTGGTCCGATCTCCTCCATTAGATCACACAAGGAGGATCTCAGCACAGTGCACGAACTCCGTAGCACTGGCGAGGATCCCAATGTGTGAATATAGTAATCACACATTCTATAAATATTTTTACGATGGCTATGACACACATTGAGGAAACCTGTTGATAGCATTACAAGGCAGTCCTTGTTCTGGAATCACCAGGGAAAGAGAGGCAGAGGTAGACCAAAAAACACATGGAGAAGAGAACTGGAAACAGAGGTGAAAATGATGAGGTAGACGTGGAAATAATTTGAGCTGAGGGCACGTGACAGGAGGACTTGGCATGCGTTTGTTGAAGGCCTTTGATCCTTGGGGTATTAAAGGGTACTGATTGATTGGTTGGTTTACTGTTGTTACCAAAGACACAAAAGCAGAAAATAAATGTTCTCTATATTCTATTGCATTTAATAACAGTGAATGGACATTAATCAGTAATTCGTCACATTGTTCACAAATTTATATTGTTTCGCGAAAAGTACGTTGTCAGACAGAAATTGTGAAGATCATTGTTTTTAAATCACCGGAAACCTAAAGAGACAGCTTCTTATAACAAAACAAATTCTAAAACGCAAAAAACATCACCATCACTCTTTTGCTCGCCAGGGTGCATAGGCCTTCAACAACTTTTCCCAAGTCTTCCTAATCGCTATAACGCAGTGTTTCTCAACCTTCAAGAGGTCCTGCACCCCATTACAGCATCTAAAGAAGCCTCGCATCCCTTTACAGAAGCTTCGCACCGCTTTACAGCATCTTAAGAAGCATCGAACCCCCTTACATCATCTTAAGAAGCCTCGCACCCCCTTACATCATCTTAAGAAGCCTCGCATGCTATTATATTCTAGCTCAGAAAATATGCCATAAATGAGAAAAAGAGATACAATTATGTTTTGAGAAAGTTTTATTAACAAAATGTGACTAAAGTTCGGTATTGAATTCACGTTGTCAATAATCTATTTTGAACACATACATTTGAGTTCTATGTATTATTTTGTGTCTATGATTCACCTTCTAAAATAAGTCGCATGTCTCGCACTCACTGAAGGTAGTAAATCTCGCACGTTTTTTTTAAATGCAAATTTTGTAAAAGTTTTAATTTATTTTTCTTTAATTGCAGGATATTTTTACGGGATCCCTTCCCTACAAATCCTGATTTGATATATCTGGTGCTGTTTATTCATACGCAACTCACCACAACAGTTACCTTAGCATTTTTATTCTGCTCAAAGGTGAGTACATGGCTGTTTTACCTGCTTCATTGAGTCGGATTTCTCTTTGACTTGATGTCTCAGTTTGTTTTGACTGTGTCATTGAAAGCTGATGTCCCCTTGTTTTGATGTTCGACTTATTTTTTTTAAATTTGTGTCACTTGATTTATTTTAACTGTGCATAAAATTATTGACAGTTCCACGGTACTTTGGGATTCCACGACGCTTTAACAGGGATTCCGCGAGAACTGCGGATTTCATTTACTTTTTCATGTTTTTTTTAAATAGATTTATTCTCAAACGTTGTAAAACTCTGCTTCTATCTGCATCTGAATAGAGTTCGATTGGCAGAGTGGTTAGAGCGCTGATCTCTAGCGGCAAAGGTACCAGGTTCGAATCACGATACCGAGACGCTTCAGTCTACTCAGTCTGAGTTAGTGAAGGAAAGGCCAGCGAGGAAGGGAACTGGTCCCCCCCCCCCCCCCCCACCTCTCGATGCTGGACCTGGTATGGTGAAGTCTCTAACACTTCACTCCTGCGGCAGAATCTGCTATGACTACTTTTTTTATCTGTGTCTGTTGTTTGTCTGTCTGTCTGTCTGTCTCTTAGCTCCTTATGAAGACTAAAGTCGCAACTCTTACCCTTACAGGAAGCCTGCACTGAAGCATTCGTGTGTTCTTGCACCTGTGGTTTCCTTTAACAATTGTTATACATCATGAGGTTGCCAGCAACATACACAACCTCAGGTAGGAGGTTGGCATGACATGCTTATGAGAGTAGTAATCGTGTTCTTTCTATGCCGCCTCTGACGCCCGGCATACATTCTATGTCAGGGGTCAGCATAAATTATATACCGATCTACAGGTAGGTCACTGGCATGATTTGGTTCATCTCTAAGGGACGGCAGCGGGACAATAAAAAGACTTTTATAGTTTGAAAATGTTCGGACTTGGCCACTCACGTCTGCAATTAAAAGCCGCCGATTACAGCTACTTTTCTAGCGTTCCCTAGTGAAGTCTCACGAGCTAGCTGATGTACGTTCACTTTAATTGTCAACTGCATGAGATGACAACGGGATCTTTTCTTTCAAAGCAACTCAGCATTCGGGAGAATATTATTTTAATTTGAAATAACCACCACTCTGTTGATGGAATTGCACGAAGCAGATTGATGAAATTTACAAATAATCCGCATTTGTTTCAAATAATATTTATTATGAAACAAGAAAACACTGCAATATTCATGGAAGTAAAAACATAAAATGGAAATATTTATGGCAGATAAACATGCCAAAGAAGGAGAATGGAAAGTCGAAACAGAAGACATTGCTACATATGAAGAGATAAAAACAAGAAAACTGAAATAACTGTGCAGAAAAATGGCGTAAGTGACACCTAGGGTCAGATAATACAGAACTGTGCTATACATTACCAAGGATGGGTGTCAAAAAAAATCGAAAAAAGGTGATTCGTCTTACGAGGACAAAAGACAAAGAAAATAGCCAACGTTACGGCCACAAGGCCTTCGTCAGGGAAAGGAAAGAAAGTGGAGGCTAGATAGGACACATAAGAACCTAAATAAATATTAAAATTAAAATTAAAACTAGGTACTTCCCTGAAGGCATCGAAGTCCTAACGCTTGTGTTGCCCGCGAACGGACATGCGTGCCCGGAAAAGGAAATGACTACCACCACCGGATGTACACAATACATACTAAGAAACTAACAAACGAATTACCAAGAAGAGATCAAGACTCCAGACTAAGAACCAGCCATTGCAGACTCAGATACCATCTGTACAACTAATTCGAGAACGGACAGGCAGTTATGTGCCCATATGGGGAAGGCAAACAAACAATAGAACAGGTACTATAAAAAATGTCGGCTCCACGAGAGGAGAAAGTTGGTAATCTGGCCTTCTCCAACCTAGACCAAGGAGAAATTGTATGGCGACGAGAGAGACGTGGCGCATTCGCCTAGAATCCCTACATAAAAGGGCGCTACGACTTGTTTGCCTGAATGATAACATTTCCAGTGCTCATCTATTTTCACAGCTGAATGTTCTTCCTCTTAAAAAAATTCTTCTTCTTCCAAGATCTCCTGTTTGTGCATCAAATTTTACACGGCAGAACGCCTTCATACTTGCAAATGTTCTTTCGCTATAAATACTGCTCATATTTTATACGTGACGACCTACATTTGGACCTTGCAAAACCTCGAACTGACCTCGTCCGAAGTTGTTTTAGTTATGCAGGTGGTTTAGCATGGAATTCCCTACCCAAGTCTGTCAAAACTGATAATTACACCACATTCAAAAGACATCTGCATTCACATGTCATGAAATCTTGTGTACACACATTTAACGACAATTCTGTTTCAGTTATTTCAACGTTTCCGCGAAAATTTAACTGTCATTGTAATATTTTCAATTTTAAATTGAATTTTTTTATATTAAGTGGCTTTATTGCTTGACCTCTCTCTCTCTCTCTCTCTCTCTCTCTCTCTCTCTCTCTCTCTCTCTCTCTGTCTTTCTCTCTATCCCTCTCTCTATGTGCGTGAATGAATATGAGTAAATGTACTTGTGTATGCTCAGTTTCTGATTGTGATGATAATATTAGTTAATCCTGTCTGAAGTTGTTAATATTTTAATTTAAATTTGTAAAACGCTGAAAATTGTATTGCAGGGCAGAAATGTAAAAAGGCAATTATGACTATATCTTTACCCTGATGAAATAAAGATTTCGTTCGTTCGTTCGTTCAGTTGGCGTACTAGGTCTTAACCGCCTTTAGGGAAGTATCCAGTTGTTATATTTATTTTTATTTACATTCTTAGTGTCCTACTTAACCCTCATTTTCTTTCCTTTCCTTGACGAAGGCTTTGTATCCGCAACGTTGGCTTTTTTCTTTGTCTTTTGTCCTCATAAGACGAATCATCTTTCTTTCGATTTTTTTTTTTCATACCCACCCATCCTATGGCGACGACAGAAGCCTACGACTGACTACTACCTTTATAAGAGAGATTTTTTTTTTCTTAAACCGGCGGCACTTGAGCTTTCAGCCCTTCGGCCCAATGACATGTCATTGCGAGGCTGGGGAGCTTGTGGACTTTCCTTCCAACACGGTCAGGAGTTTCGCTCCTTCCCATCCCCAGAGGGTTTATCTCAGGAGCCGTTCAGGTTATTCAGTCAAAAAACCGGTCGATGCAACTCTTTCAAATGCACACGCTCGGGCTTGAACCTTGAACATCCGATCGCCACCTAAATGGGGTAACCATTACACCAGCGCGGCTCCCTTTATAAGAGAGATATATATGGTTATTTTGGAGCGAACAAAGACGAAGATGAAGAAAACCAGAAAACAGACTTAACATTATCAGGGCCGATCTTTAGAGAGTTAAGCGTTTCTAAAGTGTATCCCCACATCTCCTGGCTTGCCTACGCTGTTCTATAACATCTGGTGTACTTAACTATTCTGCAGGCTTACCTAGTGTACTTAACTATTCTGCTGGCTTACCTGGTGTACTTAACTATTCTGCTGGCTTACCTGGTGTACTTAACTATTCTGCAGGCTTACCTGGTGTACTTAACTATTCTGTAGGCTTACCTGGTGTACTTAACTATTCTGCAGGCTTACCTGGTGTACTTAACTATTCTGCAGGCTTACCTGGTGTAGTTAACTATTCTGCAGGCTTACCTGGTGTACTTAACTATTCTGCAGGCTTACCTGGTGTACTTAACTATTCTGTAGGCTTACCTGGTGTACTTAACTATTCTGCAGGCTTACCTGGTGTACTTAACTATTCTCCAGGCTTACCTGGTGTACTTAACTATTCTGCAGTCTTACCTGGTGTACTTAACTATTCTGCAGGCTTACCTGGTGTACTTAACTATTCTGCAGGCTTACCTGATCTACTTAATTATTCTGCAGGCTTACCTGGTCTACAAATACCACGGCAAGAGTCAAGAGCAGACAAACTCAACCACCTTAAGTAGAAATTCCAAATACGTCATGGGGCCACGACCCCCGAGCATGACCTCCAACGCCGTGGGGAAAAACGGTTACAGCACGGGAGAGGATGAGGAGTACGAGAGTTTTCTGGAGAAAGACATTCAGGTAAAGTCCTCAAACTGAGGGTCTAATTATGACGACCATGTGTGTGTCTTCTTCTTCATGTACAATATCTCCAGGTAAAGTCCTCAAACTGAGAATCTAATTATGACGACCGTGTGTGTGTCTTCTTCGTGTACCATATCTCCAGGTACAGTCCTCAAACTGAGAGTCTAACTATGACGACCATGTGTGTTGCAACAACGTAGTATTGTGGTCCTACATCAGTGGTTGCTGTAGTAAGTTCTTTTACATTTTGCGGTTGCTAGCCCAAGGCTGGATTTAGGTGTTCGTAGGCCACAGGCACTTTTATTCTGAAACGTGCAATAAAAATGGGAAAATAATTCTTCCCTTCATCTGTAGACCCTACAAATGTCTTGGGCGTTAGGCACTAGGCAGTCATCATCATCCTTCAGTTCATCAAGGCCTTCAACAAACGTATGCCACATCTTCCTGGCCCGTGCCCATAACTCAAGGTATGTCAATGGCTTCATGCCGTTCATGGAGGTCCCCAGTTCTCTTCTCCATGAGTTCCTTGGTCTCCCCTACCTCTCTTTCCCTAAGGATTGCAGACCAAGGACGGTTACGTCATGAGCCTCCTTACCAAAAGGCCTTCATCTGTCTTAGATGGCCGAATTGATTTACTGGTTTTTGAAGTGTTTGTGGGTTTTTTAAAGAATTTTTCTACAGGTTAGGTTAACCACCCCCGTACCCAACCCTACTTTGTGGTCTCTAATAACATGCGTGTTAGTTCGCAGGGTTACGATTCTTTGCTATCGGGCCCCGGTAACACGAGGAAGTCTAAGCACAGTACCTAACGAGTAACCTGGCAAGTGCTAGCTCCATCCAAAACCTCACCGAGTGGCCTCTTACGACACACCTGAGATAGAAGCAGTACTTTCCATTCTCTGTCTCTTCAGAGATACACGGAAACTATATGGAAGGAACACGAAAGATGTAATGGAGAAAATGAATGGAAAGATAACTACAGATGCTAAGTAACAATCCTTCTTGTAACTTGAATTCTAAATTATTTTCAACGTGTTACTTCCCTTACATGTTGTACTTTATCAGTGTCGTGAAGCTCAGCAGCCATCTTTATGTACGGTTCAAGAAGAAAATATTTGCCTTTGTTAGTTACCTTATTGTCTTTCATTAACTTTTTATTACATATCTGTCTGTTTTCTTTCTATTTTATCAGTTTTCTTCATAATTTTCCTTCGCGCTCCACACGGAGTATCGAGCCACCACTGTAGTTGCTGCCCTTGCGTGAAGACTGAACCAACAATCACGTGATCTTGTAACAATACTATCCGTGGCAATTAATTTTACATGATCAGGTTGCCAGCCTCATGCACAACCTCCATTAGTCGCCATGTACGACATGCTTGAGGTGCAGAAGGCCTGTTCTTTCTTTGTATCTTCACAGGTCCGTTAATAGTTACGCGTAAAGTCGTAACTCTTAATAATTTTCTATTCTGCATGCAATGAAGCATGGATTTCCAGAAGTTGGCTCCCTTGCTGAATGCCGCACTTTATTATTAGTACGCTAATTTTTTCTGAAAAAATTTGTCTTACAAGATGAGTGTGCCAGCTACGTACACAACCTCATTTTATATTAAAAAATATAAGTAGCATCATAGCATATAATGCCGTAGGGGAGTGAAGTGTTAGAGACTTTACTATAGCTGATCCAGTTTTATGAGGTGGGGTGATCAGTTCTGTTTCTCGCTGCTTTCGCCTTCTCTTAACTCAAGAGCAGAATTTGGTACAATTTACATCTGGATAAACTTGAGCATGGCGCTACCAGATATAGAACCCGGAACCTGATAACTTATTTGCGTCATACAGCGCGTGCCTGATGGAACAATAGTCCTGTTCTTGTTTGTCTCTTAGAGACCCCCGTGGACTACACGGGTCTTGTCTAAAAATGGTGTAACAATAAATGACATGCAACAGAAAACAACGGCGAGATACATTAAAAAATACGTCAGTAGTAATGTGCAGACGCTAGGAAGATGTGTAGAGACGCTTCAGTGCGTGTTGCATACGAAGTATCTATTGCTACACGGACTTCAGATTGTCACGAGAGGATTGATTATTATTGAAATTATAAGATATCCTGGACAAAAAGTTGTATCAGGTGATACCAGGATAGTGCCAGATAAGAGACTGGTCTTATAAGAAATATCCCCTTTTCTGAAAAGAATAAGGGTGTATCGACATCAAAGATAGGATCAAGCTGTATAAGTTTCCAGGTATGATGATATTATATGTTCCTGGATTCCTATGGGCCAAAGGCAATCTGCATTAACACGCTGATGCTCACTGTAATTTTTGAATTTCTTATGGCCTGCTTTCCTATTTAGGCCACGTTCTATATATACCCCAAGGTCGGACGCCTGAGAGGGTTTCCTGCTCAACTAGTATTTGCGTCTAGAAAATGTATGTAAAATCTGCCAATGTGTACAAATCAGGAAAACTAATATTTTATGTATCTACGTTATTCCTGGGGCGATTTTATTCATCTCAAGCTTAAAGCCCGCCCTGTATTATTCTACATCTTCCTAGCGAATAGTCTTTTACTTTCCCAAGTGCATTTTAGTCTATGCGTATTCTAAACAGCAAAATTATGGACCAACCTGAGGCTTCGATGCATTCAACCAGAGATTTCTCTCTTAATATACTATTGGTTGTAAAAGTCTCTGCACAGACGTGTAGAGCAACATCTCCAATATCGTACTGGTGACCTCTTCCAGGTGGTACTTCTTTCATAATGCTGTAATTAAATGTCCTCCTCCTCTGGGTTACACAGATTTGGACTGGCCATTGTCAAGCAGTACGGTTGTAAACACGATATATGCAGAAGCGATTTCATTGGTTCGTCAAGGATATACTGTCATAAAGTATGGCGCGCGGTTTCGTCAGAGGTACACAAAAGGACGTGTGAAAACAGAACACTTCACGACACAGATCAGCAGCGCTCAAAGCTGCGGTTCACGGACAAGAGTCGGTCAGCAAGCACTGAGATTCCGGCACGCAGCACGTTTCTGTGAAAAACAAGAATCACAAATACTATAATTTTAAACTGCTCAAGAATCCTTTAAAAAATTATTATCGTTTGATAAAATCGATAATATTGTAAATAATTCTATATTAAGTCGAGGAAGATGAGGGAAACTGTGGTAAGACGTGGAGTATAATGGATGGATAAAAAAAAAAATAGAAAAAAGGTGATTCGTCTTACGAGGACAAAAGCCAAAGAAAACGGCCAACGTTGCGGTCACAAGGCCTTCGTTTATCTCCAACTTATTCTGTCCTCCTCTATCTTCAGTCCTCATTATTATTACGTTTGGGTAGTTTCTTGTTCAGTTTCGTTTTTTAGCTTCTTAGTATGTACTATTTACATCCGGAAGTGGCAGTCATTTCCTTTTCTTGTGACGCATTCTCTCTTCAGCAGGCGTGCTAGGTCTTAGCTGCCTTTAGGGAAGTACGCAGCTTTTATTTTTATATTTATTTAGATTCTTATGTGTCCTATCTAGCCCTCAATATCTTTCCTTTCTCTGACGAAGGTCTTGTGCCCTCAACGTTGGCTATTTTCTTTGTCTTTTGTCCTCGTAAGAGGAATATTTTTTTTTCGATTTGTTTCTTACCTATCCATTAGGCCCCTATGTAATTCTATGAAGCGCCTAATATAAGACTGTTAATTGTGTTATAGTGCTACAAAATGAACTTACGTATACATGTATAAACTTACTATATTAAATACAGTAGAACTCCATTTATCCGAACCCCAATTATCCGAACATCCAATTATCCGAACACTTTTTCCAGAAAAAATAAATCAGGCGCCACCAGTCACGTTAGACTACAGTTCTGAATCTTTTGATGCGGCAAGCTTCAAATGTGTGCGAACAATTTGTAGACAATGACATGGGCTAATGGACGGTCGCTTACGTACAGGAAGTCAGTTAGATCATAAAGTCAGTTAATATCTGGTTTACCAATCCAGTGTACGTGTGCGTTCTAGGCAGAACACTGGCTAAACAGACAGTTCAACTTAAAATAATTGTGTCCGCTACTACAGCAGAATAATTTTGGTGTACACGTATTTCTCTGTGCGATCTGGCATCTTCCAGTAGGCCTAAAGCATATAAAAGGAACCGCAATGTTTTGTCAATTGAAACGAAAACAGAAATTATCAAGAGACTAGGAAAAGGTGAAACCGTGTCTTCATTTGCGAGGATTTTCAATGTAGGGAAAGCTACCGTCTCTGACATCAAAAGTAACAAGGATAAAATTATGAGTTTTGCATCGAAATTGGATAGTGAAAATGGGTCGAAGAAACATAAAACCATGAGAAATGCGAAAGATTTGAAATTGGAAGAGGCTTTGTATATATAGTTTGTGCAAAGAAGAAGCAAAGGGGAACCTATCTCTGGCTCTCTATTGTGTGAAAAGGCACTTCAGTTCAACAATCAGCTTGACGGTCCTCCTGACTTTAAGGCTAGCCAGGGATGGTTAAGAAACTTTAAATCTCGTCATGGCATACGAGAATTGGAGATTCAAGGGGAATCTTTATCTAGCGATGCAACTGCCGCTGAAAATTTTAAAGAAACATTCTTGGCTTTTTTGGAAGAAGAAGGTTATTTACTCGATGATGTGTATAATGCCGATGAGACTGGCTTATACTGGAAATCATTGCCTCAAAAATCACTTGCATCTCAGCGCGAAGCAGCTGCCCCTGGGTTTAAAAAGTGCAAAGAGAGAGTAACAATTTTGGTAGCCGCGAATGCCAGTGAAAGTCATCGTTTACCGGTGCTAATGATCGGCAAAGCCAAAAAACCACGTTGTTTAAAGAATGTGACTTGTCTCCCATTGTGCTACAAAGCACAGAAGAGTGCTTGGATGAATAGTGAAATATTTCTTGATTGGTATACAAATCAGTTCATTCCAAATGTGAAGAGGTTGAAAGAACAAGAAAAGAAAACTGGAAAAGTAATTTTTCTACTGGACAATGCACCATCTCACCCAGATGGATACATTGAATGCAGTTGATGCAAATTTTAAAGTAATTTTTCTGCCTCCCAATGTAACAGCACTGATTCAACCAATGGATCAGGGTGTTATAGCAAAGCTTAAAAAGATGTACAAGAAGGAAGTCATGCGTCGTTTATTGTTGGCTGAAGATGAAGAAAGTGTGGTGGCGTTTTCCAAAAAGCTTAATCTCAAAGACTGCTGCTATATGTTAGCTGATGCTTGGACCACCCTGTCACAAGATAATCTCAACAAGGCTTGGAATAGATTGCTTGGGAAAAAAGGAGGAAATGAAACTACTGCAGTGGACACAAATGATGATTGTATAAATGAAGTTGTGGAACTGTTTCAAGCAATGCCCGGATTTTCGGACTGTGACAAAGATGATGCACACATGTGGCTAGAAGATGATAATGATTCTGGTTTTCAGTTTTTGAATGACGAAGAAGTGTTGTCTTTTGTGCAAGAAGAAAACCAAATACATGTAGTGACCGATGATGAAGACACCTCAGAAGTACATGATGTACTTGTAGATTATGAAGAAAACCCAAAACGTCGACCAAGTCCTGAAGAGGCCTTTACAGCACTAGAAACAGCAATGGCTTGGTACGAGCAAGAAGATGACAGCTGTCCTACACAGTTTCTGCTGTTGAAGAGAATGCGGGACTTAGCAGCCAAAAGCAGACTATCCAGTTTGGTGCAAAAGAGGATTCCTCATTATTTTAAATAGTGGGCTACATCTGTGCAAGTACATGTATACGTAAGTTGCGCCTGGTTTTGAATCGTTTGTAATGTTATTTTGAAAACATTTCTCTTTCTTAACAAAAATAATTAATACAAGTAGTACATGCACTGCAGTGTAATGAAAGATTTTGGTGATACAGTGATCTAATACAGTGTGGGTATTATTATTACAGTACAAGTAAATATGTTTTATAGTGTATTTTCCTTGTGATTGTTAATTATTTTTAGAAATATGTGTACATGTACTCGATACATCATGTAATCCAATTATCCGAACATTTGATTATCCGAACGATGCTCGGTCCCATGGGGTTCGGATAAATGGAGTTCTACTGTACACTAAAAAGATGGCCCATATATCATGCTGGTACTGGCATATTTGAAAAACAATTTTGCAAGTACCTGACTACAGAAAGTTTCAGAAGTTCTACTTTGAAAGTTGTTATCATATATGCATTTGTCTTTGGTTCTTTTGCTATGTATTTCAGACATCCATTTACTATGATTTTACATATTGGTCACAACTTTTTAATGTTTTCACACATTTTTCACATTTTCATTATGTTTTCACGCATAATTTTTTTTTTTTTTTTTTTGCATTTGCATTTGCACACATCTATCACAATAAATATTTAGACACATCGGTGACTATCTTTTTAATGCGTTCATATATTTTTCACAACTTTTATAACGTTTTAACATATTTATGTCACAGCTTTTATTACGTTTGAACATATTTATGATACAACTTTTATTCCACTGTCGTAACCAGGAAGAATTTCGAAGACTGTACACACAGCTAGAACTGCTGAAACAGAGGAACATGAAATTAGGGAACAGACACTTACAGGTGAATGACCCCCTTACAACCCTAAAAGAATGACGTTTTGTTTCCTCACAAACGTTATCTCCAGTGTTTTTTTTCTGTATTTGTTTATCTTCAATTTTCTCTAAATGTTAACAATATATATTCAGATATCATGACATATCTTTCATATTTTTTTCTGCTGTCAGAATTCTGAAGAATAGAGATTCCGACTCTGTCAACGGTGTTTTTGCTCCCTCTGTCTGAGGATCTTCATTTTCCGTTTCTGTCAACAGTGTTTTTAATTCACTTTGTCTGAGGACCATCCTTTTCCGTCTCTGCCAACAGAGATTTTTACTCACTGTCTGAGGATGATCATTTCCTGTTTGTGCCAACAATATTTTTTACTCACTCTGTCTGAGGATCATCATTTTCCGTTTCTGCCAATAGTGTTTTTTTTAAAACTCACTTTGAGGATCATTATTTTCCGTTTCTGCCAACAGTTTTTTTTTTTACTTACTTTGAGGATCATCATTTTCCGTTTCTGTCAACAGTCTTTTGTACTCACTCTGAGAATCATCATTTTCCGTTTTTGTCAACAGTCTTTTTTTTACTCACTTTGCGGATCATTAGTTTCCGTTTCTGCCAACAGTATTTTTTTTTACTCACTCTGAGAAAACATCATTTTCAATTTGTGTCAACAATATTTTTTACTCACTCTGTCTGAGGATCGTCATTTTCCGTGTCTGCCAACAGTCTTTTTTTTACTCACTTTGCGGATCATTAGTTTCCGTTTCTGCCAACAGTATTTTTTTTACTCACTCTGAGAAAACATCATTTTCAATTTGTGTCAACAATATTTTTTACTCACTCTGTCTGAGGATCATCATTTTCCGCTTCTACCAACCGTGTTTTTTATTTACTCTGTCTGAGGATCACCATTTTCCGTTTCTGCCAACAGTGTTTTTTACTCACTCTGATAATTTTTGTTGTCCGTTTCTGCCAATAGTGTTTTTTACTCACCCTGTCGGAGGATCATCATTTTCCGTTTCTGCCAACAGTGTTTATTACTCACGAACATACGCCTCACTATCTATGTAGCCCATCCCTAAGAACATGCCTAAATGCGCCACTGGAAATGGTTGAAGATTTAAAAGTAGATGTTCATTAGTAGAGAAACATGATTATTTCATGTCTTTTTTTCATTCCTTGTGGAGCATGAGGGCCGTGTCTACAGTATCCCCGCCCCCCCCACCCCCCTCCCCCCCCCCCCCCCCACCCCCCCCCCCCCCCCCCCCCCCCCCCCCCCCCCCCATACAAGAAGACTGCACCAAACCACTTATGTGTTCTTGAAGTAGCAGTTGTTATAGCACATTGTTTTACAAACTCATCTAATTTGCAAATTATTCGTCTAAACACAAATCACGCTAGTTCTGTTATTGCTTTTTTTCAGTTACATTAATGTTTAAAATCTATTTTATCGATGACGCCACAAGGTACAAGATGAAGACACAGAAGATATCGGTGACACCATAATAGAAGCACTACGCAGAATCCAAGACGGAGATGAGTTCATTAGGCTCTCTCTTCCAGAAGCTATACTAGAAGTAGCTCCTGACTTGCAAGACAACGAAAGCCCTGAGAAGCAAAAAACTGGACCTAGTCAGGACGAACAAAGAACTGACAACTACCCAGAAGCTCTGGATCAAGAAAAGGCTCCTACCGACGGCGAACAGGTGCATGATGCTAGTCCTGACCGGAACCGGAGAAAGGAAGAAAGAACACAGACTAAAAAGATAAAGAACGCTGATACGATACTGGAGAGGATCGTTAAGATCACGCAGATGTCTGGAGGTGAGGCCTCACTCAGGGCCCTACCAGATGACAAAGTGATCGGCATCCTCAAGGTGATAACTGGAAGGAGAGGTATCGCCAAAGTAGGGAGGCACGAAAAGGGAGTCGTGCTCTCGCTCAACAGCACTACAACAACCACTGCACTGATGATCGAACTGGAAGCCGGTCCAAAAGAAGTCCAGTTGCCCCACCAAATAAAAGTGGTGGTGGAAAAGTACAAGACAACAAAGAAGTTAGTCATAAGAGGGGTGGATACCAGATGCCCGGCAAGCGAGGTCCACAGACATCTTCAAACTGAAAACGCAGAGGTAAAAATCATGCAGGTCGAAAGGCTAAAAACCTGGACCAAGAAAGACACCAATCTGATGATAGTAACGGTTGAAGGATCGACAAGACCCGAGAGACTGACGCTCCAAACAACAACCAAAAAGACAGAAGCCTATATCCCTCCGGTGATGCAGTGCTCAAACTGCCAGCTGTTTTCACACACCAAGAAAACATGCAGGAGAGACGCAGTCTGCCGATATTGCGCGGGAAACCACCAATATGGGGACTGCCCCAGTGCGAAGGAGGACCACAACTACAAAGCTATTAACACAAACCGTACCTGTGCAAACTGCCTCGGAAACCACGGGGCTAGGTACAGAGGCTGCCCGATGTTCCAAGAAACTAAGAACATACTGAAGGAAGCGATAACGAAAAACATCCCCTTCAGCGAGGCAAAACACAAAGTGGCTGCGGATGTTGCAGAAAAGCAGCGCACGATTGACAGACGACAGTTACACAAGCTGACCGCTGAAGTCAAAGAAATGAAAAGGAAACTACAGGTCGAAAACAGAAGCAAGCAGACTCCCGAAGATGAAACCGACAGTGGTAAAGATGTAATCGATCTACAGAACGTTAGAGATATGCTGGAAGACATGAAAAGAATCCAGCAACAGATAGAAACTGACGTCAAGAAGCTGACATATCTGAAGGAAGAAAACTCAGAAATCCTCAAGAAAATCGAAGCAGAACGAACAGCCGTAGAGGAAAGTACATCAAACAGTAACATACGAGAAACGAAAACGAACAACCAAACAGAAGAAGAAATCATCGAGGAAATATTAGAAAGACTACTCCCAGCAATCATAGAAAAAGCACTATTACAGATACAGGAGAAGAGGAAGGCTCAAGAAGCAGAAACGAGGAGGGCAAAAACTCACAAAACCAAACAAGCCAGATAGGGAGGCACGATAAGAAAAAACACCATGAACACACTACGGCACCACGAACGGACAAACAAAGAAGAGGAAGCCAGACAGCCAGCTAGTGGTCCTTTTTAGGACCAGTCCTTTTCAGGACTAACAACCGGCTAGCATCGAAGAAACTAAATGCACAATATACCCCAACTATAACCAATTTTTACACAACGGGCTGATCACCCGTTTGCCAGTCACTTCGATTACGGAAACAACAGCAAATGGGTTGATTTGCCGTTGCCCTAAAGACGCCATTAGGCGTGATGGGAAATAATGGCAAAGAAAATCTATCTGCTGTTGCCCTAAGACGCCACTAGGCGTAATGGCCACTGACTGCTTTGACGGTCGGTGGCTAAGGACGGAAGAAGAAAGAAGAAGAATAACCAATTTTCAGGTTGAACAGGGTATAACATAGGGTTCCCATAATGTTTTGTTCAAAAACCGGGACATTTCCAAATTTTTGCCTAAAAAACCCGGGACATTTTGTAAAAAAAGGGACATGTTAAAAATTAAGGTAAAGCACAAATAAATCTGTTATATAATACATGTTGCACTTAAAATGAGATACTGGTATAAAAATACACACATTAACTAACACAACTTCCACTTTAAAAAAGAATTCTAAATTACAAACATACTTAATTAGAAAAATCGCACCTTTAAAAAATACACAATAGTCAAGTTTATATTTCAGATTCATCAGAATATTTATCAGATTTATGGGCCTGTTCAAGAAGTTTTTTCTTCTTCTGATATTTGGACATAGAACTCAGCACAAGAGAAATCCTTAAAATGGGTCTTTATAATTGTTAAAGCTTTCACTGTCTCAATTTTAAGTCTGTTTTTTTTCGTCTGTCCAAAGCGCATTTATTAATGAAAAAAAACACGTTCAACAGCTGCATTGGATCTTGGCAGTGCCAAACAAAAACTAACTAGGCATTTCAGGTTCTCAGCATTTATATCCTGCTTTGTAAAATGAGCGAACATCTCACACCATTTTTCACTGACACTTTGATCCTTCAGTTCACTCCACACATCAAATTTGCTTTCACAATATTTTTTCACACCTGCAAACTCATCAAATAAGTCCTCTTCATTCACAGTAAAATTTGGTGACACTGTCTTCATGAATATGTAGCTTTCTTGGATGTTCTTCCAAGTCACAGACTACTTTCCCTTCAAATTGATCCAATACATAGACTGAAGAGGCGTAAGAAATGGTGTACACCACTCCTGAATATATTCAATGCAGGTGTCATAGAAATCTACTGCATCCGTTACCCAAAGATTTTTTTTTCAGGAAGGACCCTTAAAAAGCGGGACATTTGGAATAAATTCGGGGACACCGGGACATTTTATCAAAAAACGGGACTGTCCCAGGAAAAACGGGACGATTGGGAACCCTAGTATAACAGCAACATAGTAGACAAACGAACGAACGAACGAACAATTTATTTGCAGGACCAGAGATGTCCTGCCATTGGGACATAACATTCTGTGTCTCCAGATATTTCATATTTGCACTTCTAACTGGTTCGATATGATTTAAAAAATCGTTCCCATTATGTAAAAGAAAAATGATATTTTTTTAAGAAAAAAATTGTTAGTGCTGTGAAAATATTATGTAAAGTACACGAATAACTCTGGTGTTAATGGAAAATAATTTAGCACACCACTTTATTATTTTAAAATGCATTTTCTGCGCATTAAGAGGATACTTTTGTTTTCATTCGTTGTTCGTGAGCTACTTAGAGAAACTGTGGACATCATGAGCTTCATCTGTATACATGTCTCGGGACTAGCTACCCCTGATCTTCGAAACGTCTAGAACATACATAGACAACTAGTATTTTCAAGTACATGAATTGGAGAACGCCCCGTGTATTTCCAGGGGGTCTCTGAAAACACAGAAAGAACGTGCCTACTGCCTTCTGAGACATGTCGTTTGAGGCTACTAATATAAGTTTTTGCACGTGGATGGCAACCTCATCACGGAAAACAAATTGTCACATAAACCACAACTGTAACAGCATATGAATGCCCGAGGGAAGCATCTTGTAAGGGGACCAGCTACAGTCGTAATCCCATGCTCCATAAGGTGTGCAATGCATAATTATGATGATTATGATGATGATTATGATGGTAGTGAACTAATGTTTCTTTTTGCATGCTTCTGCCGCAGGTCAAGTTGTCCGCTATGACGGAGGCAGCACAAAAAGACGATCTAATCCTGACAGAGACAATGGGAGACTCCACTCCATCCACGCCAAACATCAACGGCGGACGCAGAATTGTCATCAACCTCGACGAGTACCACGTCTCTACGGAGGTCTAGGTAGTCATTGACTGCGCAGCTGCCCGGGATTAAAAAAAAACTAATATACTTTGTGAACAACTGAGATCTCTCAGACCAGCATGGAAATCTGCAGCCTTTTCCGTGGAAACTGACAGCAGGCTAATCAACATAGACGTCAAGTCTGACCTCACTGTGTGATTTCGTAAACGTGGTATCTCACCAAGATTATCACTTTATAACTCATACTTTCACCAGAAGATTTACTTGTAGCCTCCTCCATCAGATTTCCAAACAAATACTTCTCGAGTGAACCAGGATACCATACAGCTGAAGATTTAAGAGAGACATTGAAGTAAGACTGTGATGGTTCATAAGAATTACTCTAACGAGAACAATCAACCAGTAAAGCCAGACCTTCCTTTTGACTGGAACTCACATAGGGTGAGAAAATTGGAGACGGTCCAAATAGAATCTGTCCTATAACGATAGAATGCAAAACCAAAGGAAGCGAAGCCAAAGATTGAAGCGAAAATTGGCGTCGAGTACCAACTGCAATTATGTGTTTCATAAGAACTTTGTTAATGATGACTGTGGCTTTAATAGTGCAATAACATTGTACACAGTACAACAGTAATTGTTATGGTTATGACGGAAATGTAAGCGGAGCAACACTATATATATATAATACAGCTACTGTCTGAGATATTAATACTACAATGAATCAATGATTGTACTACATGCTACAGTATTTAAAAAATAATACTGTTACCGCCCAGTAATTTCCGGGAATCTCTGAAAAGACAAACAAAGAATAATACAACTGCACTCTCGGGCATGTCGTAGGAGGCCATTAATTGTAGGTTGTGCATGGGGCTGGTTACCTCATCATGTCAAACAAGTAACCACATTAACCACTTCTGGAAGATCATGTGACTGTTTGGTGCTGGCTGCTTGGAAGGGGACACCTGCTATAGTGGCGCCATGTCTGTTTCTGTTTTCTGTATTTTTTTTTTTTTTCATTTTCTATTACCATAGCTGTTCCAGAAAAGAGACTACCTCGTAATGCTATCAACTAGTTTTCTTAATGTGCGTGCTCCTTTTCTGTATTTTTTTGAAACGCTGGCATGATTGGTTCATTGTTCATTAGAGACTTTTCACTTGGGCAAGTAGTCTCTTACACCATTTATTACTTGATGAACAATTTGGAATATTGGACAATTTAGTCTCTATGGTTACTACTTGCCCAAGTGAAAAGTCTCTTACACAATTTATTACTTGATGAACAATTTGGAATATTGGACAATTTAGTCTCTATGGTTACTAATTGCCCAAATGAAAAGTCTCTTACACCATTTATTACCTGATGAACAATTTGGAATATTGGACAATTTAGTCTCTATGGTTACTAGTTGCCCAAGTGAAAAGTCTCTTACACCATTATTACTTGATGAACAATTTGGAATATTTTACAATTTAGTCTCTATGGTTACTACTTGCCCAAGTGAAAAGTCTCTTACACCATTTATTACTTGATGAACAATTTGGAATATTGGACAATTTAGTCTCTATGGTTACTACTTGCCCAAGTGAAAAGTCTCTTACACCATTTATTACTTGATGAACAATTTGGAATATTGGACAATTTAGTCTCTATGGTTACTACTTGCCCAAGTGAAAAGTCTCTTACACCATTTATTACTTGATGAACAATTTGGAATATTGGACAATTTAGTCTCTATGGTTACTACTTGCCCAAGTGAAAAGTCTCTTACACAATTTATTACTTGATGAACAATTTGGAATATTGGACAATTTAGTCTCTATGGTTACTAATGGCCCAAATGAAAAGTCTCTTACACCATTTATTACCTGATGAACAATTTGGAATATTGGACAATTTAGTCTCTATGGTTACTAGTTGCCCAAGTGAAAAGTCTCTTACACCATTATTACTTGATGAACAATTTGGAATATTTTACAATTTAGTCTCTATGGTTACTACTTGCCCAAGTGAAAAGTCTCTTACACCATTTATTACTTGATGAACAATTTGGAATATTGGACAATTTAGTCTCTATGGTTACTACTTGCCCAAGTGAAAAGTCTCTTACACCATTTATTACTTGATGAACAATTTGGAATATTGGACAATTTAGTCTCTATGGTTACTACTTGCCCAAGTGAAAAGTCTCTTACACCATTTATTACTTGATGAACAATTTGGAATATTGGACAATTTAGTCTCTATGATTACTACTTGCCCAAGTGAAAAGTCTCTTACACCATTTATTACTTGATGAACAATTTGGAATATTGGACAATTTAGTCTCTATGGTTACTACTTGCCCAAGTGAAAAGTCTCTTACACCATTTATTACTTGATGAACAATTTGGAATATTGGACAATTTAGTCTCTATGGTTACTACTTGCCCAAGTGAAAAGTCTCTTACACCATTTATTACTTGATGAACAATTTGGAATATTGGACAATTTAGTATCTATGGTTACTACTTGCCTAAGTGAAAAGTCTCTTACACCATTATTACTTGATGAACAATTTGGAATATTGGACAATTTAGTCTCTATGGTTACTACTTGCCCGAGTGAAAAGTCTCTTACACCATTTATTACTTGATAAACAATTTGGAATATTGGACAATTTAGTCTCTATGGTTACTAATTGCCCAAGTGAAAAGTCTCTTACACCATTTATTACTTGATGAACAATTTGGAATATTGGACAATTTAGTCTCTATGGTTACTACTTGCCCAAGTGAAAAGTCTCTTACACCATTGTTACTTGATGAACAATTTGGAATATTGGACAATTTAGTCTCTATGGTTACTACTTGCCCAAGTGAAAAGTCTCTTACACCATTTATTACTTGATGAACAATTTGGAATATTGGACAATTTAGTCTCTATGGTTACTACTGGTGCACCTGTGACACATATAGCTGTGCACCTGTCCTGTAAAAAAAGGTCAAGGCAGTCCCATAGCTGATACAGCCGTAGGGGAGTGAAGTGATATAGACTTCACTATACTAGGTCCGGCATCGAGAGGTGGGGGGGGGGGGTGACTATTTCCCTTCTTCGTTGACTTTTTGTTCCCTAACTCAAAGTCCGGTACCCATTTACACCTGGGTAGACTGAAGCGGGAAGGTACTGTGATTCGAAACAGGTACCTTTGCTGCGAAAGGTGAGCGCTCTAACCACTCTGCCAATCGGCCACTCATCTGTACTGTTAACGATCGGCCACTCATCTGTACTGTTAACGATCGGCCACTCACCTGTACTGTTAACGATCGGCCACTCACCTGTACTGTTAACGATCGGCCACTCACCTGTACTGTTAGCAATCGGTCACTCACCTGTACTGTTAACGATCGGCCACTCACCTGTACTGTTAACGATCGGCCACTCACCTGTACTGTTAACTATCGGCCACTCACCTGTACTGTTAACAATCGGTGACTCACCTGTACTGTTAACGATCGGCCACTCACCTGTACTGTTAACGATCGGCCACTCACCTGTACTGTTAACGATCGGCCACTCACCTGTACTGTTAACGAGTGATTTCATGAAAATGTTCTTGTGAAAGCAGTATTTTGAAATGTGAAAATATTACCATGTACGTCTTTTCTGTATTCTTGTCAGATCACGTGCAAGTTTATCCGTCAAGGACATAAAAGGTCAAGTTAATCCCATGGAAAGGCAGTCACGTGTTACAGTGGCGTACTAAGGGGTATGTGATGAGGACGGTCCGACAAAGCTGACAGCCAGCAGACGGGTGCCATCGAACACTTTTAAGATAGTATTTAGTGAGCCGCGCTGGCGTAATGGTTACCACATTGCGCTGGCGATCAGGTGTTCAAGGTTCAAGCCCGGTCGTGTGCATTTGAAGAAGTGTCACCGATCGGGATTTTGACTGAATAACCTGAACGGTTCCTGAGATAAACCCTCTGTGGATGGGAAGGAGCGAAGCTCCTGACCGGGTTGGAAGGAAAGTCCACAGGCTCCCCGGCCTCGAAATGACGTGTCATTTGGCCGAAGGGCTGAAAGCCCAAGTGACGCTGGTTACGACAAATAAAATAGAACTAACTGTTAATAATATATTTGAACATGTGTTAATTGGGGGCTGGATTCGTGCTGGTTGCCTATACTTTAAGAACTTCTCTGGCGTGTTTGAATTTACCGTTGAGTAGACTCAGTTTTGTGAGGTAAGATCCCTATTTGCTTCCTTAACTTAAGAATAAATTTTAATTTTTTTTTAGTACCCCTTTTGGGGCGTAAAGTGAGGTCTATTGACTTTATTGTGCAAAACATGTTTGATCTCGGCCAAAAGGCCGAGAAGCGATAGCTAATCTAAGAATACGATTTGCACTTTACATGCTGGAGTACAATCTGATGAAGGTTGTCACTCAAGTTCTAAAGATAAACACAGATTTTCTTCTTTAAAAAACCCAGAAATACCCAGATTATTTTATGCCTCAAATACACGGGACAGACAGATACACAGGCTTAGCGTATGTGAGTGATGTAGTTTGAGGGAATCTTTAGTAATGTTATGACCAACACACACAATGCATGGAGGCATGTCTGGAGTCATCCTTATATGACCACCAGCTATGCACAATGATATAGTATATAAATGTGGACGTGAACCTGTGTCTGTGAGGTTAATTACACCTTCATTGACTATTGAAATCATCCACACAATCTTGTAGTGTAACTTTACACACAAATAAGCTGTGTGCTAAATATATCCTAGACCTAATGGTCATTTATATTTGGACATGCGCCCTAATATAACCGACTAGGTTGAACGGGACGCGCCTCACCAAAACCAGTCAAAACTTTAAAAAAAAAAAAGCTGTGTGCTACCAATTTTTTTTTATTTCTTCATTTTTATTTTATTTTTTATTACCAAAAATTCACAATTAAATAAAAATGAATTTATTAACACCACAGTATATGAACTCTTGAAAATGAGATATTTTAACAGTAACATAGTTACTATAGTTACATTAACAAAATGTTCCTCAAATCAGATATAAAATGTTAGTTGTAACTTGTTACTAATGAAAATTGTCACTTGTCAGCGACTCGGCATCCATGTCGACGACATTTCCTTCATTAAGATCATATGCATGAACTGACAGCGTGGAATCTTGATTGTGGAGTTCTAAAATCTTTGCATATCTCTCTGCCGACAATGTCCCTCACGCACATCTTCAACCACGCTTTTACTAGGATTAAACTTATGACAAACTCCATCTTTGGCAACTGCTTGCTTGTCTAGTATTCGATTGGAAACTGTGTCACACAAAAGCTTGTTGGTTTGTTTAGTTTTAAGTTAACTTTCGAAAACACTCTTTCGACGCATGCTGGGGAGTGAGGTAGTGCCATAAGCGTGCACATGAGGTCAGCCAAAACATCAGATTTCTTCTGGTTATTAGCATCTGTTACTTGTTGCAGTCCCAGCCAGAATGCGGATGGATCCTCATCCACTAGATGTCCAAGATCTGGAATGACAGAAGGTGTATTGATCTCGAGAGCTTGCTTGGGATCCAACAGCTGCATTTGCGCCAGAACACTGTTTTGTCCGAGTGGGAACCTGCATCGTATTTGAGTACAAAGCTCAATCAGGTATGCCAATACATCCTTGCGAAACTGGACTTCTTTATCTCGTAACTGTTGTCAGATGAACTGCGCTTCACATCGTCCACCCAGCTCAATGTGATTCAGTTTCTTGTGCACCTGTACATCCGAAGGATCAATGTCGGCAAGAGTGCGATGCTCATGCTGCAATACTTCCTGCCTAATAAACATACTGAGAAGAAAACGATACTCTCGTGTACATCTGCTTGCAACATTCAATCAAATGATCAGCTTGCCAAAACGGAGTATTATGTTCAGCCATGAAAGCCGACAACAGTATCTTCGTTTTAGCAATTTTGTCTTGGAGACAGGACTCTTTTGGTTTGATGAAAAACTTGTTAATGTTCAGAGTTTTGGTTTTGGCATCGAAGTTTTTTATGTGCTTCTGTGTGTTTGAATGTGTCAATAAAGCTGTTTTGTTGGCATTAGTAATGTACAGGAACAGACCGGCTTTAACCAATCCTTCAGTTTGCTGTCTGTTAGCCATTCCGCACAAAAAGCCTACCGATACCATGGCTTCACTTTTTTACGCGTACAACTACCTAGCGTACCTTCATCATCGATCATTTTATAATCTTATAATAACACCAAAAAAAAACAATATGCTGTGAATCTGCTTAAGTCTAAAATTTAAAAAGAATACTTTAAAACACATCGCAAAAATGACTGAGTATTGTAGATGACAGTCATTAACAGAATAACAGGAAATAGATAGCTGATGTAAACGAGTCAAAAACAACGTCATTGATGTGGTTAAAAACAAGAATTCAATTTAAGTGGAATAAAAAATATATAGTACATAATTGTTTTTACATTAAATTATAATATAAATAAAAGTATAATGCCAATTGTCAAATATACCCAGATTCATGCAGATAAAAATTCCCAGATACCCAGATCTAGTTTTAAAATATAAAAAAATTGGTTAAACGCATTCTGGGCTCAAAGGGAAGTCTATTGACTTTGTTGAGTTAAACTATGGACATTAAATCCATCTCAGTATCGGATAAATGTGCAAGCCAATCACTAATGATTTTAGCTAATATATCAAATAAGCTGATATATCATATAATTTAAGTTTTACATACGCGTTTTTTAATAATAAATTATACATATAAAATGTAATATGTACTTTAATGAAATGTTTCTTTATATATTTTATTAAAATATTTGTATGCAGAAACAATTGACATAAAGACTAAGTGAGATCCCTTACTAAAACCGCCCAAAAATTTCATAATTAATTATTTCCCTTTTTCTAATATGTTTATAAAAATTCATCTTCCTTGATATTTAGTGCCCTTCTCTCAACAGTGTTAACTCCCTTCTTTTCCTTTTTCCTTATAGCGCTTTTTTTTTACCATGTTCAACCAGACTCAAAAATGGGCCGTTAAGGTAATTGGGGTATATTGAGCGCTGTTTTTCATTTTGACGCTAGGCCAATGTTAGCCCTGAAAAGGAGTGGTCCTGAGAAAGACCCTTAGCTTAGTGTCTAGAGTAGTCGCGTTATCTTTTCCCAATATTGCGGCTTTTGCAATAATTTTGTTCTTGTTTTGCAAACGTGTTATTTATTGTTTCCACCTGTTTTCGCTTGTTTGTTGGCAGTCCTAAAAAAGGACTGTGAGCTGAGACATAGATCCGTGTTTGCTTCTGGTTTGCCCAGCCTATGTGTACTTCTGGTGTCTACTGCTATCTTCCTTAGCTCCAGCAGTCTTAGGGTTTTGTGGATTATAGCTGGGATAAGGTCCTCTAGAATTTCTTCCTGTGCATTTTCCCTTGATTGACGCTTGCATCTTTGTGTTGTTTCATCTCTTATTTCTATGATGACTTGTCTCTCCACTTCACTTCTTTTAAGGATTTCTTCATTTTTCTTCTCATTTCCGCCAACTTTGCGATATCTTCTTGGATTTGTTGCTGTATTGTTTTCATCTCGCGTATCATTTGCTTTACACGGGGTAGCATATGGCAACAACCCACTTCTGTCAACGAAAAACTGTTTGGAGATGTCGGGAACCTTGAGTTGACTGCTGCCTTTATTAGAGTCATAATTGTGGAAGTCTGAAGGCGAACGAGGAAGAAGAAGAAGAAGAATTTGCTTTACACTTGTCTATCCAAGTCTCCAGCGATTTCTCCTTATCTGACAGTTGGGTTTTGTTCGGGTTAGTGTTTTCTTTTCCTTCTCGCAGTTTTTGCTTGATACCCTCTCACTTCAGACGTCAGTTGTCTGATTTGAGTTGCAAGGCCGCGTTCCTGTTTTGGTGAAGACAGAGCATTTGCTGTTACTATGTCTTTTGCCTCACTGTATGATACAACATGTTCTTAACTCCCTTACTCTGTTAACTCGCTTATGTGTAAAAAAAAAAAAAAAAAAAAACTAAGAATCCTGTTACATGCCCAATGATGCATTTTGGGAATATGGTGTTAGGCCTATATATATATATATATATATATATATATATATATATATATATATATATATATATATATATATATATATATATATATATATATATATATATATATATATATATATATATATATATATATATATATATATATATATATAGTGAAATTGACAGAGATACAACGGTAAAATCCCTCCAAAGATAACATTTAAGGATAAAAACATAATGCGTAGGCTGCTGATGTACATGATCGCCTAGACCGCGGGTCATCATCCTCCATAATAATTGACTTGCTAGACAGGAGGGGAACGGCGGATCAAAAAAAAAAAAATATGACTGGAAAGGCTAAGGAGACGCAATTGGGGGGGAAACGGAGAAAAGTCACGTTTCCCAAGTTGACATAAAAAGTAAGCAACTCCACAGAAGGGACCCTAGATATGTTACGCCACAGTCATTTATTGGACGCTTTTGCGATACCAAGCTTTTGATTTGAATGGAGCGGTAAAACGCAGATGTTAGGAATATTACAAAAATTAAAAAGTAATTTTTTTCTTAATATTAATGTTAGGAATATAAAAATTAGCTGGCCGGATGGCCTATTCTGAGCAGTGAACTAAGATGGTCTTAATTTTACAAACGGATAGATAATATTGAAGATAATGACAAAAGACAGTGTAGTTCACATCATCGACAGACTGTGTTGAATAAAAAAGTGTCGCAATTTGCACACAAAAACACGACCTTGGACGCAGGTGTTCAAATTTACTTAGTATGGAGGAGAGGGTTTTTGAGCGGTAGCTGTGTCTAAATATAACTTTTAACGACAAAATTTTGGAGGGGAGAGAAAGGTTGGTTCAAAAACCAAGCACATTTTTTTAGAAACACAAGTAGAGACGGACAGACTAACAGATAAACATCCATACTTGACTGAAGCATGACTGAAATGACTTTAGTGTAGAAATTTTGAAATTCAAATAACCTAGGCAGTGATTGGCCACAGACAATCATATCATTAGCGCTCAGACGCGAAAGTGGGGCCATTCTTCAATAGTTGTTCAGTGATAGACACAGATTTTAAAGTGTGGTGATTCCATATGAAAGCAAGTGAAATAAATTTAGGGACGCCATACTATAGCCAGCAGCTCAGCTGAGTTTTGCTAGCAATTCTGTGTTATTTATTCATAATCTGGTAAGATTGAAATTATTTCCTTATATATTTTGAATATTGTTTCATGTTTTAGTGATTTGATACTGCCATATCGAAATCTAGCCTTACAAACAAGTAGGGATTTGCTCTAGACCCCCCGCCCTAGTCAGGGTCTAGGGACCAACAATGTACATAAGCTCCAGCAAGGATTATGCAAGACAGATCAAGTGTTGAGAATAATGATACATATTACCTATCCTCTTTTAGGGCCGAAAACTAATAAACATTTTTCAGGATCTATAGTCTGGGAGGATCTATCTTATGTAAAACCACCATGGTAACTGTGCTGTTTGGTCAGAGAGATCTGACCTGTCTGTATGATGTGGTTGTTGTGTCACTGTTGTGTCCAGACGTGGGTAGAGAATAGATTTTGACACATGGCCCATACTTTGATTGCAGAGCTGCGAGTTTCTGTCGTCAACAAAGCAGGGTCGATTCAGTTGGTGACTTTACTCGAGTGTATCTGTGCAGTATTTGTGACAGAGACCACCATTATTGCCCGCCAGCACGGAGAGGTGGGACCACCTGATTTCAGCACCAGAGCGACAACTACCAGATGAGTGAGCCTCTGGTCTGCTGGACTTTCACCAACGCCCTTTAGTTACTAAGAACCCCATAAAGATTCCCACCATTTTCTGGACACTGTGTAGTCAATATAGACAGGTGTGATGAGGCCACCCCAACAGCACAAACAGTACTATCCTCCCAAGCAGATGAATACTAGAACATTTTAATAAAACTAACTAGTATAATACATATATATGTACACTATTGCAGTTCTGATATAATATTCTATGCATTTCTTTTCATAATCTCTAAATCTTTTTAAGTTCTGGTCAACCTAAAAAATTGACACAGAACAAAATAAATGTAATATACTTATATCAAAAAATTTTACACACGTGAGTTCAGTGTATTTTAACATTTGTTAATATTATTAGTCTTGTTAGTATCTGTGGGTATATTTATAATCCATTACACCACACTACATATCATAACCCTAGACACTTTACGTAGCCACATTCATTAAAAAAAATTAAGTGTGAGGTCGTAGTGGTAGCAAGAAAGGCCTTCTGACAATTCACCACTACATTTTATCTCAGGAGCCTTCACAGCTGGCCTCATACAATTTACATTTAGTAATAACACCATCATACAATACCATCAAACACCACTACAATATTGGGGTCTTGTCCAGGGATAATTAGCCCAACAGTAATATTAGGGTCTCCTGGTGGGAGAAATAAAAGTAGGGAAATAAATTGTAAAATTTCCCTTAAAATTAAAAGTGTCCCTGCAGATAAAAGTTGGTGAATCTTCACAGCCAGTAATAATTAATTAGTTAACTGGTTAGTTAGAATTAGTTAGACTATAGTCATAAGAAGTACTTAGTGTATTTACTGGTTAGAGATTTAGCTTGTATATTATTATATTGTCTAAAAAGTATGGCGGAGCTGGCAAAATTTAGATCAGCTGCTGTGCTCACCGCGAAGGAGATGGGAATGGATGGTCAAATTTTAATTCAATACGTAACGACTGAATGTGATAAATATATTGAAAGGGAAGATAGAAAGGTAGCTGAAGAGAAGAGGTTACAAATTGAGGCTGATAGAGAAATTAAGAGGCTGCAGATTGAGGCAGAAGAAAAACGACAGCAAAGGGAGGCAGAAGAAAAACGACAGCAAAGGGAGGCAGAAGAAAAAAGGTTGACTGCCGAAAGGGAGGCAGAAGATAGAAGGTTGCAGAGGGAGCACGAATTACGACTAAGGGAGCTGGAATTACAAGGCCCGGCCCCTGAAAATGGTGCCAGCCCTGTTGCCTCAGATGCTACGCCCAGTCTGGGAGCCTCAAACTCAGCTATGGGGTTTCATTTAGACCATTTTGTTGAGAAAGACGATGACATAGAGGGGTACCTAGGACGTTTTGAGTTATTAGCTACTACATATGGGTTAGAGAGAGAGAGGTGGAGTTTAAAGCTATCACAGGGATTGAGGGGTACTTCTTATGAAGTATTTGCTAAAATGAACAGGGAAGACCAAGACAATTATGACATGTTAAAGCAGGCTTTGTTATTAAGGTACGAGAAGAATGGTGAATTTTATCGTACGAAATTTAGAAATGCCAAACTGTTGTCTGGGGAGACATACCACCAATTCTCTGCTAGACTAGAAACCTATTTGGAGAAATGGACGGCTCTGGGGAAGACCCAAGATCTTAAAGAAATGATCATGATTGAGCAATTGAGAGAGTCCATGGCTCCAGACATGAGAAAATTTCTCATGGAACAAGGTGCAGAGAAGTTGGGGGAAATTTTAAATGTTGCTGAGAGGTATCAGGCAGCTCAGGCAGAGGTAAGTGGTGCTAAGAAGAAGCACATAGACAATTTTAAAGCTCCACAGCAATTTAATAAATTTGATACTAGAGAGCAGGGAAATAAAGGTAGGACAAACTTTGAGCGGCCAAGAAATGACTATCGCGACAGAAACTCCCAGTTCAATGACCAAAAGTTCAATGAAAGAAAACCGTTGAACCAAGGAAAAAGATGGTGTAAATGGTGCAAGAAGGATAACCATAACACCGAATTTTGTAGAAGGAAACCTTCAAACATTGCTGCAATGAAGTCGGGGACGCAAAGATTAAAGGTTAATCCTAAGGGACAACAGGAACCTTATCACCCCCCAGTTTGTGAGGATGTTATTTGTAATGGGGTCACCATAAGGTGCCTTTATGATACAGGTTTGGATTATGATTCAGTTGTGAAGTCTAGCCTAGTGGACCCAAGTCAGTATACCACAGAAACAGTGGAAATACAAGGGGCGACTAAGGACATACCACTCATGACACTTCCCATCGCAAGGATAACGGTGAAAACTCGCTATGTGGAAGGAGAAATCAGAGCAGCAGTGATAGATGAACCAATCTACCCTCTGATATTGGGGTGTAGATACGTCTTCTTGGGGAATCCCGAGAAACCTGTGATCATGGCGACAGTGCAGACCAGGTCACAGAAGAAGGAGGAAGAAGGTGAACCTATAAATGCTCATCCAGAGGAGATGAGGAAGGCGCAGGCTGAGGATAGGACACTCAAGCCCTGTTTTAAAAAATTGCCCAAATGCCACACACCTCCGAGCAAGGGGGAATATTTCATGAAGAACAAACTCTTATACAGGAAGGCCGGAACTGGAACAAATGGTCACAACCAGCTGGTTCTTCCCACTTCATATAGAGATAAAGTGATGGAACTCGGGCATGCGATTCCCTTCAGTGGTCACATGGGGATCAGCGCCACAGGACAGCGTATAGCTTGTCATTACTTCTGGCCAGGGATAACGGAGGATATAAAAAGATATGTCAAATCCTGCCCAGAATGTCAAAGGGTAGCTCCAAAGCACTGGACTGCTCCTGCAACTCTAGGGGAAATGCCCATAGTGGGAACACCTTTTGAGAGGGTTGCAGTGGATATTGTAGGACCTCTCACTCGGACCAAGAGGAGGAACAGTTACATCCTTACTCTGGTGGACACTTGTTCTATGTGGGGAGAGGCGGTAGCCCTGCCATCAATTGATTCAAAACATGTAGCAGAGGCACTACTTACAATATTTACCCGATTAGGATTCCCGCATCAAATCTTGACGGATAATGGATCTCAGTTCAAGGGAAACTAACGGAAGAAGTTTTTAAGCTATTTCAAGCCAGGCACTTTCATTGTAGTCCGTACCATCCACAAGGGAACGGCCAGGTAGAGAGGTTCAATGGGACTCTCATTTCTATCCTGAGAAAGCTGGCACACGAAAAACCGGATCTGTGGGATCAATTCCTGCCCGCCGCATTGTTTGCGTACCGGGAGGTACCACATAGTTCAACCGGGATGGCTCCCGCAACTCTGCTATTTGGGAGGCCAATAAAAGGTCCATTAGAAGCTTTATTAAGGACCTGGACAGATGAGAAGGCGGAAGAGACTGTTACCTCATCGTATCAATATGTGAACGAACTGACCACTCGTTTGAAAGCTGGATGGAAACTGGCAAATGATAATTTGAAACAAGCCAGGAAGAAACATGCAGCATATTTTAATAGGAAGGCAAAGGACAGGGAACTGGCAGTCGGAGAGAAGGTGCTGCTTCTACTACCCGGAAGCCAGAATAAATTACAAATTGGTTGGCAAGGTCCATATACGGTTCTAGAGAAGGTGTCTAGAACAAACTATAAAATTGACAAAAAGGGGAAGGAAAAAGTTTATCATGTATACCTGTTAAAGAAGTATCTGGACAGACCACTCCAGGAAAGCACCCCTTTATTGACCTTGGCTATTGCAACCCAGATGCAAAAGGAACCACTCACCTCACATGAATACCCATTACATCCTTGTGAAACAGCAGCACAGGTAAAAGTCAGTAAGCACCTGACTAAAAACCAGAGGGAGAGAGTTCAACAAGTTCTGGAGGAACATACAGATGTATTAACAGATAAACCAGGCCATACAAATTTGCTACAGTATGACATGAAACTGGTAGACTCAAACCCAATCTGTATGAGAGCCTATTCTATTCCGTTCGCGAAGGAGAAGGCATTGAAGGAAGAAATAGAGTATTTGTTGAAGGAGGGGATTATTTCGCACAGTGAATCATCTTTTAGTTCTAGTGTCGTTTTGTTGAGAAAACCGTCTGGGGAACACAGACTGTGCATAGATTACAGGAAACTGAATGCTGTCACAGAAGGACAAGTGGATCCATTACCAGACACAAAACAGTTATTTGCCAGACTGAACAAGGCAAAATATTTTTCAAAAGTGGATCTTAGTAAAGGCTATTACCAGATCCCAGTGAAGCCTGAAGTGAGACCTTATTTGGCTTTTAGCACTTCGGATGGACATTATGAATTCAATATGCTACCATTCGGACTGAAAAATGCTCCGAGTGTGTTTTCAAGGATGATGCGAAAATTGTTGGATCCCCTGAATAACCCCTGTATCACAAATTTCATGGATGATATTCTCGTCGCCACCGAGACATTTGCAGAACACATTGAAGCTCTGGAGATGTTGTTTGATAGACTTCGGGAGGCGAACTTAACTGCTAGGCCAACAAAATGTTGTATTGGATGCAAAGAGTTGGAATTCTTGGGACACACTGTATATCAGGGTAATATGACCCCTGATCCTAAGAACTTGGAAAAACTGCAGAGAGCACCTAGGCCGCAAACAAAAAAGGACGTGCGATCATTTGTGTCGTTATGCGGATTTTATCAGAAATACATCAAGAATTTTAACGCTATATGTGCTCCTCTGACTGATTTGACTCGCAAGGGACTTCCAGATAAAATTATTTGGACTGCACAATGTGAACTAGCATTTCAAGAGTTAAAGGAAAAACTCACTAGCAAGCCTATTCTCAAACTGCCTGATTTGACACAGGACTTTGTCTTAAGAACCGATGCAAGTAATGTAGGACTCGGAGGGGCTTTGTTGCAAAGATCATCTTCACCTGATGGGGAACTTAAACCAGTCGCTTATGCAAGCCGCAAATTGAATAAGGCGGAACAAGGATACTCCACAAGCGAAAAGGAATGTTTAGCATTAATCTGGGCAATAAAGAAGTTTCAAATCTATCTGTATGGTAGGACATTTGTGGTGGAGACGGACCATCAGCCTCTCGTGTTCTTGTCTCAGGCTAAGCATGAAAACGCAAGATTGCTGAGGTGGTCTTTATTGCTTCAACCTTATCAGTTTAGTATCCAATATATCCCAGGCAAATTGAATGTCGGTGCAGATTTCCTCAGTCGGCACCCCTGTGATCAAAATTAGAGTAGTGGCAGACGTGAGGAGTAATTTTACCTATGTGTATCGCTGGTTTTGGAACTTGCCATAGGCATGTTTTCAAGTGGGGAGATGTGTAGTGAAATTGACAGAGATACAACGGTAAAATCCCTCCAAAGATAACATTTAAGGATAAAAACATAATGCGTAGGCTGCTGATGTACATGATCGCCTAGACCGCGGGTCATCATCCTCCATAATAATTGACTTGCTAGACAGGAGGGGAACGGCGGATCAAAAAGAAAAAAAATATGACTGGAAAGGCTAAGGAGACGCAATTGGGGGGGAAACGGAGAAAAGTCACGTTTCCCAAGTTGACATAAAAAGTAAGCAACTCCACAGAAGGGACCCTAGATATGTTACGCCACAGTCATTTATTGGACGCTTTTGCGATACCAAGCTTTTGATTTGAATGGAGCGGTAAAACGCAGATGTTAGGAATATTACAAAAATTAAAAAGTAATTTTTTCTTAATATTAATGTTAGGAATATAAAAATTAGCTGGCCGGATGGCCTATTCTGAGCAGTGAACTAAGATGGTCTTAATTTTACAAACGGATAGATAATATTGAAGATAATGACAAAAGACAGTGTAGTTCACATCATCGACAGACTGTGTTGAATAAAAAAGTGTCGCAATTTGCACACAAAAACACGACCTTGGACGCAGGTGTTCAAATTTACTTAGTATGGAGGAGAGGGTTTTTGAGCGGTAGCTGTGTCTAAATATAACTTTTAACGACAAAATTTTGGAGGGGAGAGAAAGGTTGGTTCAAAAACCAAGCACATTTTTTTAGAAACACAAGTAGAGACGGACAGACTAACAGATAAACATCCATACTTGACTGAAGCATGACTGAAATGACTTTAGTGTAGAAATTTTGAAATTCAAATAACCTAGGCAGTGATTGGCCACAGACAATCATATCATTAGCGCTCAGACGCGAAAGTGGGGCCATTCTTCAATAGTTGTTCAGTGATAGACACAGATTTTAAAGTGTGGTGATTCCATATGAAAGCAAGTGAAAAAAATTTAGGGACGCCATACTATAGCCAGCAGCTCAGCTGAGTTTTGCTAGCAATTCTGTGTTATTTATTCATAATCTGGTAAGATTGAAATTATTTCCTTATATATTTTGAATATTGTTTCATGTTTGAGTGATTTGATACTGCCATATCGAAATCTAGCCTTACAAACAAGTAGGGATTTGCTCTAGACCCCCCGCCCTAGTCAGGGTCTAGGGACCAACAATGTACATAAGCTCCAGCAAGGATTATGCAAGACAGATCAAGTGTTGAGAATAATGATACATATTACCTATCCTCTTTTAGGGCCGAAAACTAATAAACATTTTTCAGGATCTATAGTCTGGGAGGATCTATCTGATGTAAAACCACCATGGTAACTGTGCTGTTTGGTCAGAGAGATCTGACCTGTCTGTATGATGTGGTTGTTGTGTCACTGTTGTGTCCAGACGTGGGTAGAGAATAGATTTTGACACATGGCCCATACTTTGATTGCAGAGCTGCGAGTTTCTGTCGTCAACAAAGCAGGGTCGATTCAGTTGGTGACTTTACTCGAGTGTATCTGTGCAGTATTTGTGACAGAGACCACCATTATTGCCCGCCAGCACGGAGAGGTGGGACCACCTGATTTCAGCACCAGAGCGACAACTACCAGATGAGTGAGCCTCTGGTCTGCTGGACTTTCACCAACGCCCTTTAGTTACTAAGAACCCCATAAAGATTCCCACCATTTTCTGGACACTGTGTAGTCAATATAGACAGGTGTGATGAGGCCACCCCAACAGCACAAACAGTACTATCCTCCCAAGTAGATGAATACTAGAACATTTTAATAAAACTAACTAGTATAATACATATATATGTACACTATTGCAGTTCTGATATAATATTCTATGCATTTCTTTTCATAATCTCTAAATCTTTTTAAGTTCTGGTCAACCTAAAAAATTGACACAGAACAAAATAAATGTAATATACTTATATCAAAAAATTTTACACACGTGAGTTAGTTCAGTGTATTTTAACATTTGTTAATATTATTAGTCTTGTTAGTATCTGTGGGTATATTTATAATCCATTACACCACACTACATATCATAACCCTAGACACTTTACGTAGCCACATTCATTAAAAAAAATTAAGTGTGAGGTCGTAGTGGTAGCAAGAAAGGCCTTCTGACAATTCACCACTACATTTTATCTCAGGAGCCTTCACAGCTGGCCTCATACAATTTACATTTAGTAATAACACCATCATACAATACCATCAAACACCACTACAATATATATATATATATATATATATATATATATATATATATATATATATATATATATATATATATATATATATATATGTTTTTACCATAAGGCACACTAGTGATGATGTGGTCAGTATAATACAAGTGATCTACTGTGTTAAGGTCACGTACTTTCTATACAGGCAGCCCTTTTCACTTCAAGCCGAAATCTAATGTTAACATTCTTGCAACCAGAGGACAATTCGACGTTAACATTTCATTTATGCAGGAAACTTGAGCCAAATATATATATATTTATTTTTCACTTTGTAAACGCATAACTGGCAGTTGGAACGTAAAGAGTATGTCATACGGACGCTGCCTTGGCAAAATTTACAAATTAGGAAACCTACGCAACCCAAAAATATTTATGGAATATGTGATTCATATATACATACATAAGGATCCTCGCCGGTGCTACGGAGTTCGTACACTGTGCTGAGATCCTCCTTGTGTGATCTAAGGGAGGAGATGGGAGCACTGATGGAGTTGTCCGTGCGCAATGAAGATAGTCCTTAAAAAGGAGTCAAAGTTGGTGATGATTTGCTCTCGTAGCGAGGCGTTGTTGATGCTCAGATGAATCTGGCTCGAGACCACAGTAAGCCTATCACTTCTGTTGTTATGTTGTCTAATTTGTCTACTTCTTAATTTTCTACTAGTGCTTGCTATTACATGTTCATGTGTATTTATTTATTTAATGTTCACAGTCCACGCGGTTCTCCGTTTATTTATTAATGTTATGCCAATCACAGCAGTGTTATTGAACTGTTGGTCAAATACTTTTCAGGGCGACCCATGCAAGACGTCAAAGGGATATTAGCGTCCCGTGGGATAACCCACACCACATTTGACCTGAGCGCATCCATTCCTTCCTTCCTTCGTCCTCTTTCCCCCTTCTAGATCAAGGACTTGGGGTGACCCATTTAAAACTGTATTTTCAATCATACTCACTTTGTGAATTAAATGTACATAACTGTACCGACTAGCCTGGGCTTATGTTAATATGTATATATCTACGTTTTATATGTGCTACCCTTTAGAATTTGAACGTTCCGATTGGCATATTTGTTAGAGCACTGTGTCATGAAATATTCTAACACTACCCTTTCCCAGAGTTAGGTTTATAAATCATAACAGACTCTTATTAGAAAAGATAACATTAGATGGGTTTACGGTTGAAAACATAACAGTACCCAGACAGCACATCTTCGAAACAGGAGGTAGAAGAAATTGCATATTTTGAACGCAGCCACGTAGCTCCTTTAAATTAGTATTTTTGGGTTCCTCAGGGCTTGCTGACAAATAATATGTAAAACGTTACGCAAATAGTCCAGGAATTAATAAATTATACCCAAAATAAAATATTGGGGGTGCCTGACAGCATAAAATCATTTCTGCTCATAAGATTTTTTTTTTTAACGTGTTTGAAAAAAATTTACGTTACAGAAATAGCCTACCATGTAAACTCCAAATTGATTGGAGCGCAACAAATGAAAGCCTAACCACGATTGGTCGGGCTATAAATACTATCTTGGTTGTTAGGGGAGACGGGAAAAGATAACATTTTTTCAAACACTTGTCGAAACGTGGCTCATTGGCCAGTCTCGCTGATATACACACTTGGGAGCGTTAGTTCGAGACCACTTGTTTAAATGATCTTGATAAAGCATCAGTGCGTTGAAGCCAGCTAAAATTTTGCTCAATAAAAGCCTGGAAGATAAGCAGATGGAAATTTGTGCCAGTTTGTGCCAGAATTCATTGCTAATCAACGTATCTGTGTTTATTCGTATGAATTGTGGTAAGCTTGAACCATTTAATATCTTTTAATGAAAATTGAATGTGAATTGTTGATTTATGCCTGTATATATATGTGTAGTTCAGTGGCAAACGTGAGGTAAAGCCTAAAATGCTCCAGCCTGAACAGAGGGTGTCGGAGAGAAGTAAAACGGCATGGAATGGCCAAACAGTACACTGACACCTGGATGATTGACTAGAAAGAAATAATGCTGGAAGTGCAGAGGCGTAGTAACCATTAGGAAGGGTAATACTGGAATAAAGTATTTCAGATGAAGCTGACTGTTGGCCTAACGCTCTGAACGCAATGTTTGTGATGTATTGTGATCAGTGTAAAAAGAAAATATAAATTAGTTATGAAGTAGAAGGTACATCCTTCTTGATTTCAGGGACAGTGGTCTTGATGGTACTGAGCAGCACCTGGTCAGAGCTTTGCTGAATCCAGAGTCGGACAGCATACTCCTTGGTCTTTTTAGCTATCAGTGAGGTGTCTCCTGAGCCCAGAGGAGAATTCGAGCAGAGGAGTCCTTTCCTGCCGCCATCACGCCAGATAAGCGAATTGGCCAGCTGAGCTCAACATTATGTCCCCTCATCTTGAACTGACTTTTTAAAATTAACATTAAGAGGGGAATTTACTTGTCTTAAAATCAGGAACTGTGAACATCTCCAATACTAGTCCCTAAAGACAAACTATTGAAGTCATGATGACAAATACCAACAGAGCTTGAACAAAACAAAACCAGTATTACCTCATTTTACTACTACACAACTGACACACATAGAACATTTGTAATAATATATGTCACTACAATATTCATATTAAATACATTCTGTACATAACTTGTAATTTAAATTGATTGTGATTCCTGGTTCCCTTGTAGTTGAATCAGGACACATATTCATTCATGCCAGTAATGAATACATATTGTTATTTGAAAGTTTATCAGTGACTCTTTTAAGATATCTTTGTAGAGTGTTATATGTATGTGAGTGTCACAGTGTTGTCAAGAGTAGTGGATTAAATTAAATTGTTTATCTGTCTGTTGTTGTGACTTACACTTCACCATACTCATACCCTAGACACATAACGTAGCATCACACTATTCCAGAATAATTCTGACTGAGATATATAGATATGTGGTAGCAAGTAAGGTTATCTATAATACACTACTCTTAATAGATATAGATACCTTCACAGCTGATCTCAGTCAGTACACTAAGTTCCCTATAAGTATTTATAACATCCCACTTCACCACATATATTGGGGTCTCGCTCTTGGGATTTTGAATCTTTAACTATTAAAAATATTGGGGGTAATTCACTTCAGGGAATATAAGAATTAAAAGGTATCCTTGGGTGGAATTAAATAAGGTTGAGCTCACGGTGCCTGTGTTGTCCATTAGATATATAGTTAGAAATTGAATTGTTGGTTAGACATTATATAAAGTTACCTGATAGACAATGGCGGACCTGGCCAAATTTCGATCTGCTGCGGTTCAGACTGCAAAAGAGTTAGGATTAGATGGGCAAGTTATGGTTGCCTATGTTACTACGGAATGTGACAAATTTATTGAACGCGAAGAAAGAAGGTTTGAAGCCGAAAGAAAGTTAGAGGCTGACAGGGAAATTAAGAAGTTACAATTTGAAGCTGAGGCTGAGACTAAGAGGTTGCAAGCTGAGGCTGAGACTAAGAGGTTGCAGATTGAGGCTGACAAAGAGGCTAAGAAATTGGAAGCAGAAGAGAAGAAATTAGCTGCAGAAAGGGAAGCCGAGGAAAGAAGACAGGCTGCAGAAAGGGAAGAGAGGAAATTAGCTGCAGAAAGGGAAGCAGAAGATAAAAGATTACAAAGGGAACATGAATTACGACTAAGGGAGTTTGAGTTTCAAGGCCATGCTCCTGAAAATGGTGCCAGTCCCTTTGCCTCTGATGCTACGGTTACTCAAGGAGCCTCAACCTCAGCTATGAATTTTCATTTAGATCATTTTGTTGAGAAAGACGATGATATTGAGAGCTACCTAAATAGGTATGAACTATTAGCTACCACGTATGGGTTAGAGAGAGAAAGGTAGAGCTTAAAGTTATCTCAGGGACTTCGTGGGGCAGCTTATGAAGTTTTTGCAAAAATGAGCAGAGGTGATCAGGAAAATTATGACATGCTAAAGCAGGCTCTTTTGTTAAGGTATGAAAAGAATGCAGAGTTTTACAGGAAAAAATTTAGGAATGCTAAACTACTGTCAGGTGAAACCTATCACCAGTTCTCTGCACGCATAGAGACATACTTGGAGAAATGGACTTCTCTGGGGAAAACCCAAGATCTTAAGGAAATGGTCCTTATAGAGCAACTAAGAGAGTCCATGGCTCCAGACCTGAGAAAGTTTCTCATGGAACAAGGTGCAGAGAGGCTGGGTGAGTTGCTAAATGTTGCTGAAAGGTATCAAGCAGCTCAAGCAGAGGTAACAGGTAATAAAAAGAAACAGGTGGATAACTTTAGGGCACCACAGAACTTTAATAAATTTGATCCTAGGGATCAAAATAAAGGTAAGCACCAATTTGATAGGCCACGGTATGACAATAAAAATAAATTCCCACAATTCGATGAAAGGAAATATGATGAAAGAAAATCTTTCAACCAAGGAAAAAGGTGGTGTAAAAATTGTAAGATGAACAATCATGACACTGACCATTGTAGAAGGAAACCTCCTCATTTTGCTGCTATGACATCGGGGAAAAAGGAAAAGAAGGGCAAACCTGAAGAATTACAGGAACCATACCACCCCCCAGTGTGTGAAGATGTCATTTGTAATGGTGTCACTATAAGATGTTTATATGATACCGGTTTAGATTACGATTCCGTTGTGAGTTCTCACCTGGTGCAGGCCGATCAATACACCACAGAAACAGTGGAGATTCAAACTGCAACCAAGGATGTAGCTACCATGACACTTCCCGTCGCCCGAATAAAAGTGAAAACGCGATATGTGGAAGGAATCATAAAAGCAGCAGTGATAAATGAGCCAATCTACCCTCTAATATTGGGGTGTAGATATGTCTTCTTGGGGAATCCCAAGAGACCTGTGATATTGGCAACAGTGCAGACCAGATCACAGACAAAGAAGGAGGAGGATA
Source organism: Oreohelix idahoensis (assembly GCA_024509875.1). Lineage (NCBI taxonomy): Eukaryota > Metazoa > Mollusca > Gastropoda > Stylommatophora > Oreohelicidae > Oreohelix > Oreohelix idahoensis. The sequence goes on from JAMPIV010001040.1 coordinate 72,925, forward strand.
ATCCAATAAATACTCACCCAGATGAGATGAGGAAGGCACAGGCTGAGGACAAAACACTCAAGCCATGTTTCAAGAAGTTGCCCAAATCTCATACACCTCCAGGCAAGGGAGAGTTTTATATGAAGAACAAATTGATATATAGGAAGGCTGGATCTGAATCCAATGGTCACGGACAGCTGGTCCTTCCCACTTCATATAGGACTAAAGTGTTGGAACTAGGGCATGCGATTCCCTTCAGTGGTCATATGGGAATCAGCGCAACAGGACAGCGAATAGCTTGTCACTATTTCTGGCCAGGAATAACTGAAGATATCAAACGATATGTAAAATCCTGTCCAGAGTGCCAACGAGTAGCACCTAAACATTGGACTGCACCAGCAACTCTGGGGGAAATGCCCATAGTGGGAACACCCTTTGAGAGAGTTGCCGTGGATCTTGTGGGACCTCTCACCCGAACCAAGAGAAGGAACAGCTACATTCTGACTCTGGTGGACACTTGTTCTATGTGGGGAGAGGCAGTAGCCCTGTCATCGATTGATTCAAAACATGTGGCAGAGGCATTGCTCACAATTTTCACAAGGTTAGGCTTTCCCAATCAAATCTTGACTGATAATGGCTCTCAGTTCAAGGGGAAACTAACTGAAGAAGTTTTCAGGATCTTCCAGGCCAAACACTTCCATTGTAGTGTGTATCATCCCCAAGGGAACGGCCAAGTGGAAAGATTTAACGGCACATTAATGTCGATCCTGAGAAAGTTGGCACACGAAAAACCAGATACATGGGACCAGTACCTGCACGCCGCCCTCTTTGCTTATCGGGAGGTACCCCATAGTTCAACCGGTATGGCCCCGGCAACATTATTGTTTGGAAGGCCAATAAAAGGTCCACTTGAAGCTTTGTTAAGAACGTGGACTGATGAAAAGGCAGAGGAAAACATTACATCTTCATACCAATATGTGAATGAGCTGACCACTCGGTTGAAAACTGGCTGGAAACTTGCCAATGAAAATTTGAAACAAGCCAGGAAGAAACATGCTGCCTATTATAACAGGAAGGCGAAAGACAGAAATTTGGCTGTGGGAGAGAAGGTACTGCTTCTTTTGCCCGGGAGTCAGAATAAGTTACAAATTGGATGGCAGGGTCCATATACAGTTCTAGAGAAGGTGTCTAGAACAAATTATAAGATAGATAAGAAGGGGAAAGAAAAAATCTATCATGTGAATCTCCTGAAGAAATATTTGGAAAGAGAACATCAGGAAGAGACACACTTGTTGACCTTGTCCATCGCCATGGAGATGAAAAAGGAACCACTTTCATCATTTGAATATCCATTACACCCCTGTGAGACAGCAGCACAGGTGAAAATCAGTACACATTTAACGAAAACTCAGAAAGAGAGAGTGCAACAGGTTCTAAAGAATCATGCAGAGGTGTTAACAGACCGACCAGGGCATACAAACCTATTGGAATATGATATGAAACTCATAGACTCCACACCTGTCTGTATGAAACCATATTCGATTCCGTTTGCTAAGGAAAAAGCTTTGAAGGAAGAGATAGACTATCTATTGAAGGAAGGAATTATTTCGCACAGTGAGTCTTCGTATAGTTCCGGGGTGGTACTCTTAAGGAAGCCCTCTGGAGAACATAGACTCTGTATAGATTACAGGAGACTGAATGCTATTACAGAAGGACAGGTGGATCCATTGCCGGATACAAATCAGCTGTTTGCCAGACTAAATAAAGCTAAATATTTCTCAAAAGTGGATCTGAGTAAAGGATACTATCAGATTCCAGTAAAGCCTGAGGTTAGACCATACCTAGCTTTTAGTACCTCAGAAGGACACTATGAGTTTAATAGATTGCCATTTGGATTGAAGAATGCGCCTAGTGTCTTCTCTAGAATGATGAGAAAATTATTGGATCCTCTGAATAATCCCTGTATAACAAATTTTATGGATGATATCCTTATAGCAACAGAAACATTTGAGGAACACATTGACTCTCTGAACATGCTGTTTGATCGACTTAGGGAGGCAAATTTAACAGCCCGACCAACCAAATGTTGCGTTGGATGTAAAGAATTGGAATTTTTGGGACACACAGTTTTATCAGGGAAACATGACCCCTGACCCAAAGAACTTAGAGAAACTACAGAAAGCCCCGAGACCACAAACCAAGAAGGACGTGAGATCCTTTGTCTCATTATGTGGTTTCTACCAGAAGTATATCAAAAACTTTAATTCCATATGTGCACCGTTAACTGAATTGACACGTAAAGGACATCCAGATCGCATTACATGGACTCCACAATGTGAAATGACTTACCAAGAATTGAAGGAAAAGCTCACAAGTAAACCCATTTTGAAATTACCTGACTTAAGTCAAGAATTCATAGTAAGGACGGATGCAAGTAATATTGGGTTAGGTGCAACTTTACTACAGAAATCAGATGCATTGGATGGGGAATTAAGCCCAGTGGCATATGCTAGCAGAAAGTTGAATAAAGCTGAAATCAACTACTCAACTAGCGAAAAAGAATGTCTTGCAGTAATATGGGCAATAAAGAAATTCAATATTTATCTATATGGGAAGGCATTTAAGTTGCAAACTGACCACAAACCTTTATCGTTTTTTAGCACAGGCTAAGCATGAGAACTCTAGGTTACTCCGATGGTCTTTGCTTCTGGCTCCATATAATTTTAGCATTGAATATATATCTGGAAAAACCAATCTGGGAGCGGATTTTTTAAGCCGCCATCCGTGTGATGAGAATCACCGTAAACCCCAGAAATAATAATAAATTTCTCTATGTGTATATAGAATAAAGGACTGACATATAATGTCTGTTTTAAGAGGGGAGGTGTCATGAAATATTCTAATCCACATATATAAATTATTAGGTAAATATGAAGCCTAACAAATAAAATTAATAAAGAGAAGAGCAATGGTAAAATGACAGTGCTGTCACAAGGAATGTACTCGAAATCCCCCTTGTTTTCTGCTTCGTCTGCAAATTGTAACGCTTTCACGTTGATATAAAAGCTTACTGTATTATTACCCGCTTTCTTCAATGAAACGTGTGCTGTATTTCTTGGAAAAGCATTGAGAGGCCCTGCGTAATGACCTAAATTAATCCTAACATTAATTATATTACGTTACCAAAACGAACGAACAGATGGACAAAAGGATAGCGAGAAGGGAGAGGCAGAAAGCCGAACACTAAACACGCTTCGCGCGATACGCAAATGCTGCCATCACGCGTGTAAGTCTACATGCACTAATTTTTTTTCAGACGGACAGTGATAAAATACACTACCCTTTCCCAGAGTTAGGTTTATAAATCATAACAGACTCTTATTAGAAAAGATAACATTAGATGGGTTTACGGTTGAAAACATAACAGTACCCAGACAGCACATCTTCGAAACAGGAGGTAGAAGAAATTGCATATTTTGAACGCAGCCACGTAGCTCCTTTAAATTAGTATTTTTGGGTTCCTTAGGGCTTGCTGACAAATAATATGTAAAACGTTACGCAAATAGTCCAGGAATTAATAAATTATACCCAAAATAAAATATTGGGGGTGCCTGACAGCATAAAATCATTTCTGCTCATAAGATTTTTTTTTAACGTGTTTGAAAAAAATTTACGTTACAGAAATAGCCTACCATGTAAACTCCAAATTGATTGGAGCGCAACAAATGAAAGCCTAACCACGATTGGTCGGGCTATAAATACTATCTTGGTTGTTAGGGGAGACGGGAAAAGATAACATTTTTTCAAACACTTGTCGAAACGTGGCTCATTGGCCAGTCTCGCTGATATACACACTTGGGAGCGTTAGTTCGAGACCACTTGTTTAAATGATCTTGATAAAGCATCAGTGCGTTGAAGCCAGCTAAAATTTTGCTCAATAAAAGCCTGGAAGATAAGCAGATGGAAATTTGTGCCAGTTTGTGCCAGAATTCATTGCTAATCAACGTATCTGTGTTATTCGTATGAATTGTGGTAAGCTTGAACCATTTAATATCTTTTAATGAAAATTGAATGTGAATTGTTGATTTATGCCTGTATATATATGTGTAGTTCAGTGGCAAACGTGAGGTAAAGCCTAAAATGCTCCAGCCTGAACAGAGGGTGTCGGAGAGAAGTAAAACGGCATGGAATGGCCAAACAGTACACTGACACCTGGATGATTGACTAGAAAGAAATAATGCTGGAAGTGCAGAGGCGTAGTAACCATTAGGAAGGGTAATACTGGAATAAAGTATTTCAGATGAAGCTGACTGTTGGCCTAACGCTCTGAACGCAATGTTTGTGATGTATTGTGATCAGTGTAAAAAGAAAATATAAATTAGTTATGAAGTAGAAGGTACATCCTTCTTGATTTCAGGGACAGTGGTCTTGATGGTACTGAGCAGCACCTGGTCAGAGCTTTGCTGAATCCAGAGTCGGACAGCATACTCCTTGGTCTTTTTAGCTATCAGTGAGGTGTCTCCTGAGCCCAGAGGAGAATTCGAGCAGAGGAGTCCTTTCCTGCCGCCATCACGCCAGATAAGCGAATTGGCCAGCTGAGCTCAACATTATGTCCCCTCATCTTGAACTGACTTTTTAAAATTAACATTAAGAGGGGAATTTACTTGTCTTAAAATCAGGAACTGTGAACATCTCCAATACTAGTCCCTAAAGACAAACTATTGAAGTCATGATGACAAATACCAACAGAGCTTGAACAAAACAAAACCAGTATTACCTCATTTTACTACTACACAACTGACACACATAGAACATTTGTAATAATATATGTCACTACAATATTCATATTAAATACATTCTGTACATAACTTGTAATTTAAATTGATTGTGATTCCTGGTTCCCTTGTAGTTGAATCAGGACACATATTCATTCATGCCAGTAATGAATACATATTGTTATTTGAAAGTTTATCAGTGACTCTTTTAAGATATCTTTGTAGAGTGTTATATGTATGTGAGTGTCACAGTGTTGTCAAGAGTAGTGGATTAAATTAAATTGTTTATCTGTCTGTTGTTGTGACTTACACTTCACCATACTCATACCCTAGACACATAACGTAGCATCACACTATTCCAGAATAATTCTGACTGAGATATATAGATATGTGGTAGCAAGTAAGGTTATCTATAATACACTACTCTTAATAGATATAGATACCTTCACAGCTGATCTCAGTCAGTACACTAAGTTCCCTATAAGTATTTATAACATCCCACTTCACCACACACTGGCATTTCGTGGCAAAGGTACCAGTTAGAGACAAGGCGGGGGTCACGCTCTACATGGGTACCTGACTCTACTCTTGAGTTATGGAAGGTAAAGGCAGCGAGGAAAGGAACTGGTAAACCCACCTCAGGAAACTAGACCTAGTGTAGTAAGGTCTCTAACACTTCACACCGCTACGGCAGTATCTGTTATGGGACTACCTTTACCATTTAGAACTGGACACATGTAAGCACGTGCTATTCATTTCTTTATGATCCGCCGCTTGTAGTTCCTGAGGAGGGAGGGTGTCTGTGAGGAAATAAAGAAAGTATAGAAGTATTGCTTACTCAAGCATATCGTAGAAACTGTCACGGATTGCCTCTCCTGCTTTGCAGTAGTGGTCCAACAGTGGCCAAAACTCAAAGAGTATCTAATATGGGCTTCAAAGATGTCTACTTTCGCACAAGATTACTCTTGGCAGAGATGTAGTTAGAAGAAGGATAATGATGCATATCTATCTGAAGGGAGTTTTCACAAGATATTTAGAAAAAGCGAGAACAGTGCTGCATTGGCTGAGCGCGTTAATTCTTGATGCTGCCGACAACGTTTGTGAAGGATTAAGCACTTATTAATTACAGCTCGTTTCAGCCTCCAACCTGATTTCTCAGTGGAGTTATTCTTATCCTGGTATAGCTCTGTTTAGAGTGTATTTTGTAAATTGACTGAGATAAACATGCAGTGCATCCAAAATGATTAAATCAAAGTCAAATTTGTATACTTACAAATAACAAAATTTAATAATCATTTAGGTTTAACAAGGTTTTAGAAAATAAATAATTATTTATTTTAAAAAAAATTACACTGGCTAACAAAAAAAAATTTTTTTTTTCTTTCTCTAACATTTCTATGTTTTTCTGGTCAATTTTAATGCGCTGTTTTTAAATCTGCAAACCGTTTTTCTCTATCAGGTCGGGATCTCGAGAAATACGCAATTGAAGTTTTTTAACAACGCATACAGTATTATAACATCATTCGTACAAGAAGTATAACAGTTATGTAGGCTTGAATTTCTTTGCAGTCGACTTTCGTCGGTGAATGGCATGTGGTACATCGCGATGAAACATCCAACAATAATCGGCAAGCATGGTCACACTCCACCGTCCTTGATAACGTGACTCCATTACGGCGATATCTTGATGGAATCGTTCTCCATGTTCATCGCTGACTTCGCCAAGGTTGTCAGGGAAAAAGTCAAGATGCGGATCGAGCAAATGGATTTTGAGGGACATGTTACAGCCCATAATTCTGTATGCATCTATGCACTGCTTAACAATATGCACATAGTCGACAGATTTGTGATTTCCCAGAAAGTTATCGACGATCGATTTGAATGCCATCCATGCGTGAAGTTCACTACCATGTAACAAGTTCTCGAATTGTTTGTCTGCAATAACTTTCCTAATATGAGGTCCTACAAAGATACCTTCCTTTATCTTTGCATCGCTAACTTGCGGAAACTTTTCTCGAAGATAAGTGAAAGCTTTGCTCATTTTATCTAATGCTTTTACGAAATTCTTCATGAGCCCCAACTTTATATGTAACGGTGTTAAAATGATGCTGTCTTTGTTAACTAATGGCTCGTGTATTACATTTTTATGCCCGAGCTGCATACGATCCCTGATAGGCCACACCTTTCTTGCATAATGTTTCTGTCTGTTGCGGCTGTCCCATTCACATAGGAAGCAACAAAATTTAGTATACCCAGTCTGCATGCCCGTGAGAATTGCAATGACCTTTAGGTCTCCACAAATCCGCCATTGGTAGTCATTGTACTTTATTTTTGCCAAAAGTATAGCCATATTGTCATAAGTTTCTTTCATATGAACAGAGTAGGCGACTGGAATTTTGCAATAGCAAATGTCATCATCCATCTCAAAGTATTGAACACGTTCTCTGTGTCTATGACGAAATTTAGATATCAAAGTATTGGGCGCTAAAAGATTCCATTCTTTGAGTCGCGAACCGAGTAATTCCACTTGTCCTTTGGTAAGAGCGAGATCACGTATTAGATCTGAAAGGTTAATTAAGTGAACACCATCATTCACCGGTATATAATCCGAGTCAGAATTAGTTTCTGAAGCAGGTAAACTATCACTTTCTGATGGTTCATTGACGTCCAACGGATATTGTTCTGGTGGAACTGGGATCGGACACGTGATTGGATCACGAGACACTGGTTTCGAAACCGATTCAATATTTGGATAAACCACAGACTTTCTAGTTTTAAAAGTGAAACCATGGATATTTGTCAAGCAGAAGTAACAATCAGTAGCGTGATTTGTCTTGTTCATGCCATATTACTGGCACTCCAAAAGGCATCGACTTATGCTTCGGCGATTTTCGTAACCAACCTGCCAATGTATTTGCACAAAGTCGAACAAACTGCATTTGGCTTCCAAGATTTATTTGCATCATCAACTTTCGAATCGAAATAAAGTTCATATGCTTTCTTTAGTAATGGTGTAAAGTTTTTCTGGTGAACACGATCGGTAAAATATCCGCACACGTAACAGAACAGATCAGCTGAATTTCTACAACTTCTAGAAGCCATATTTCGCTCAGAATTATTTCAAAATACAGTAACTATTGGAAAAATAGCGTAACATATGTCATGCATCTTTTAGCATTATAAAAAGTGGAATTATTTTGCATTTTATTAATTTTTAATAAGTTATGTAGTAAAAATGAAACGGAGCACATAACGGTTTCCCAAAAATATATGTATTCACAAATATCTTAAAAACCTGACGTGATAGAGATAAACGGATTTCAAATTTGAAATCAGCGCAAAAAACTGACATAAGAACACTTATTCTTATATAAGAAAGAAAAATGTTGTTTGTCAGTGTTATCATCACGGTTGAGATGGGGAGATATTTGATGAATGACTCCGTGTGTTTCAGTTTCCTCAGCTTTCCTTATTAAAATCGTAGAGATTTCCTGGGCTGTGTAAGTCCGTCCAAAATTCTCCAATAAAAGGGTCCGGTCTGATAAATGGAAATTCTGAATTCTACCTCTGGCTCCTCACATTGAATTGACAAAGAGTCTTACCACTGGTTATATTCACTGTGTTCCGCCGTATTTGTTTGTTACGAGGTTAATCAAAAGCGCCAATTGTTTTCAAACATGCGTGTCTGTGGGGAAATTTAAAATATTTCCGACATGGAAAATTATGTGCAAGATGCAGAGGTCACCTCTCCCAAATATGGTAATCTCTTATCTGTTGCTTGAGCACACAGAACCTGTCTCTTTACCACCTTGGCGGAGCCGCACCCTTGCCTTGCCTTATCAGTGACTAAACAAATTGCGCTGGGCGATTTTCGTGTTAATCTGTCGCGGCCAAGCTTTGGTAGACGAGAATTTACCCACATGACTGTCGTTTCAATATTGCATAACCTGTCAACTATCTCAGCAGGGATGGTCAGGTAAACAGACAAGACGAAATATTACTGAAAGGAGTGACAGAATGAAAATACACAATATCTGTTACTTAGCATAGAAAGGAAAAAAGTGTGACTATTGAAAAAGTCGAAATAAAGTCAGTACAACAAATGAAAATGAGTACTGCCGTAGTGAAAGAGAGATTGAGAAGGGCCGCACCGAGCCATCCTGTGACAGAAATCAGTTGCACATAGGGCAGGTAACCTCATCATGTTTTAAAATAACTTGTTACAGGAACCATTACTGCAAGAGTTTGGGTTTGCGTCGGTTTCCTCAATGGGGCCATCAGCAGTGGTGACTCCAGGGTTGTGGAGTCGGCCTAAAAACTTTCTGACTCCTGAAATTTTAGAACTCCGACTGCTGACTCCGCCTACAGTTTTTTACTAGTCATATGGCAAAAAATTCGGAGTAGGAGTCCGGAAATTATTTACCAACTCCACTAAAAAACGACACGCTCCTGACTCAGACTCTACAGCCCTGGGTGGTTCCATGTCCCTTAACAAACAAAAAAGGAATTGATGATATATATCTCTTTTAAGATTTTGTTTAGCGCTTTTTTAGTGTGGAATGATTACACGTGTATATGTGTGTACATAAGTTGTACATATGTATTTTTAATAAATAATATTGCGTAAATACAAATGCAGGTCTGCTTCCGGTCTTTGATATGTATCACGGTTACAATTTCCAGCTGGAAAGGTTGTTGTGTTTGCTATTTTAGTATTTAGAGGTGAAATTCATCTCATGATCTGATAGGTAAGAATACATATGTGTTTTTAGGTGCGTGAAATTGAGACGAAACACATTCAACACACGACACAGGTGAGCCTCGGCGTAATGTTTATATTTTTATTTTATGATAAATTAACATAAAACTGCTGTACAAGAATGTATTAAAAGTACTTATATACCTTACCATCCCATCTTTTAATTCATCTTCCTGCTAACTGATTTTATTGTGATCTATTCTGCATGATTTTCAAGGAATTTAGGTATTACTTTTAAATGTTTATTCAGTAATTTTCAAGTGGCATGAGATAGATTACCCTTTAGCTAAAAGAAGTTAGTTATGTTTGAATCCCATTTGTAGACGTGAAAGCTTATTGACATACAGTTGGTTTAACACGGTGTTAAGTTATAACGGCTATCTGAGGTATCCGAGGAAGGTAGCTGAAGTAACACGAAGAGACATCGTCCGCAACCAGACGATACGGCATATCTCAAAACCCAGTCCCTGCAGACCAAGTGGAAAAGTGCCAATTACGATGATTTGGCAATGTCTGCAGAATGGGATCAGAACGGCTAATCCGACAAAACTGGGAAACCAAGAACCAGGGATCCAGACCTCCAGGACCTCCTCACCATAAATGTGAAAAAAAAAACGTATTTGGTTTTTGTTTGTTTGTTTTTGTTTTTGAACAAATCTGAAAATCTATTTATTCATTGATTTATCTCTTTTTTTCGCTCTACGCTGACTATGGAGCCACCACTGAAGCAGGCCCCCAGAACCTGCATGACAGTACACGCCACTGGGAGCAGTGGTTTCTGTATAATTATGTCACATGATCAAGTTTCCAGCCTCATTGACAACCTCACAAAAGGTGCCCTCTACGACATGCCTGAGGGAGCAATAGTCATATTTGTTATTCGTCTCCTCAGAGATCCCCAAGGACTATGTTGTCATGGCGATAAGGTATGCTGGGATTAGTTGGTTGGGATAACAGTATACAACACGGAAAGACATTGAAAGAATGACAGAAGACAGTAAGGCTTGGCTTACATTTTTTTGAAGGCCGATGTTCCTTAAGGAATGGACGATTTAAATAAGAATAATATTTTACTTCGTTTTGGAGAGGCGCGCTGTGTTAGTAATCCTGCTTAATCTTTTTTGTAATTAAAAAGAAAATATTGTACCACTTTGCGCTGTGTCTCATAATCAAAAGACTTTGTTAAAGCCCCCATTCAAACACCAGTCAGGGAACCTCTAATGTAATTGGGTCTACTCATTTCTTCTTTTTTTTTCACCGTTCAACTCACACATGAGCGTAGGCCATGAACAACCTTGAGCATAGGCCATCAACAAACTTGAGCATATGCCATCAACAAAACATGAGCGTAGGCCATCAACAAACATGAGCATAGGCCATCAACAAACTTGAGCGTAGGCCATCAACAAACATGAGCATAGGCCATCAACAAACTTGAGCGTAGGCCATCAACAAACATGAGCATAGGCCATCAACAAACATGAGCGTAGGCCATCAACAAACTTGAGCATATGCCATCAACAAAACATGAGCGTAGGCCATCAACAAACATGAGCATAGGCCATCATCAAACTTGAGCGTAGGCCATCAACAAACATGAGCATAGGCCATCAATAAAACATGAGCGTAGGCCATCAACAAACTTGAGCATAGGCCATCAACAAACTTGAGCATAGGCCCTCAACAAACTTGAGCATAGGCCATCAACAAACATGAGCATAGGCCATCAACAAAACATGAGCATAGGCCATCAACAAACTTGATCATAGGCCATCAACAAACATGACCATAGGCCATCAACAAACTTGAGCATAGGCCATCAACAAACTTGAGCATAGGCCATCAACAAACTTGAGCATAGGCCTTCAACAAACCTGAGCAAAGGCCTTAAACAAACTTGAACATAGGCCTTCAACAAACTTGAGCATAGGCCATCAACAAACTTTGAGCATTGGCCTTCAACAAACATGAGCATAGGCCATCAACAAACTTGAGCATTGTTGAGAGGTGTGGTTTATTTATATTTTTCGTGCTTATTCCTGCCTTTTGCGTTTGCACGACTGCTTGTTTGTATCCCATATAGATAGGAATGTAATGTCCAGGGTTCTCTCTTTATGTGCCTGGCGAATAAACATTAATTCTTAGTATTAACTTACTTTGTGCACACATCTCTTTCTCCAATGAAAGTAATAATAACTGAGTGACGGTTCTGTAACTTTAATACACATTACAACGAACTTCACATTAGACCCATTGATGTGGTCAGGCAATAAGAACACAATCAAGATTAATAATAATAATAATAATACTAGTCACTCATTTGCATGAACAATTATGAATGTTAAATATGCCATACAGTAGAATACTTCCATGTAAAACAAGAATATACATTAGGGCTTTCCACACACGCCCAAACACACATCTGTGCCGCCTAACGGCTGGTCATTCAATGCCCACTTCGCTAACTCTCGTTTTTCACCCGCCTTGTTAGCAATACTTTCACAGCCAGTCTCATCACGTGACATAGAGTGGCTATTTGGGTGAAATGGCAAAGTGCCAAACTCGGCGTTAAAATTAATGCATTTTCTACTCCCAACATTGCCCCCCTGTTCCCGAGCGGAAACCAAGGGTTTTCGCTTGAGAACAGTGAATAGTTAGCCCAAGAACTATTAATCTATTAGAAAAGAAAAATCCTACTGTTCAGAATAATATATATGAAGTATTAATTGTAGTGTGAAATGACATGAAAACAGATATATGTAAACAGTTTAGACAAAATGTAATCCAATCTTTCAAAAAATGCACTTAAAGTCATAACATGAATGTTTCAATAGTATATCACCTGAAAAACAAAACAAGATCAGACAATGTCAACATCTGGCACAAACACTTTCACTTTCCAGTTACATTCCTTGACAATAAGTCTGCCAGAAAGTTTTCTGATCCCTTGATGGGGATAATTGTATATCTATATTCTTGGATAAGCAAGAACCATCTGTGTAATCTACTGTTTGTTGTAGTTTTTTGATTTAGGGATGTTAGTGGACGGTGATCCGTCTGGAGGTAGAAGTGTGCGCCAAGTAAATAGCGTGATAACTTGCCCATACACCAAATGATGGACAGGAGTTCTCTTTCACTGGTGGAATACCGAGTTTCTGCTGGTAGCAACTTTCTGCTTACATACAAGCATGGATGTGGAGTATCATTGAACCATTGCAACAGGCAACCACCAATGCCAGTCTGAGAAGCATCAGTCCTCAGAAGAAATGGCATAGTGATATTAGGTAACATCAAAATAGGTGCCTTGGAAAATACAGTTTTAATTTTGTTCAAAGCTCCACTGCAAGTATCGGACCAAACAATTTTATTAGGAGCTCCCTTTTTAGTCAAAGATGACAGGACAGAAGAAATAGATGAAAAGTTCGGAATGAACTTGTGATAGAAGTTAATGAGTCCTAACATGCTCCTAACCTGTTTCTTTGTCCGAGGGATATCTAATTCTAATATGCGTTTGACAGTGTGCTCATCAGGGTATAACATGTGGTTACCAACACGGTGACCAAGAAATGAAATTTCTCGACAACCAATCTGAACCTTTGAAGGTCTAACTGTCAAACCATGCTTTCTGAGTAGCATTAATAAAGATTTTAATCCTGTGATATGTTCTTGCCAAGAACTATGGAATAAACAGATGTCGTCTATGTATGTGATGACATCAGATCTATCTCCTAAGAGTCTCCGCATCATGCGCACAAAAGTCGCGGGAGCATTGACAAGGCCAAAACACATATAGTTCCATTGGAATAAACCATATGGAGTCATAAATGCAGTTAGAGGTTTGGCTTTATCAGTTAAAGGGATCTGCCAATATCCCTTGGATAGATCTAGTTTGCTAAAGTATGTAGCCTGGGATAGTTGTGATAAGAGATCCTCCAAAACAGGCATGGGCTCGGCATCTGTGAGAGTGACACTGTTAAGACGTCTAAAATCAATGCAGATGCGAAGAGATTTGTCCTTCTTTCTAACTAGAACCATAGGAAAAGAATAGGATGATTCAGAAGGAGAAATGATGCCCATGCGTAGCATATCCTTAAGTTCACTATCCACCTGAGATCTGTAGTGTAAGGGTATAGTATACGGTCTGAGTTTGATAGGGTGATCATCAGTCAATGTAATATCATGAGAGATAACATCAGTGCGACCTGGAAGTTCAGTCAGCACATCAGAGAAAGATTCTAAAACAGCAAGAGCCTGTTCTCGATAACCAGAATCTAAATCAACTGATACAGTTACATCTCTCCAAGATTCGGAAGATGTTAAAGGCAGCAGAGGAAAATTAAAAGAAATATCGCTCGCTGTAGAATCATCAGATTCCACAACAGCTGACAAAGTCTGTCGAACTGGTTCATCAGAAATACTGTCTAAGATAGGTTCTAACTCTGCAGGGCGCTCCACATACAATTTTAACATATTAATGTGAAATGTTTTAACTTTGCCCCTTATGTCAATGGCATAATCTACATCAGTTTTCTTCTCAACCACCTTAAAAGGGCCCTGCCAGGAAATTAGCAGTTTATTTTCCTTGGTTGGAAGAAGTAGCCATACTTGTTTTCCTGGTAGGAACAAACGTAATTTTCGAGATTGGTTGCAGCGCACTCTCGACCTCTGTGAAGCATTACGTATCATACCTGATGCATAAGTACATGCATCTACAAGGCGTTGTCTGAGATCAATGACCAGTTCATAGCTGGTGCGGACAGTAACATCCTCCACTGATCCCAACAACAAATCCTTGAGTATGTGCATAGGACCTCTAGGGTTGGCACCATATACCAACTCAAATGGCGAAAAGCCAGTGCTCTCATGGGGCACTTCTCTGTAAGCAAATAAGACTGCTGGTAACATTCGGTCCCAGTCACGAGGACATGTCTCGGTGACTTTGCCTAACATCTGCTTCAACGAGCCATTGAAACGCTCGCAAACGCCATTGCTTTCCGGATGGTATGGGCTTGTGAACGAATGCTTAATTGCTAACATGTTCTCAATATCTTTCATCATTTGAGACATAAATTGAGTACCACGATCTGATAAGATTTCATCAGGAAATCCTATGCGACAAAAAATAACAAATAAAGCATCAGAGACAGCTGCTGAGGTGATAGTCTTCAATGGTATGGCCTCCGGCCAACGTGTACATAAGTCTATACACGTTAGGATATATCGATATCCTCTATCTGACATGACTGACATAGGACCAACTATGTCAATTGCAATCTTGGTGAAAGGCCGTAATGGCACATCAGTGACTTGTAAGGGTGCAGCGTGGTGCTTGCCCCTACGTGCTACCTTTTGACAAGTTGTACATGACCTGCAGTATAGCTTTACATCTTTGTTAACACAGGGCCAATAAAAATTTGAGGTGACACGAAACAGAGTACGCTTAATCCCCATATGACCAGCTAAAAGCGAGTCATGGGCAGTATTCAATACAATAGGTCTAAAACTCTTTGGAATAACTACCTGTCTCCTGACTAAAACATAGTTGTCAAAGCATCTAGTCAGTACTGAGTTCTTAAATTCAAACCAGTAACGTGAAGTTTTTGTCTTCTTCACATGCTTGCTCTCTGCTAGAGCAAACAATGGTTGCAAAGCAACATCTTCGCGCTGTTTGGCAGCGAACGACTGGGGGGAAACATTCTGAACATTCTGAAGAGTTGCTCTCTCACTAAATGGTATAGCTGGCTCTGCCTTGGATTCAGCAGCATGCTGGGCCCTAGTGACTACAGCGTTAGCCAACATTGGGTGAGATTCAACCCATTTATGTATCTCCTCTGGGGAGCAATCCTTAATACCTGGTATATTACCAAGGATAATGTCTGATACTGGTTCATCAAGGACACATGCCCTTACCTTACCTGTAAAGAAGGGTGTGGCAATATCTATTTCTGCCACTGGGTAACACTCTATACTCCCACCAAATGTTATGCACTTCACTGTTTTACCAGTAAAGGCAGATTCATCAATTAGCGATCTACGGACTCCGACAGTGGTACAGCCAGAATCACGAAGGACACTTACATGCCTGTTATACAGAAAACCAGTATATAACGTGAGGCGTCCCACGTTCTCACAAGATGACATAGCAGGTAGAGCATGCCCGCAGATCAATCTGGGCTGTGAACCAGGTTGGAATAAAGATTTGCATCCATAACAATTTTCATCATTAAGTGAGCTAACAATACATGCATTGGCATGGTCGGCTCCCTTCTCATCATTCTTCTTTGCAGTTACACATGCATTACCCTTCTCATGATTGCTATTGTCATTATGCCCACAGTGTTTGTTAGTGCTGTTTCCATAATATTTCTTATAAGTTCTATTCCTAGCACATGACCAACATCTGCCATTATTCCTATTACCACTGTAGGATGCATTGTCTTGTGTGGGTCTATGATCCATCCGTTTGTGATGCATTTCCTCATTACGACTAGAATTATGCCGCCACTGACCTTGGTTTGAATAACCATAGTCTCGCCTCTGTGGGAAGTTAGATGGTGACCTCTGCCTTGGGAAGTTATATTTTCCTCGGTAGTTGGATCTATAACTTTGCCTTACTCTGCTGTCCACACTCTGTGATCGAGGTCTATGACCACCATCTCTAAAGTCATGACGAGCCACACATACTGGGAGTGCGTCCTTTATAGTTGGTTTGTGAACCTCTTTATCTGGGTGAGCTGTCATATATTGTCTCCCAAGTATCTCCATTGCCTCAAGGTCTTTCGGTTTTCTTTCTTGAAAAAATGAGGCAAGATCGGTGCTACATGCCGACAACACCTTGTCACGTAACATTAGATCAAGTAAGCCAGTGAAGATCTTATCAATTCCGGACAATTCTATCCATCTTTTAGAATATAATTTTATTAATGAGATAAATTCTCCAAAGTTAGCTTTCCTGCTAGGCAGACAGGAATGAAATTTATCACGGAATCCTGCTTCTGTAAGCTGAAATTTACGTAGCAATGTCTCCTTGACAACATCGTAGTCTTCTCTACTACCGCTGTCCAGAGCAAAATAAGCCTGTAGAGCGTCCGCTGTTAAAAAATCGCATAATGTTGCACTCCATTGACCCTTGGGGATCTTCAACGCACTGACCTTGAGCTCAAAACGTTGTAAGAAACTATCGACGCAGTCGATTTGTTGGTTGAAATTAGGCAATCGTATCCGGTTTGTGATCACAGGTGTACTAGATGATGTGATTGGAGCATCCAACTCCATTTTTCTTAGGGCGACAGCAACATCTATATCTTTCTGAATACGCAATTTCTCTATCTCCAAATCAGTTGCTTTCTGAGCAGTTGCAGCAGCTAATCTTATTTTTTCTTGCTCAGCGTCAATCTTTAGTTTTTCTAGCGCAAGAGCTTGTGCAAGATCCTTTTCTTTCTCTTCCATCTTCATTCTCTCCAATTTCTCCTTTTGTTCTAACTTGTCCTTCTCCAAATCTTGTGTCTTTTTCTTCTCATCATGTTCTAACTGAAGACGTTTTAATTCACGTTCATTCTGTCTTTCAATCCTTGCATTATAGCTGTCAAATTTTGCAGTAGCAAACGCCTCTAGTTCCGCTCCTGATTTATTAAATTTAATCCCAATTTCTATAAAGTCCTGAAAGGAAGACATGGTTTCCTACCAGAAACTACTTTCTGTTCAAAATATAGTGATATTTATAATGATGAACAATACAAAACTCAATACCTATGTAAGTCGTACAAACCCACCAAGGACATAATTAGAATGTGTTACATTATGGTGATATTGTTAATGAACACTGTAGTGCTCAATACATGTTATAATTAAAAGAAGAAAAAAAATATGCAAAATTATGCCATGTATATCAATGGGTCCAGACAAATGTACAATGAAAAGATGAAGGCAATGATGTCAATGACAATGATGATGATGATGGTGGTATATTTTCAAATACAACACACACAAAAACAAATTAAAATTAACTAAAATAAGACAACAAAAACAATATTCTATATTAACATGTAAAAAAAATTATTATTATTAGACACTACAAATAATTCACAACTAAAACGAAACAACCGTCACATTAACAACTAAAGAGAAGAAGGTATAGAAAGCACTATTACAACAACTGACAACGCGAGACATATATACGAAACAATAACAAAACGTGATACCTAACACCACATCTAAAGAAAAATGAAATGTTCGCAATGCAAAAAAGGACTATCAGTATGAATGCGTCAAAGCGCTAAAATTCCTTAAATGCAAACCTCACATAAACCTATAGAAAATCACCTTTCATCATACTTCCGAAGATGAATGAAAAAAAATGATACCTAAAAAAAAAAAAAAATTGGCAACACTGAACATATAGAATAGAAAAAAAAAAAGAAAAATAGCAAAGATGGAGCACGCTATGAAAGCACAAGATGTTTTAAACAAGCTTTTAAAATGAAGCTAAACGTATCGTAAAATGAAGACTAAAGTGTTTTGGTCTGAACACGGCGTAATTTAGTTTACACTGTCTCGCATGAATCAGGAACACTAAGCCAAAATAGAAACTATAGTTCTGAAAACTTGTTTTATAATATGTCGTCTGGTCGAACTATTTTATTTATTTCTTAATAATAAGGTCCGTAAAGTTTCTTTTATAGATTTATAAATGTTAGTACACGTATAGTCCCTGAAAGCCTTCAATGTTTTTGGAAAAATAGGTACTTTGTTTGTCTTTAAAATATTCCATCAACAGAAATCATGCGTGTTTGTTGACGTAAATTCCTGCTGCCGTTAAAGGTCACGGGGCGTGGCTAATTTGCCGCAGTGCGTTGAAAAGTTTCGCTTTGTACGGGAAGTTCATTTGCGCGACTGCTGGTTTCACCGCAGTGTTTGCAAAAAGGTTAGTTTGCACGAAAGTTCATTTACACGAACAAAAAGTCATTGTTATACAGCGCAGCACTTCAAAATAGCTTAAAACACGTTGCCTTAAAAGTGCATCTGAACTCCTGTTTTATGTTCACTCATATTATAGTTCAATTGATGCAAATGCATTTTAGATAAACTTGGTGCACATAATTAATTCAGGCATAAAACATCGATCGCGAGGCACAAGCTTGGCTACCCATCTGTTGAGAGGTGTGGTTTATTTATATTTTTCGTGCTTATTCCTGCCTTTTGCGTTTGCACGACTGTTTGTTTGTATCCCATATAGATAGGAATGTAATGTCCAGGGTTCTCTCTTTATGTGCCTGGCGAATAAACATTAATTCTTAGTATTAACTTACTTTGTGCACACATCTCTTTCTCCAATGAAAGTAATAATAACTGAGTGACGGTTCTGTAACTTTAATACACATTACAACGAACTTCACATTAGACCCATTGATGTGGTCAGGCAATAAGAACACAATCAAGATTAATAATAATAATACTAGTCACTCATTTGCATGAACAATTATGAATGTTAAATATGCCATACAGTAGAATACTTCCATGTAAAACAGGAATATACATTAGGGCTTTCCACACACGCCCAAACACACATCTGTGCCGCCTAACGGCTGGTCATTCAATGCCCACTTCGCTAACTCTCGTTTTTCACCCGCCTTGTTAGCAATACTTTCACAGCCAGTCTCATCACGTGACATAGAGTGGCTATTTGGGTGAAATGGCAAAGTGCCAAACTCGGCGTTAAAATTAATGCATTTTCTACTCCCAACAAGCATAAACCTCCAACAAACTTTGAGCATAGGCCATCAACAAACTTGAGCATAGGCCTTCAACAAACTTGAACATAGGCCATCAACAAACTTGATCATAGGCCATCAACAAACTTTAGCAAAGGCCATCAACAAACTTCAGCATAGGCCTTCAACAAATTTGAGCATTGTCCATCAACAAACATGAGCATAGGTCATCAACAAACTCGACCATAGGCCTTCAACAAACTTGAACATAGGCCATCAACAAACTTGATCATAGGCCATCAACAAACTTTAGCAAAGGCCATCAACAAACTTCAGCATAGGCCTTCAACAAATTTGAGCATTGTCCATCAACAAACATGAGCATAGGCCATCAACAAACTTGAGCATAGGCCTTTAACAAACTTGAGCATAGGCCATTAACAAACTTGAACATAGGCCATCAACAAACTTGAGCATAGGCCATCAACAAACTTTGAACATTGGCCTTCAACAAACATGAGCATAGGCCATCAACAAACTTGAGCATGAACCATCAACAAACTTGAGCATAGGCCATCAACAAACTTGAGCATAGGCCTTCAACAAACTTGAACATAGGCCATTAACAAACTTGATCATAGGCCATCAACAAACTTTAGCAAAGGCCATCAACAAACTTCAGCATAGGCCTTCAACAAATTTGAGCATTGTCCTTCAACAAACATGAGCATATGCCATCAACAAACTTGAGCATAGGCCTTCAACAAACTTGAACATAGGCCATCAACAAACTTGATCATAGGCCATCAACAAACTTTAGCAAAGGCCATCAACAAACTTCAGCATAGGCCTTCAACAAATTGGAGCATTGTCCATCAACAAACTTGAACATTGGCCATCAACAAACTTGAGCATAGGCCATCAACAAACTTGAGAATAGGTCATCAATAAACTTGAGCATAGGCCTTCAACAAATTTGAGCAAAGGCCTTCAACAAACTTGAGCACAGGCCTTCAACAAACTTGAGCATAGGCCATCAACAAACTTGAGCATAGGCCATCAACAAACTTGAACATAGGCCATCAACAAACTTGAGCATAGGCCATCAACAAACTTGAACATAAGCCTTCAAAAAACTTGAGCATAGGCCTTCAACAAACTTGAGCATAGGCCATCAACAAACATGAGCATAGGCCATCAACAAACTTGGGCATAGGCCTTCAACAAACTTGAGCATAGGCCATCAACAAACTTTGAGCATAGGCCTTCAACAAACTTGAGCATAGGCCTTCAACAAACATGAGCATAGGCCATCAACAAACTTGAGCATAGGCCTTCAACAAACATGAGCATAGGCCATCAACAAACTTGAGCATAGGCCATCAACAAACATGAGCATAGGCCATCAACAAAACATGAGCATAGGCCATCAACAAACTTGATCATAGGCCATCAACAAACATGACCATAGGCCATCAACAAACTTGAGCATAGGCCATCAACAAACTTGAGCATAGGCCATCAACAAACTTGAGCATAGGCCTTCAACAAATTTGAGCAAAGGCCTTCAACAAACTTGAGCACAGGCCTTCAACAAACTTGAGCATAGGCCATCAACAAACTTGAGCATAGGCCATCAACAAACTTGAACATAGGCCATCAACAAACTTGAGCATAGGCCATCAACAAACTTGAACTTAAGCCTTCAAAAAACTTGAGCATAGGCCTTCAACAAACTTGAGCATAGGCCATCAACAAACTTGAGCATAGGCCATCAACAAACTTGGGCATAGGCCTTCAACAAACTTGGGCATAGGCCATTAACAAACTTTGAGCATAGGCCTTCAACAAACTTGAGCATAGGCCTTCAACAAACATGAGCATAGGCCATCAACAAACTTGAGCATAGGAATTCAACAAACTTGAGCATAGGCCATCAACAAACTTGATCGTAGGCCTTCAAGAAACTTATGCCAAGTTTTCCCGTCCTATTGCCATCAGCTCAAGGTATTTCTATGTCTTCTCATCTCCTTCACGCCTCTCTCTCCATCTCTCTTCCCTACATCTTCTTTGGTATTCCTCTTCCTCTCTTATCCTGCGGATTCCCGAACAGGGATTGTCTTGGAAAGCTATTAACAGGTTCTCTCAGTGTGTGTCCTGTCCACTTCCAACGTCTTCTTCTCATATCTTGTTCCACTGGGGCATGTCTAGTCCTGACTCTGTGTTGGTGTCTAGTCCTGACTCTGTGTTGGTGTCTAGTCCTGACTCTGTGTTGGTGTCTAGTCTTGACTCTGTGTTGGTAAAGTGAAAAAAGGGAAGGATTTGTGGAATTTTATAACGGCTAAGTGATATATATAATTAAACACAGCTGGGACACGACAAAGAAAAACTATTTTAAGATAATGGACGAGCAAAACATTTAATGAATTTGTCGGAATGATGGTAGGAAACTCTATACAGAGCGATACAACAGGTGGCGATCTGATCATCAGAAGTGTTAGTAATCGCGGCGTGCAGTGCCGAGGGATTCGTTGGAGATCTGGTAATGTTCTTTCAGTTCCTTATATTTAATTTTTTTTAAACGAAATAATTATTTGTGTTTACAGTAATTTAATAAGCTTGTTCTGCTTACATCAACTAACGAATTTTACTTGGTTTTCGCCATAATTAATATTAAATTAGCATACAGTCAGCTGTTTTTTTTTGTGAATCTCTGCCTTGTATATGTGTTTGACAGAGGAAGGGAGCCTCTGTAATATGCCTTTCTTAGCATGTCACAGATGTAAGCTGTATATATAGTGATTCCATTACCAAGAAACTAGAAACAAGATTACCTGCTGTGCTAACTATGTTAAGTATTACAACAGTAGAATCATTGTAAAGTAATAAATGCATTTGCTGCGTTTTTATGTTGCATATGCTTTTGCTTCTCTACAAGACAAATTTACTGTAAACACTGAAGAATATGTACATATGCTCAGTAAAACGTATATTTAGACGGGTCGTTTTTAGTTTAGTTTTCTTTTTTCTTTTTCTATTGAACATTTCTTTGATTGCCGGAAGTGTGAAGTTGAATGTACTTCCACTATTGAAGTTTTCGGCACACTCCGCTGACAGAAGGCCACAATGTCATGTAACGAAAATATCGGAATTAGTAAAGGCGGTAAATAGGAAATAACGAGCAAGACAACCCATCACAGAATGGCGAGACAAGAATTAAAGCCAACATCTTAAACTTTCAGCATTTGTAGCACATTTCGAAGCACAAGTAAATAGAGTGTAAACTGAATAATTACTTAACCCCTCTTTACCCACTCAATTCTTAAGACGTTGGCTTTTATTTTTTCCCCCTTTGCTTCGACGGGTATGCTTTCTCTTTAACACACGTTCAATATCTGTAATCATTTTTCAAACCATACAGTATGTGAATTCTTTAATTTGTCAATTTTACTGATTAATAAGTGTATTGCTATAAATGTACAGTGTATATCAGGGTCAAACGTTAATAATGGAACTTCGTCACGTATCTGTATTATAAATTTGATGACCTGTCATGTGTGATAATAATACAAGTTTTAATAAAGATTGATACGCCATTTTCATGTCATATTTTTCATGTAATATAATCCATTATTGTCATTTTTGTTTGATGCTATGTTGGCTATTTGCCAAACCTTGATTAAAGCATTATTTTTACCTACGTGTTGTTTGTGTCCGCTGAGCTATAACTACCACAGACTTCAAAAAGTGTCTTACTATAATATATTACAGTATAATTGTTACGCCATTTGGGGGGGGGGGGGAAGAGAAGGGGGGGGGGGGGGGGGAAGGGATGGCTCTAGTTAACAACCAAGACGTTATATAGGGTGTCACGAGAGGTTTGATTAATGAAAATGTAGATGGACGCAAAGGTGTATCAGATGAAAGCAGGACAGTACCCAGATAAGAGACTAGGCTTAAAAGTAATACCCCATTCTCAGAAATGAGTAATGGTGTATAGATGTCATAGGTTTAAGTCAGGCTGTAAAGATTGCTGGTCGAGATGGTAATAAGCAGTACCAGAAATCTATATTGCCTCCTCTTGAAGATCAACCTATGGGCTGTTAATATATCTAGGAGAAATTAATAAACTCAAAGTAACTTGAACCGAACTGAAATAAGTTACTCAAGACTGTGTACTACAATTTCTTAATTTAATTATATACATTGATGTCTTTTTTGTATTTCTTTGTGAACTCAAAAATGATGATAGTGAGAATAGAATTATGATGTTATAAATTACAATGAATATGGTACACCAACTTAATAATGAACTTATATTATCAATGTCTCATTCCTGTTGGGACTTGATCACTTGTTGTATGAATGTTCTCAATTAACTCACTCTGGATCTAATGTTAGTACTTGTAGCTTTATATTCAGTGTATTTAACTATTTCAAACGGCCACTGTGACTTTTCTCTATAGTCTCTGATCACAAATTGATTTCAACAATCAACGAAATTTATTACTACATTTAAAATATAGTGTGCTGAGCCATGTATCGCGAGGCAGTCTTGTTTTAAGCCATTTATTTTAGAAGCCTCTGCCTTCTGTCTTATAGCAGCAGCAGTGAATGGAAAAATCCAAAGCTGAGGGTTTCCAAACTCAGATCTGATGTCAATACTTGGTGCCTGAATACTTCTTACACTGGTACGGTAAAGCAACAGTCATATGTAATGCTGACTAGATGAATTTCAGGATATGATAGGACAGAATATGTCCTTGAGAGAATCTGGCTCTAAGATCTTCCTAAACAGATAGTAGATTCAGTGAGAAAGTTCAGAATAGTTGTTGGTAAACCAGTAAAGACAGATTAAGTCAGTGACCAATAGATGTATCCAATAAACTAACACAGCATTAATAAAACTCACTTTCCCAATATGTCCATGATTGACTTCACTAAATACGCATAGACCTTATGGTAAATGTTAAAGGTATACTAAAACAATACATGAAATTAATTCCTTTCATTCTTTCCTTATTCTTGTTGGTATTGTCCTGTCCAGTAATCAGAAAAGCTTTTAAAGCCTTCTGAAAACTATTATCTCTTTCCACACTTCTTTTGATTTAATTTCGAAATAGAATTTACATAACAAGGCAGTTTTCCTTCCATGAATTTCACAATGAGATTATATACAAATTACACCTCTAATAAGCACAAAATTATAATATTATACATATTCATAATTATTTGTCTTACCCTAAATCTCAGATTCACATGGCTTTATAAACCAAGCAGTCTGCACACACTTGCAGATAGCAAAGCTACTGGGTGGCAGTATGCTGTCTTCTATGTTCTGTAGTTTCATTTTCGCTGCGAGAGTGAAATTTTCCAAGATTTGTCTCCCCTTTTATTCGTCTCTGCGGATGACGAGAAGACAATCGATTCCATTGGCAGGCTTGCGCCTACCTTATTTACTAAAATTTTCTCTGAAAATGAAGCTTCCTGACCAATGTGTGCATACATTTAAAATTCCATAATTTCTGTAATCGTTATTTCCCAACCGATTTCCTTCATCCAAGTCTTGTTTTAACCTGTCGATTAGTCGTTATCTTTCTAACAAACTGTTCTTTCTCTCCATCCCCTGTATCTTTTGCTATTGCAGTCAAAACAGGGCAAAACTTCTTACGATCATTGTTAATATGGCATTTAAACACAAATATCTCCTATACTACTGCTCCTAAAACCTAGATCCAGGTATCTACTTATAGGTTAGGATATGTGGTATTGTAGTGGTGTTGATGGTATTGTATGATGGTGATATTACTAAATGTAATTGTATGAGGCCAGCTGTGAAGGCTCCTGAGATAAAATGTAGTTGAGAATTGTCAGAAGGCCTTTCTTGCTACCACTACGACCTCACACTTAATTTTTTTTAATGAATGTGGCTACGTAAAGTGTCTAGGGTTATGATATGTAGTGTGGTGTAATTGGTTATAGATATACCCACAGATATTTAACAAGACTAATAATATTAATAAATGTTAAAATACACTGAACTAACTCACGTGTGTAAAATTTCTTGATAGAATTATATTACATTTATTTTGTTCTGGATCAATTTTTTAGGTTGACCAGAACTTAAAAGGATTTAGAGATTATGAACGAAATGCATGGAATATTATATCATAAATGCAATAGTGTACATATATATGTACTATACTAGTTAGTTTTATTAAAATGTTCTAGTAGTCATCTACTTGGGAGGATACTTAATGTTTGTGCTGTTGGGGTGGCCTCATCACACCTGTCTATATTGACTACACAGTGTCCAGAAAATGGTGGGAATTTTTATGGGGGTATTATTAACTAAACTGCGTTGGTGAATGTCCAGCAGACCTGAGGCTCACTCATCTTGTAGTTGTAGCTCTGGTGCTGAAATCTGGTGGTCCCACCTCTCCGTGCTGGCGGGCAATAATGGTGGTCTCTGTCACAAGTACTGCACAGATACACTCGAGTAAAGTCACCAACTGAATAGACACTGCTTTGTTGACAACAGAAACTCACAGCTCTGCAATCAAAGTATGGGCCATGTGTCAAAATCTATTCTCTACCCACGTCTGGACACCACACTGACACAACAACCACATCATACAGACAGGTCAGATCTCTCTGACCAAACAGCACATTTACCATGGTGGTTTTACATCAGATAGATCCTCCCAGACTATAGATTCTGAAAAATATTTATTAGTTTTCTGCCCTAAAAGAGGATAGGTAATATGTTTCATTATTCTCAACACTTGATCTGTCTTGCCTAACCCTTGTTGGAGTTTATGTACATTGTTGGTCCCCAGACCCTGACTTGGGCGGGGGGTCTAGAGCAAATCCCTACTTGTTTGTAAGGCTAGATTTCGATATGGCAGTATCAAATCACTCGAACATGAAACAATATTCAAAATATACAAAGAAATAATTTCAATCTTACCAGATTATGAATAAATAACACAGAATTGCTAGCAAAACTCAGCTGAGCTGCTGGCTATAGTATGGCGTCCCTAAACTTCTTACACTTTCTTTCATATGGAAATCACCACACTTTAAAATCTGTGTCTATCACTGAACAACTATTGAGAAATGACCCCAAATCCGCGTCTAAGCGCCGACAATATGCTTGTCTGTGGCCAATCACTGCCTAGGTTTATTTGAATTTCAAATTTCCTACACTAAAGTCATTTCAGTCATGCTTCAGTCAAGTATGGATGGTTATCTGTTAGTCTGTCCGTCTCTACTTGTGTTTCTACAAAAATGTACTCGATTTTTGAACCAACCTTTCTCTCCCCTCCAAAATTTTGTCGTTAAAAGTTATTTTTAGACACAGCCACCACAAATATCCCTTCTCTTCCATACTAATAGATTTGAACACCTGCGTCTCGAGGTCGTGTTTTTTTGTGCAAATAGTGACACTTTTAGATTCAATACAGTCTGTCGATGATGTGAACAACACTGTCTTTTGTCATTATCTTCAATATTATCTATCCGTCTGTAAAATTAAGAACATATTAGTTCACTGCTCAGAATAGGCCATCCGGCCAGCTAATTTTTATATTCCTAACATTAATATTAAGAAAAAAGTACTTTTTAAATTTTGTAATATTCCAAACATCTGCGTTTTAGCCGCTGAATTCAAATCAAGGGCTTGGTATTGCAAAAGCGTCCAATAAATGACTGTGGCGTAACATATCTATGGTCCCTTCTGTCGAGTTGCTTACTTTTTATGTCAACTTGGGAAACGTGACTTTTCTCCGTTTCCCCCCCAATTGCGTCTCCTTAGCCTTTCCAGTCTCACGCAATCTTTCCAGTCATATTTTTTTCCTTTTTGATCCGCCGTTCCCCTCCTGTCTAGCAAGTCAATTATTATGGAGGATGATGACCCGCGGTCTGGGCGATCATGTACATCAGCAGCCTACGCATTATGTTTTTATCCTTAAATGTTATCCTTGGAGGTATTTTACCGTTGTATCTCTGTCAATTTCACTACAGGTATCGTACTTTTATCACCGTACAGGATGACGTCCATTAGCTTTTGCACAGTAGTCATAAATCAGAATACAGTTTAGAACGATTCCAATTTTGCTTTCCTGCCCAGCCGACGGTACATATCAAGCTCGCGTTGCAGCGATTGGCTGAATTGTGACACCCAAATTCCGGTCTTAATTAGGCACACCGCTCTCGTTAATTGCCATTAAATATTGGTTCAGGCATTATGTTAAATAGGGTAGAACAGAAGGACTGAAGTGGTGTGACAAGATCATTAATGAGAAACTGAATAGTGACATAAGATATGAAGACGCTGGCAATGCATAAAAGACAAATTTGAGAAAATATTCTGATAGCATTACAAGACAATCATTGGTCTGGAATTCACAGTGCAAGAGATTAAGACCATACACACAAAACACACACACACACACACACACACACAAACATGGAGAAAAGAACGAGAAACAGAAATGAAAACGACGAGGAAGACATCGAAAGACCTTAAGCTGATGGGACAGGATAAGTGGATTTAGCATAAACTTATCAAAGGTCATAGACCTCCGTGTAATCATCATTATCACTCTTTAACAATCGTTTGCCAGGTCTTTCTGTCCCTTCTATAAATACTAGTAATACCTCAGGCATACCGTAGGAAGCGGCTAATATAAGGATCTGTGTTGGTTTGGTGTCTCAGTAATACCTCAGGCATACCGTAAGAAGTGGCTAATATAAGGATCTGTGTTGGTTTGGTGTCTCAGTAATACCTCAGGCATACCGTAGGAAGCGGCTAATATAAGGATCTGTGTTGGTTTGGTGTCTCAGTAATACCTCAGGCATACCGTAAGAAGCGGCTAATATAAGGATCTGTGTTGGTTTGGTGTCTCAGTAATACCTCAGGCATACCGTAAGAAGTGGCTAATATAAGGATCTGTGTTGGTTTGGTGTCTCAGTAATACCTCAGGCATACCGTAAGAAGTGGCTAATATAAGGATCTGTGTTGGTTTGGTGTCTCAGTAATACCTCAGGCATACAGTAAGAAGTGGCTAATATAAGGATCTGTGTTGGTTCGGTGTCTCAGTAATACCTCAGGCATACCGTAGGAAGTGACTAATATAAGGATCTGTGTTGGTTTGGTGTCTCAGTAATACCTCAGGCATACCGTAAGAAGCGGCTAATATAAGGATCTGTGTTGGTTTGGTGTCTCAGTAATACCTCAGGCATACCGTAAGAAGTGGCTAATATAAGGATCTGTGTTGGTTTGGTGTCTCAGTAATACCTCAGGCATACCGTAAGAAGCGGCTAATATAAGGATCTGTGTTGGTTTGGTGTCTCAGTAATACCTCAGGCATACCGTAAGAAGTGGCTAATATAAGGATCTGTGTTGGTTTGGTGTCTCAGTAATACCTCAGGCATACCGTAAGAAGCGGCTAATATAAGGAGCTGTGTTGGTTTGGTGTCTCAGTAATACCTCAGGCATACCGTAAAAAGTGGCTAATATAAGGATCTGTGTTGGCTTGGTGTCTCAGTAATACCTCAGGCATACCGTAAGAAGTGGCTAATATAAGGATCTGTGTTGGTTTGGTGTCTCAATAATACCTCAGGCATACCGTAAGAAGCGGCTAATATAAAGATCTGTGTTGGTTTGGTGTCTCAGTAATACCTCAGGCATACCGTAAGAAGCGGCTAATATAAGGATCTGTGTTGGTTTGGTGTCTCAGTAATACCTCAGGCATACCGTAAGAAGCGGCTAATATAAGGATCTGTGTTGGTTTGGTGTCTCAGTAATACCTCAGGCATACCGTAAGAAGCGGCTAATATAAGGATCTGTGTTGGTTTGGTGTCTCAGTAATACCTCAGGCATACCGTAAGAAGCGGCTAATATAAAGATCTGTGTTGGTTTGGTGTCTCAGTAATACCTCAGGCATACCGTAAGAAGTGGCTAATATGAGGATCTGTGTTGGTTTGGCAATCTCATCACGCAACGCAAACTGCGGAAGAAAACACCAATGCAAGAGACTGGGAATGTTTTGATGCCGAGGTGGCTCCGAGTACATGAGGAGGGATAAGGAGGCGACGATGTTGTGTCAGACTAGATAAGTGCCAGTTAATGACGCTGGTGATGTTGTGTCATACTAGATAAATGCCAGTTAATGACGCTGGTGATGTTGTGCCATACTAGATAAGTGGCAGTTAATGACGCTGGTGATGTTGTGTCAGACTAGATAAGTGCCAGTTAATGACGCTGGTGATGTTGTGTCATACTAGATAAGTGCCAGTTAATGACGCTGGTGATGTTGTGTCATACTAGATAAGTGCCAGTTAATGACGCTGGTGATGTTGTGTCATACTAGATAAGTGCCAGTTAATGACGCTGGTGATGTTGTGTCAGACTAGATAAGTGCCAGTTAATGACGCTGGTGATGTTGTGTCAGACTAGATAAGTGCCAGTTAATGACGCTGGCGACGTTGTGTCATACTAGTGTGACCGTGTGTGTGATGGTGAAAGCGTATAGTGGATTGTTCGATCACTGTCCTATCAGTGGGTGGCTGTTAATGATGGGGATGTTTCGACACGAATACAAATAGCTACACAGACAGATGTGGGGTGATGTAAACTCATGGTAAACAGATTTCACTCTAACATCGGTGAAACGGAAAACATGCAACTGTTTATTTACATCTGTTCCCAATGTCAGACAAAATCATATGGAATGGGAATACTCTGCCCATCCTTCCCCCGTGGTATACAGCTTTTGTACAACAACTTTTGTTTCATGAAGATTTACAAAAAATATATCGTCCTTGCTTCCTCCTTTCATTCCTTCCTCTAAGTCTCCTCTAATGCATTTTTCCTCTCAGTATAACTGTCTCTGCTGTCTTAGCCTACTGGCTTGAGAACCGTTGGAAAACTTCTCAATGACACTGTCACTAACTTCTCTCATTCGAACTTCAAAATTCTAGTTTTTTCTTCTTCTGACAAAGTTCTATTCTCTAAAACGACTGTGTGATTTCTTTGGGTATGGTGTACAAAGACTGGCCCTCGCCGTCAGGATTGATTATTTCTACCAAAAAAAAAAAAAACGTCTGTTCTTCATAAGTCTATCAGCTGCTACAGTTTTATGCATACCTGCTGGTCTTGAAAACTGCTGGTCTTGAAAACTGCTGGTCTTGAAAACTGCTGGTCTTGAAAACTTGTAAAAAACATCTTGCACACTTCACGAAAATTTTCGTAAACTGTTCTAAATTGCATCAAGCAGCAATTTACTATCATGATGGCATTTGAGCGACCAGAGAGCTCGACAGCAGTGCAATCTTTTGTGGACAACAAAAGGCAACCAAACTATGGCATGCTGCTTTAATCACTCCCCGAAAATGGCTCACCATACGATAATTAACACATGGGAGAAAGCACATTCCCATCTTACGCCTATCGCGTCTGAATCTGAACTGACTACTTATTTTCTCCGATTTACCATTACAATTCATAAAACCCTACAACTTAAAGCTTTGTCACGAATCGTTCACTCCAAAACCCGTGCTTCATTCTCTGTTCACATTATTTTAGACAAAAACAGTTCACACCCAATATTCCTAAGGGACATAATAATAACATGCAACTTTCTATACACTAAATCCAGGGTCTATTTTAAGGGGCATAACTTAAAAGATTGCCTCCCTTAGTTCTAAAACACAACCGCTCATTTTTTTATCTCCCATATTAATAATACCAACAAGTGCGTTAATATTTTACGCAAACTTCCTAACCCATATTTTCACACTCAATCTGACTTCAAAACCTCCGGTTACACTAGTTTATTGTCAGTGAAGAAGTCTAACAATTGTGTGTCATACTAGATAAGTGTCAATGAATGACGCTGATGATTTTGTGTCATACTTGATAAGAATCAGTGAATGACGCTGATGGTGTCGTGTCATACTAGATAAGTGTCAGTGCGTGACGCTGATGATGTTGTGTCATACTAAATAAGTGTCAGTGAATGACGCTGATGATGTGTCATACTAAATAAGTGTCAGTGAATGACGCTAATGATGTTGTGTCATACTAAATATGTGTCGGTGAATGACGCTGATGATGTTGTGTCATACTAGATAAGTGTCAGTGAATGACGCTGGCGATGTTGTGTCATACTAGATAAGTGTCAGTGAATGACGCTGATGATGTTGTGTCATACTAGATAAGTGTCAGTGAATGACGCTGATGATGTGTCATACTAGATAAGTGTCAGTGAATGTCATACTAGATAAGTGTCAGTGAATGACGCTGATGATGTTGTCATACTAGATAATTGTCAGTGAATGACGCTGATGATGTTGTGTCATACTAGATAAGTGTCAGTGAATGACGCTGATGATAGATCTCCTTCTCGAAAGCCGGCTTTTAGCTTTTAGTGCATCGGCAACGGAAATAGTTTCACCCTGATATGTTGATCAGGGTTATGTCATGCAAAAGCAAGTTGGTGCGTCCAGTAAGATCACTAAACTGAGTACATCATTGAATCGTCTCATGATGTCACGCACCTGAGATCTCTACCTCGTTCAGATCTCTATAGATCAATACATTGTCCCAAGACTCTGACGAAGCCAGAGGGACGAGAGATAAGTGAAGGTTAGTTTACTCCGTATAATCTACAATATCGTCGACGACTACTGGAGCAGGTGCTTTCTCCGTGTTACTCCCAACTACAGCCTCGGCTATAGGTGTGAGTTGCTCTGGGCGTTCCACATGTGGTTTAAGTTTGTTGATGTGAAACATTTTCTCCTTATTTCTAACTGAGATCAGTTAGTCTACGTCTGTTACTTTCTTGATTACTTTACATGAACCTTGCCAGGAGGTACTCCAACGTCACGTAACTAAAATTGGCCAAAATCACCCAAAAATCGGTCGAAGTAGCCGAAAGTCGCCCAAACATAAAGCCCAAAGTAGCACAAAAATCGCCCAAAGTAGCCCTAATAGCCCAAAATATTGCCCAGTAGCCAAAAGTAGCCTTAAACGCCCAAGCTATCGCCCGAAGTAGCCCAAAGTCATACCATTTTAATCCTTATATTCTGTGCAAGCGTCCATTTATGACAGTTTGTAACTTCTGTGTGTGTTTCTTTTTTTATGTTTCAGAGCCATACAATTGGACTGACTTGACATTTGAGTTGAGGATTCTTATTTTTGTGTTTGACGTGATTTCTTTTGATTTTAATATATTTCTGAATGGAATGAAAGCTGGGACAGACGACAACTTGAGCAATAACGTACTTTTCGTGGTATCCGATCTTCTTCCAATACTTTTAAATAAACAGATATTAATTCTGAGTCACATAATACATACATTACTATTCACACAATTACAACACGAACTTTTAGTAATATTTTTATTGTCCTGCTTAAAGCTTCACAACATTTGATCTCACACCTTCTGTGTCTAGTGTTCTCAGCATCACTTCTGTATTCTTCGGTAGGTGAATTGTTTTCAATTTTGGTTGAAAATGTTTATTACAATAATTTACATTCTTCCGGAAAAAAGGCAAAGGTAAACCCATTGCATTTACTGCTGTAAACATTTATAACACATAAGGAAGGGAAACCACGAGGCCTGTAAACAGTAAATTAATATGAAACAAATATAAAGGTATGTTATAAGGCACTCGTAGGAAATAAAGAAGTAGAACACTAGACAACAGAAAAACAACAGACATGAGTGGCTTACCCAGGATTTGAACCCTGGACCTTCCGTGCGACAACACCGCCTAGCTACGAGTGCTTTATAACATACCTTTATATTTGTTTCATATTAATTTACTGCTGTAGGAGCACTAGGTCTCAGCTTTATGAGGTGCTTCCCTTCTTCGCTGCCTTTGCCTTCCTTAAGTTTTAATATGCGACCGGCATATTAGGTAGGCCGTCGGTCGATCCTCGTTTTACGGCTGGCTTACTTAATAGGCCGGTCGGTGTCCCTGTCAAATTTTTCTGCACTCATTACTGCATATGTTGTAAGCATGTTTAACACCACTTAACAATTAAGTGCTTCTCATAGATGTTTCATTTCTCCACATTTTGATATATAACACTTTATGTTATCATTATAAATAAATTATTTAATACAAAATCAGTAAAGTCTAAAAATGTACTCTCTGAAATCAGCTAGTAAAAACGCGGGTTTTGAGTTCTTATACTAAGAGTTAACTCACGAGTGGAGCCGGATAATAAATTTTTACAACTGGGTTGTTGTTTAACCAAGGCTGCTGAGCTTCTCGCTCTGTAGCAGCCAATAACAAGTTAAAGACTCCTTGGTATTATCTACGCTGTAGATCTGGGCTTTTCCTGTGGAGTTTCTACCATTCTGAAACGTGTTTAGTTGAAGTCATGAGCTCCAGTTTCTCCTCCGCGGCTGCATTTAAAGGATCATCACTTCTCATACCTGGGGTCTACCAGCAACGACAAACTCTCTTGATACAGAAGCTGACAGCAGCATAGGGAAAGCTGCATCCATCATTGCCCATCTCACAACGCGTACTTGGGTAAACCCAAATCTCACGAAAAAGACCAAAGCTGTAACATATGATGTTGTGTCATACTATAGATAAGCGTCAGTGAATGACTCTGAAAATGTTGTGTCATACTAGATAAGTGTTAGTGAATGAAGCTGATGGATAGGGCCCTCTTTAATCAGACCTCTGTCAGCGTAACAAAGCACTCAAACAAGCAGCATAGGCCTTCATCAAACAACTGCCAAATCATCCTGTCACGTGCCATCAGATCACGCCCTTTGACCGTTTTCCTCATCATTTTCACCTCTGTCTCCAGTTCTCTACTCCAGTTCTCTTCTCCAGTTCTCTTCTCCATGTGCTTCTTGGTCTACCTCTGCCTCTCTTACCCAGCGGGTTCCAGAACAAGGACTGTCTTGTAATGCTATCAACAGGTTTCCTCAATGAGTCCCCGATCCATCGTCAGCGTCTTCTTCTTATCTCTTGTTCCACTGGAACTTGTCAGAAAAAAAGCAGTACTTTTTTGGAAAAGAACGGTAGAGGGATACCAGAAAACACACGGAGAGGAAAACTGTAGACAATGTTAAAAGGAAAAAGAGAAGATATGTAACGACCGTAAACACATTGCACAGAGCAGGAACGCTTTGAATATTTTTTTTTGTGGACCACTGTTGCAAATGTCTTAAGTACTGTAGAAGTCGCGTGTAGAAGATGTGATTGGTGGAGGATCAATGTTGCAAATGTCTTGCTTGAAACGCCACACAGGCTATTATAATTAGGTGTGCTGTTCTGTCACTGTCTGGAATGTTTGAAGTGGGTGTGTGTTGGTACAGTCACTCACACCACAGTAACGCACGTAGGAATCATGGAGCGTTGAAACGACTGGTGACGTTTAGTAAACAGTTTATTACGCCACAATACAATCATGTTGACATCAAAGACACAGTTTACAGCAAAATGTGAAATATCGGATAAATGAATCCGTAAAGCTCAATTACTTCATAAAGCTCAATTACAGAACGGCCTATACCACTCATGGCCTCCAAAACATCGTTAATATCTCAGAACTATCTCTTCACATCAAATAATGGCCTGTACACATCATGGCCTCAAAATATCTTCAATATCACAGCGCTATCCCTTCAAGCAGACTGCAGGCATCGCAGTGCTAATAATATATGGCCTCAAAATATCTCTAATATCTCAGCGCTATTCCTTCAAGCAGACTGCAGGCATCGCAGTGCTAGTAATATATGGCTTCAAAATATCTTTACTATCTCAGCGCTATTCCTTCATAGGAAATACTAGCCTATACATCTCATGGCCTCAAAATATCTTCACAAATATCCCTTCATAGGAAATACTGGCCTATACACCTTATGGCCTCAAAATATCTTCACAAATATCCCTTCATAGGAAATACTGGCCTATACATCTTATGGCCTCAAAATATCTTAAACATCAATATCCAAAAGGGACTGCATACACTGCAGTTACAAAATATCCGCCCATACACATACAACGAAAAACACTCCTAGAAATCTTTCCAGTACACTGCGCATGCACACACTGTCACGAGAGTCGGCTGTTCAAACACAGCTCAGTCAATAACACATGCGCGGGCTAGCCGCGAGAGACAATCGCTCACAGCTCAAAACAACTCAGAATAAATTCATCTCAGCACTTGAGATGATTAGCGTTCACCACGCCTTCTGTACTTTCTGTCTCTCGAAACTTCGACAAGACTCCCGTATCATATTTTTTTAAACAAATCATCGGCTAATCAGCATTCAAGCGTCATAACCCAAAAATCCAACCTGTCCAACAAGTATTTTAAGGTTTATCTCCCCAGGACTAAGACATGACTTTAACATCTACACCGACCCCCGGGGAAAAAATGATTCTATCATTTTTTTGTTTTGAAAATTATCTCCCAAAAAATTAAGAGGTCAATGAAGCTATAATGTCCACCTTCAAAAATTACTCTATGTAAAGTCATAATAATACCTCGACAAAAAATATTAGCATAAAGTGAAACGTAAAAAATGAAGCATACAACGTAATTAGCTAAGTACACTAAGATAATCGGTTTTAAACACAGTTAAAGTATTTTCAGTACAAACCAAACAGGAAATAACCGATAGTAAGCGAAAAGACAAGATCAAGCAAAAGAAGAATGGTCCGTAATGAAGGAAAGTGTGAAATCGGAATGTGAGAAAAAAATCAATAATACCACATGGTAACAATTAAGTTAAACAATTCCTTACATGTAAAATAAATACAACTATCACAACTAGTTACATTATATGAAGTCATATAATTAACTTAACAATACAAAGAATGAAAGTATAAGTGTCGAAAGAAGAAGAAGTATACAAGTATAATCAAGTGAAACGAAGATGAAATATGGAAGCATAAACAAGATATGAACCCATACCGACAAGACAACAGAAAAGATGGAATGAAATGAAGAATAATCAGCAAAGACAGATGGAAAGCAAAGATATGAATGTAGAGAAAGTTGGTAACAATACATTTTAATAACTGTTTAAATCAAACCACATATTGTATAAATAAATACACTTATGAAAGGAAAGCATCGAACAAAAAGGCAATGTATATATATATATATATATATATATATATATATATATATATATATATATATATATATATATATATATATATATATATATATATATATATATATATATATATATATATATATATATACCAAAACATAAAAGAAAGCTATAACTAAATACAGCATAATAGGCAATTTAACTAAGTTATAAAACTTATTCATAACTAAAAATGAATTATTCTAGACATCGCGCAAACAAATAATATCAACGCTATCAATAAGTTCTCACTGACGCACAGTCACGCGCTAGATAAAGAAAAAATACATCATAACATCAGAAAAACAACTTTCAAAGAACCAATATCACTACACATTATTAACCATAGCGCACAGACAACCGCTGGGCACAAAAAATATTACAATGTCAGAAAAAAATACATTTTTCCTTTCAAAAGTACAATACCAAAATATTTCAGAACGATAAATTACATAAAAATAGTATTTCATTTTTAACTAATTCGAAGCTATAATTAATAGACTAACAATAAAATCAGCTTTAACAAAATGAGTGACATATAACAAAATCCTATCTCTAAGCAGACACAAATCAGCTCATGTAAGTTTTTTTTTTTCTTTCTTTAAAAAAAATACGTCACAGAAAAGGCACATGGGAAAACACACTGTTATCTGCACACGAACTTGCAAATATATAAGCACAACATAATGTATCTTGAGTATGTGCTATAACTAGCTGTCTAGATTCTTCAAACGAACAACAGTATCTGCTGTCTCTGTTAATTCTACATATACAGTTTAATTTAACCTTTAAGATAATTCCGGCTGACAATCACGTTCAGCTTAGCTACAGTGTTATCTAGCTGTAAATTTATATCTTTCTCAACCTGATATGCTATACACTATAAAGAAAATCTACAATCTACTGCTACTATGAGATATGAAAAGGTCGTATAAAAAATATTTGCAAAGGTTTAAAAAAGTATTTATCAAAATAATCTGCTGTGAAAATGTTGCATGCCTAACCGGCAAGAAAATCAAATTATTTAAATTCTCAGGTGTCATGTTCCGGAAAAATCAGTGTATTCGCAATATATCATCAGCATCGAAATACAAGATCATTAATAATACGTGCAAGCTACGTTTCAAAATTACGTTTCCCATCCTAACGGTTACTTCATATTATATCTGTATGTGCTAAAATGTTAACCAATTATGGTATCAAAACACGAGAAAAAATTTTAAACTCAGAGAATAAAGTTACACTCAGGAACTTTCTGAAAGTGACTACCGCACCGTCACAGCTAATGAGTTTGTGCATAGGGCTGGCAATCTCATCATGCATAAAAAAACTATCCTAACAATCACAGCTACAAAAGCACATCAATGTTTTATGTACCAGCTATCGTAGCTCCAAGCTCCGATACAGAGCATAAAGATAAATGATTATATAGTCTAAGTGGGCACAGTCTTCCGACCAGTGTGTAGACACTAAATTCCCACTGCTTTCATCAAAAAGTTAAAGACATGTTACTACCAACTGATATGCTACACCTTATTACAATAATCATGTGTACAGCGCTTATCAAAACAAAATAATATATGAATCACAAGGAAATCAAATGGTGCGCTATGAAAACACACACAAAAAATATGGTAATGAAATGGTGTAATCAGTACACAATCATATTAAAAAATAATATAATGTTGTAATAGTGCATAAAAATGAACATACACAATATCTAATACAACACTATATAATGTACCATACTATATAATGTCCTATACTATACAATACATTAATCCACTATCTTAAAAAAAGTTAAGGATGGAAACAACTGCCGCGGTCTTGAGACATTCCATAAACACCAAGAGGAAACACATCTAATGTGGGGTTAACACGCATACTGGCTCCGCTTGATCAGACACACGAGCGCAAGGTGACATATTCCTCTCACAGCTAATGTAACATAGGAGCACTGACTCTTATCGCAAAGCCGCTGCTGTGAACAAACATAAATGAAAATCTCTATTTTAATCATCAGTAGGATTTAATGAGGCAAAACAGAAAAATTAACTTCACATTTACCTATCACCTGTGGCTGTGTAAACTTCTGGCCTCTTTATGATGAGCAACAAACCTTCCTTCCTCATGTGTAGACAACATAGGAAGATGATGACTGCAACTCAAGGTTGTCACCGCTGTAGGGTCGAACAAAGTTCTGCACTCAAGACAATGAGATGCTCTTTCGAAATCAAAAGCAGAGCAAACAATAGTTTTTGAGACCCTATTATTATTGTTACCTTGTTTACCAATAATTCTGGGCTCATGTTGAGCAAAATTAACCTGGCGATGCAACGTAACATTTGTAGAGATACCATTATAACGAGATCCATCACTACTATTATTTTTATTGAGAGCATTGTTATTTGCTCTATTGAAACTTTTGTACTGATTTAAATCCCAGTTAGCTTAGTTGCGATTATTATTTACCTTTTGTTTGGGACCATTGTTATGTTTTGAACTCCAGTTAGCATTGTTGTAAATAATATCTCTCCTTTGACAAAAATATCCATTAGATGGATCTTGCCGTTTCCTTGAAAAATTATTGTAAGATTGATAATCTTTAGTGTAGTTACTTCTACCATAATTTCCAAAGTTGTTAGAACTAAAATGTTGAGATCCATTAAATTGTTTCCAGTTTCTTGGAGAATGACAATTATCACGTGATAAACTCCCTTGGTACTGTCTGAAATCAGGATTATCTCTCCTACCAAACTGTTTTTATTTTTGTCTGCGGCACTGTGTTTAACAATTGGATCATACTGTTTGAACTTAGTATGATAAGTAACAGGACTGATAGAATCTTTATTGTTCCGCACATAATGGGTTTCATTCTTGGAACGAGTACTAATAGTTTTATCACCTGTTATCAATTTATGAGAATTTCCACAAGTAGATGCACTTTTGATCTTTGGATCTTTGACCTAAAATTCATCACAGTTTTTTCCTTGATCCATAGGACTGACTTTTACAGTAGAATTCTCTTTGTTGGCCTGACGCCAAGAATCAGTACTATTTGAGGCAGTATTGTTAGTACGTGGGAAGTTGTATTTTCCACGCAAAGATCTATGTCAACTATGTTTGACATTACTGTTAGCATCGAGTGCATGTAGCTGACTCTTTGCCTTTGTGACCTGTTGATAAACAACTTTCTGTCTAACATTGTCAACATTGACAGTAGACAACACCTTGTTGCCTAAGACAATATCTTGTAATCCATCCATTCTTTTTCTTAATTCATGAATTTCTACATTTTTTAAGTGAAATCTCTTCACTTTGTTTCTTATTTAAATTGTCAAATGTTAAAACTTTGCACCTTTCCTCCGCTAGTGATTTCTCAATCTTAGCCACTTTCTCCATCGTTAACTCTTCTAATCTCTCTTTCTCATCTTTTTCTTTCTTTGCTCTTATTTGTCGTGCCTCATTCTCACTATCATCATTATTCGTAAGCTTATCAACCTTCTCGGGAGATATAGTATTCTTTTCTTCATGTTGGTGACCGAAATTCGCAATATCATCCAATAAATCAAGAAGCGTTTCTGTATAAGACTTTTCACGTTCATTGGTCTCAACTTTTAATTTGCCATACATCTCTTTCTGTTCTTGAATTTCCTGCGTGAGGTTTCTAACTTCAACATTCTTATCTTTCATCTGAACTTCCAACTCTTTGATTTTGCATAATGCTGAATTTAATGCTACTTGCGCACTAGCACGTTCCGAGTTAGATTTATGTAAATCACTTGTAAGCCTGGACACTGTTTCATGTAGTTCGCTCTCTTCAGCAATACTTTCTAAGAAATTGTCCCTTTCCTGTAGTGCACTCCGTTTGTTGTCTCTTATTTGCTCCTCATCTTCTAACTCCTTTTTCTGATCATTAGTAATGTTGTTGTAAATTATATTCCCTATATTCTTCAATATATCATCGTGTTTAACATCAATATGTTTGTCCAAAAACACACGAAAGTCGACCTCTAGTAAATCCGCTAAATCCTTAGCCATTATTAAATGGGGACCCGAATTAAAGTTATCCTGAGCAAAATCCCTTTAGGCATTTGACGCATTAATCAAAAACATGTCCATCACATATGCTTCCAGTGCTGGGCCTTGCAATACTTCACCATCTCTACCTTCTTCAAATAAATAGTCTAACATAGGCCTCATATCCTCAGGATCCATATCAAGATCGCTATCCACATCCATGGTGATTCAATCACTGAGTCAACTATCTGTGTAATCACCTATAATTATTATAACTTATTGTCTCTAAAAGTTCAGACAATTACTTTTCCACCTCACTGTGACAGACGAACTCAGCTGAATCCTGAATGACCCTGAAGTGTTGGATGATATAGTACGACCTTTTGTAACGACCCCTTCGTATAGCATCAGTGCCCCCGAATATTATTGTAACTTTTCGTCAAACGGGATTTTTTTTCACCTGGACTCATTAGCTATGCAACCGTTCCACACAGATGGTCAACACGTTTGCTGATTAATATGTGGACAGTTTATCTACCGTCATTCTGGTCATCGCATTGATTTAAGGAGAGATTAAATCACGCCCACGGACATCTCTTGAGCAATCATATGCAGTATTTTCATTAACTTGGCCCAGTGGGGGCGGTGTCAGAATCAAACAGAAAGTAGCGGCACACGATCAAACAGACTGAGGGATCTCTGGAAAGACTATCGGCGCTATCAAATGCAGTAGTGGTCCCTGAAACGAGCGACGCAAGTTTCCTGCCGGTATTTCGCATCTCGGTGTTAAACACGAAACCGATCGCAGTGGGAGCGAACGGGAAAGCCGACGCGCAAGCAGGGAGCGGAGATACGTCAGACCAGGGGCGGCTTCTCTCTTTAGTCTGGCGGTCAGATCCCCAAAAGTCTCCTGAGATCTAAAAAGGTGTCAATTTTCTCATGTCCCACCAATCTTGCATTTCAGCTAGATATATACAGACCACGTAGAAAGCCATGTTATCATTCGGTCGCCAGAGATTTAAGATTCACTAGCTATAGTAGAAATTCTGTTAGATTTCCATCTGAATCGGTGGCTACATTGGAGTGATTTCTGTTTCTGTGCACGGTATAATATATTTGTTAAAGTGATCAGTGGTCTAGTGCTTTCATTTTATTTCACTGGATTTTGTGTTTATTTAAATCTATTAAATTAAACTCATCCCAAAAGTTCCAGTGGGAAAGTTAATGATATATCTATTATAATATTTCCCAAAAAATAATAGATCCTTTAATGTTAAAGTAACTTTTAAAAGTCGCGAAGGAATTTATAATTAATAAATTTAGTTAAGTCCTATATATAGAGAGGTGTATTTTAACCATTAGACTCGTGACGTGTTTTCCTAAATGCATAATTAAATACGTGAGTGTATATAATAGCCTTAGTGGTAAATTTATCGCGCGTTAGAATATTATTTGATTTTTGAGGTATGATTATGTTGTCATGGGTTTTCTATCTTTTTCTATAGAATGATCACCTTTGCAATCCCAGCATAAAGAAATCATACAGAGAGTTTCAGACTCGGTTCTTAAACTTCCAGACATATTGATGAAACATTTTTAAAATTTAATCTTGTGGCGGTCCGATGCGACCTAGCTATCATAATTACATGAAAGAAAGCCTACCCAAGAACATTTAAATAAATCATCAAATTTAATTTCAATCTGTGAGATAAACTGGAAGATGAACGGTGCCAATAGCGATATTTTATTTACTGCTCTACTGTGAGAGAATACCGATTTACCTGACTGTGACTGAGCCTAGTTTTTCCTCACTGGATTAAAAACTTTACCG
Source organism: Oreohelix idahoensis (assembly GCA_024509875.1). NCBI lineage: Eukaryota > Metazoa > Mollusca > Gastropoda > Stylommatophora > Oreohelicidae > Oreohelix > Oreohelix idahoensis. Next base: position 115,140 of record JAMPIV010001040.1, read on the forward strand.
GTCAGTTGCTATCATCACGCATTGAAGGAATTTACCACCACTTCATTTTCACCCCTGTGTCGAAATGTGTCAGTGCCATCCCATAGACTCCTTTTTTTATATAATAAAACACAAGAACTCTTAGGCTTCAAGTCCGGCGATAAGTGGGAATATTTGCTATCAGCAAACCTCGCTACATCTGGGGCGGGACATCGAAGTACTAGACAGTTTCATATGTCAAGAGTGTAATTGCTGTTTATATAATTCTATGGATTGTCTGATGCAGCAATCGGTAAGTGTGAGTGAATATATGAGGGTGGATCCTCACGCGCGTGCATGAATGACAGGGGATTTAATTTGTTTGACAAAACCATTTGTTAACTTGCCTACCGGGTAATACATTTTCAGTACACCCTGCATTGTTCCTTAATTGGCATATTTTGTTAACGCTGTTTACCCCCCCCCCCCCATTTTTCATTTGCTTAGTAAAGGGAAGAACAATTGGGAATAACAGGGTTTTTTCTACCACCCATACCTAAGATTGTAACCCCTCTTTCAGAGTAATTAACTTCAATGTTAGGTTACATTACCTATTGTCCTGATAACTATCTATCTTTGGACTGGGTTTATCTTTGTCTAATACAAGCGGGAAGGGCTTAGTCGATACCAATCTTCTTCACACACCCCCCCCCCTCACCTTGTTATATGCATTTTCTGTACTTATGGTAATTTTACGTAACACTTGATATTTGTTTGTGATTTGATTTTTTAAGGTTAATAAACATCATAAACTTATTTAGTACTGTGTTGGAATACCCAAAGCCCAACATTTCCCTTATTTGTGTAATATAGTTGTATTCACGTGCGTCTGTGTGTTTGAAGCACCAAATCGGTGTGAGCGCAGATGGGTGTCTGGAAACTGGCAAATAATTGTTTGACCAGGAGAGTCTGAAGAGAAGATTGAGAGAAACGATTTGTCGTAAATAAGTCTGTCTTTACTCTCCCCAGCACTCTGTGAAGCAACTATTTACTCTCTACATTTTCTATCACTGAGCTTTTCACCACCATTCTCCATTCTAAACCGGACCACTATTTCTAAGACTCTTTCTCTCAAAATAAATTTACGACACTCACAAAACTTAATAAATTCAAATTAATATGAAGGAAGTTAATATTATATCACTATCAAGCCATACATTACTTATGCATAAAAAATAACCTATAATAAGTCACAAAGAATTAACGCACGATATAGACAATAGGAATAACCGTTACAAAGACAAGATACCAGAGAACAAATGATAACGTTCGCAGAAATCAACTGAACAATAAAGCAAAACTAAAGAAAAATGTTACAAAGCTTGTAATGACAACTTCGGATGTAATACCAAGACCACCGACAACACAATATATAAACGAAAAATGTGTATATAACTAAAAGATAGAAAAGAGTGAAAGACACTCACGAACAAATTAATCAATAAACTAAGGTACAGAAAAAAATTACTACAATAACAACAATGAAACGTTACGTCACATCTAAACAACTACTGTCGTAAGAGGCAAATAGCAATCTAAACTTCGGCAAGGTTTTTAGCCTTGTACCGGAATTATCGCTTAATTGACACTCACAAACTAAATCCTAAAGAACGCTTATGAAGCCCTGGGTAAACTGGGATGTTACCTTCATAAGTCACATAAATATGGAAATAAAACATGAAACACTCAATAGAACAAGTAATGCACAACATGAGAAGGCTTGTTGACATACATAAAGTGGAACAATTTACACAACAAAAACCACTTATCTTGTTAACTGAGAATAATCCCGTTCTTTCCGCTAAAACGATGGGCATCGGATAACACAACATAAGCAAACTCCAACACTGAAAGGTACAGGAACAGTTACTGGAACTCGTCGTCAACTCTCACTTCAGGTCCTTGATAGCGTATGATATGTGCTTGAATACCGCACAGGACGACAGGAACTGGAACACTGCAAATACTGTAAATCTTTACTTGTGATACATGTGTAAAAGGACTGGAAATACCGCACATATACTTGAACTTGTACACTGGCAACACTGTTTATCATGACATCTTGAACTTGTATAATAAACTCCTTATAGTACGAATGTCGCGGGTATCAGATTCTAAATGACTGGAAACCACCACTGTTGCAAATGTCTTAAGTACTGTAGAAGTCGCGTGTAGAAGATGTGATTGGTGGAGGATCAATGTTGCAAATGTCTTGCTTGAAACGCCACACAGGCTATTATAATTAGGTGTGCTGTTCTGTCACTGTCTGGAATGTTTGAAGTGGGTGTGTGTTGGTACAGTCACTCACACCACAGTAATGCACGTAGGAATCATGGAGCGTTGAAATGACTGGTGACGTTTAGTAAACAGTTTATTACGCCACAATACAATCATGTTGACATCAAAGACACAGTTTACAGCAAAATGTGAAATATCGGATAAATGAATCCGTAAAGCTCAATTACTCCATAGAGCTCAATTACAGAACGGCCTATACCACTCATGGCCTCCAAAACATCGTTAATATCTCAGAACTATCTCTTCACATCAAATAATGGCCTGTACACATCATGGCCTCAAAATATCTTCAATATCACAGCGCTATCCCTTCAAGCAGACTGCAGGCATCGCAGTGCTAATAATATATGGCCTCAAAATATCTTTAATATCTCAGCGCTATTCCTTCAAGCAGACTGCAGGCATCACAGTGCTAATAATAAATGGCCTCAAAATATCTTTAATATCTCAGCGCTATTCCTTCATAGGAAATACTAGCCTATACATCTCATGGCCTCAAAATATCTTCACAAATATCCCTTCATAGGAAATACTGGCCTATACATCTTATGGCCTCAAAATATCTTCACAAATATCCCTTCATAGGAAATACTGGCCTATACATCTTATGGCCTCAAAATATCTTAAACATCAATATCCAAAAGGGACTGCATACACTGGAGTTACAAAATATCCGCCCGTACACACACAACGAAAAACACTCCTAGACATCTTCCCAGTACACTGCGCATGCACACACTGTCACGAGAGTCGGCTGTTCAAACACAGCTCAGTCAATAACACATGCGCGGGCTAGCCGCGAGAGACAATCGCTCACAGCTCAAAACAACTCAGAATAAATTCATCTCAGCACTTGAGATGATTAGCGTTCACCACGCCTTCTGTACTTTCTGTCTCTCGAAACTTCGACAAGACTCCTGTATCATATTTTTTAAAACAAATCATCGGCTAATCAGCATTCAAGCGTCATAACCCAAAAATCCAACCTGTCCAACAAGTATTTTAAGGTTTACCTCCCCATGACCAGAGCCGGATTAACGTAGTAGCACAAGTAGCATATGCTACGGGCCCCGTGCTTTTAGGGGCCCCGCGCCAATAAATATGTACATATTTTTTGGTCATCTAATACGAGCGTTAAACTAATGATCTTGTGATTTACGCCATCTTTAGCGCCTTTTCATTTGGTGTCGGGAAATTGTGAGAGAAAGAGCATAAGAGGGTGACAGTGTGACTCTTCATTATTTTTATCTTAACTGTTTGCGGACGGAAGCCATTTAAGTGGCGTAGAAAATTTGGTCACGTTTGGACGGAAGCCACTTTTTTGGCTCTAGGCGACTGCCCCTCTAATTTTGTTTCGTTCTTTGTGAAATGAATTTGCATTAACAATAACACTAGAATTTAGGAAACGGAAACTTCCTGTTTTAATTGAGGTATACGGCGTGCTCGCATTCTCTTTCGATCTTGATTAAAATTTCTTTATTTGTAAGGTTAGAAAACTCAAAAAATGAGCAGTAGACACAGAGTTATTGGACGTAATTATGCTTCTGGAAGTGAAAAACGTAAAGCGAAGGAAGAAAAAGAAAAAAGAGATCAACTTATGATATCAAAAACACGTAAGCTGACAGAATATTTTGATGTTCATGGTAGTGGTACTCTAACCGCTGAAGCTGGAAGTACAGGAACAACTAGTACTAGTGCAGGCTGTGCAGCAGAAAACATACAGCAAAACCCAGTATACACTGAGTCTGAATGTGAAAGAATAAGTGAAACGAAGAAGTACTCTAATGATATTGGTGACTGGCCGAACAATATAGATGACTGTGAGCGTGAATATTGGATATCCAAGGGAAGTGAAAAATGTCAACATGTTGATAGTGCCTTCTCTTCATCCGTGCGATTGTATGACACTGAAAAGAAAACTCGATACTGTCAGAAGTCTTATTTTACACATATTCATAAACTTCAGACAAGCAACATGCAAGAAAATGGTTATGCTATTCAGAAAGTAAAGGGCGCCCATTCTGTTTCCCATGCAAGCTTATGAGTTCAGAATGTTCATCAAAGTTTACTGTGGAAGGGTTTAATGACTGGAAAAATGCAAGCAATCTATTGCGTCGACATGAAGAAAGCTCCTCACATAGACAAGCTTTAATTTCACTGTTGATGCTTAAAAACAAAGGTGAACGTGTCGATTCCCAACTTGTGAAACAAATGGACATTCAAGAAAAGTATTGGCACAAACTTCTAGAGCGAATAATTGAAGTTGTGAAGTTTTTAGCAGAACGAGGCCTTTCATTTCGTGGCAGTGATGAAATTGTTGGGTCCCCTTATAACGGGAATTACTGGCCAAGTTTGACCCTTTTCTGGCAGAGGCATATAAGTACTCATGCAAACAAAGGATTTGGACATACATCATATCTATCTAAAACAACGTGTGAGGAATTCATCAATCTGATTAGATCCAACATACTGGATCACATTCTCTGTGAAGTGAAGAAATATAAGTATTATTCCGTTTCATTGGATTCTACTCCAGATATATCTAATATGGACCAGCTGACTTTGACTCTGCGCTATGTTTTGCCATCTGGACCAGTTGAAAGATTTGTGACATTTTTGGATATGGGAGGTCATAGTGCTGAACAGCTTACTAACAGTCTACTTAATTTTTTAAAGGCAAATGACATTGATATTAAAGACTGCCGTGGTCAAAGTTATGACAACGCCAGCAACATGAGTGGCAAGTTCATAAGATTACATGCACAAATTAATTGATAAGGATAATTACTATGCAAATTAAAAATGTATGTGTTCAAATATATTTGTGTTGTTTTATTGGGTTTTTTTAAATATAGGGCCCCTTTCTTAACATATGCTACAGGCCCCGCACTAGCTTAATCCGGCCCTGCCCATGACTAAGACATGACTTTAACAACGACCTATGCTTCTGGGGGGAACTGAGAGGTGACGATCCTGATGATGATATATTAAGAGACGAATTAGATGAGTTTGTTTATGGGGCTGAGAATAACCTTCCATGTCAAACCTATTTCTACAGAGGCCACTACTTCATGAGGATATTAATGCTTTTGGTGCATGCTTCATGTAAAGGGACCAATTACAATGGTGGCTCAATGTTCTATAAGACATTACATGGAAAAAAATGATATGCATCATGTAGAATAGAATTGGAGAGAGACATGAAAGAGACAAAAAGACATATGAAGACTTTGAACGGATGGGACAGGACAGATAGACTTGGCGTGAACAGAACATCATGTATTCTGTCAGTGATTAAGATTCTTTGCCGGGAACACATGACACTTTAATTCTTTAGTATGCTTGATAGTCTCCAGTATATAGTTACTGAGTTTTTACTTTCATTTCATTACTGGCTATCCGCCTTCTTCAGAGTTCTTCGGTGTTATAATGAACCAATCCAGACATACGGAAATTCTTCTTCTTCTTCTTCCTCGTTCACCCTCAGATGTCAACTTGAATAAGTTCAAAGAAAGCAATGGTCAGCCTGAGGCTGTTGATATCTCCGTAGATTTTCTCCAGGAATGGTACTGGTGATGGCCATATACGTTTTCTCTGTTCCTCATATGTTGGGCACTTTTGAAGAATATGTTCGGCAGTCATTTTATTGGTGCCACAGTTACACTCATTAGTAGTTCTTATCTTTAACTTGTTGAATAGATGTTATCTCAATCTGTTATGACCTGTGCGAAGTCTGAAGATTGGCACTTGTTCACTTCTGCTGAGCTGGTAATATGAGTCATTGTTTTATGGCCTGGGTGCTCTGCTTCCCACTTGTGCCTGTACCTGCGCTTGATAAAACTCTTGGCCTCCTCATAAGTTATGTTTGTGTCAAGTTGAGGAAGCTTTCCCCCTTCCTTTGCCAATCTGTCAGCCTCTTCATTTCCAGCGATGTTGCAGTGAGAAAGGATGCACTGTATCGCGACTCTTTTGTATTGCTGACATAGTCTGTGAAGTGTTACTGTTAGGTCTCCAGTTCAGCATTACTTTGACTTTTCAGCCTTGTAATCACTGACAGTGCATCTGAGAAGAGAAGCTATTGGTCTCTCTGAGCTTTCTTCTGTCATTATAATTTCTGATGCAGTTTTTAAGGCCTCTGCCTCTGCTCTGAAGTTACTTGAAAATTTCCCTGTTGCGACTGCTATCTTTTTTTGTGTGCCATTGCGCTCAGGAAGACTCCTCCACCCCCATCTACTGTTGCATTAGTTGCTGATCCATATGTGTATACATGGATCAAGGTGTTGCTTGGGTAATGTTTCTCTTTATATTTTGGGGTTAGGACTCTCCTTTCTGTTTCATTTTGGCTGTTCTTTCTCTCAATACCAGGAAAGTAGTATACAATGCGCAAAACAGGTCGTTTTCAGGCGGCGGCGCATGACTTTTATATAAGGAAATACTCGATCGATTTCAGGCGGCGGCGTTCTCAGGCGGCGGCGTATGACTTTTTATATAAGGAAAATGTGGTGGCGCGCTGTGGTGGCGTGTGACTTTTATATAGTAATAAATTAGTTCGATAATGGTGTTGTTTACAGACAATATTTAGAATAGGAAGGCGATATATTTAGACAACAGTTATACGATATATTTAGACATACAATAAGAAGACGATATTTATGTTACAATAGGAAGACTATTTATGTTATACATATATTTATTTTACAACATAGATACAAAGGTTTATAAATAGAAGTATATAGTTAACGAACTCTTTTAAAAGAATACTTGAGTTAAAGAGAAAAATATAAGAATCGATAACGGCGGCTTAGTTTACTAAGGGGTTGTTTAAGGGAGCGGGGTATTGTTCTTGTGCTGGCGAGGGTTACGGTGTATAGTGGGGTGTAGGTTAGGGGGGATATTTTGGCGAGGCTGACCACGCATGGGTGTATTGTGGTATTGCTTTTGGTTTGTTTGGTGTTGTGTGTTGTTGTTTATATTTACTTATATTACAACAATTAGACATATATATATATATATATATATATATATATATATATATATATATATATATATATATATATATATATATATATATATATATATATATATATATATATATATATATATATATATATAAAATATAAAAAATCGATAATGACGGAAAATATAAAAAATTGGGAATGTTGGCTTAGGTTCCTAAGAGGGTTTTTGAAGCGAGGAGAGTCTTTTTGTGCTGGCGTGGGTGACGATGTAGCGGGCGGAGTTAGGTTAGGGGGATTTTTGTGTGATGTTGTGTGTTATTTAGACATATATACATACATATATATACATATATATACATATATATACATATACATATGCATATATATATATATATATATATATATATATATATATATATATATATATATATATATATATATATATATATATATATATATATATATATATATATATAAAATCGATCATGACGGAAAATATAAAAAACCGATAATTAGTAGGTTACTAAGGGGGGTTTTTTAAGCGAGTGGAGGTTTTTTTGTGCTGGCGAGGGTTTAAGAATTTAACATAACATTTTAACGTGTATATGGTTTAGCAAAGTTAAGACTTAACCGGTTTATTTGTTATGTGCTAGGCACAGTCTAAGTTCTGAAAAATTGTCTTAGTTTAAAACTTATCTGCGTTTCTCGCCTATTGTTAAGCAAGTGCTTTGTTCATTTTCTGCAAACAGGATGACTGTTGGTGAGTCATCATCGATATTACACCACAACTCCCAATTGTGTTAGAGACATGACTAGGACCAGCAACTAGAGGTGGAAGGGGAGTGTTAGAAACCTAGGTATCTGTATTCGTGTGCATAGTGGAAGAGAGATATTTTATATGTTGAGGGGGTGCTGTGGTGAGATTGTCGGGCTGCAGCTGTCTCCTGATGTAGAAATAAGACAGAGAGTTGCGGTGTTGTTCATATGTGTAGATGGCGGATTTGTACCACAGTCAAAAATTATGCTTTTGTAAAATGGAACAATATAAAACAACAAAAGTGTGATTCAAATTATGCTAAGAAAATTGGGAGATATGAAAAGCATAGTACAGAAGTATGAAATGCCTATATGAAAATTGTGCTGTAAAGTATGACATGGAAATGTGAAAACAGTGGTACAAAAGTTATGAAATGGATATATGAAAACTCTGTTACCAAAATTATGAAATATGAAAACTGTGATACCAAAAATATGAAATGAAAGTGCGAGTGTTGTGATGCAAAAAATTATGAAATGGAGGTGTGAGTGTTGTGATACCAAAATTAAGAAATGGAAATATGAACATTATGAGACCAAAATTATGAGATATAAAAACTGTGATACAAAAGTTATGAAATATGAAAACTGTGATATCAAAATTAAGAAATGGAAATACGAAAACTGTGAAAACAAAAATTAAGAAATATGAAAACTGTGAAACAAAAATTATGAAATGAAAGTGTGAGTGTTGTGCTGCAAAAATTATGAAATGCAGGTGTGAGTGTTGTGACACCAAATTTAAGAAATGGCAATATGAACATTATGAGACCAAAATTATGAGATATAAAAACTGTGATACAAACTTATGAAATATGAAAACTGTAATACCAAAGTTAAGAAATGGAAATACGAAAATTGTGAAAACAAAATAAAGAAATATGAAAACTGTGACACAAAAATTATGAAATGAAAATGTGAGTGTTGTGATGCAAAAAAATTATGAAATGGAGGTGTAAGTGTTGTGCTACCAAAATTAAGAAATGGTAATATGAAAATTGTGAGTCCAAAATTATGAGATATAAAAACTGTGATACAAAACTTATGAAATATGAAAACTGTGATACCAAAATTAAGAAATGGAAATAGGAAAATCAGATGTCGCCCGTGTGAAAAAAGTGAAACCTTAAGTCACGGTGGTTCGAACACAAGCACGAAGGAATGTTTCTTTTATAAATTTCTACTATTGCTCGATTGTGTTTTGAACAGACGTGAACAGAAATTTACGCACGATGATTTGCTCGGGTCATCGATCTGGTTCCAAAACAATGGAGGGTAAAAGCTCGTGTTTGAACTTTATTAAAAATGAATTTTACTAACATTTGAAAATTGCAGGGCAAAAACGTAGATACCCGTTTGATAACTGGAACAAATACTTAGTTACATTTATTTAATGTACTACATCTCCGTGGTCGCCGTATGTATGAATCGCTTGGGAGACAATATAAAACCTATCATCAGATATCGCCCGTATGAAAAAACTGAAAACTTAAGTCGTGGGGATTCGAACACACGAACGAAGGACTGTTTCTTTTATAAACTTCTACTATTGATCGATTGTGTTTTGACCTTGTGACGTGAACAGAAATTTACGCACGATGTTTTGCGCGGGCCATCGATCTGGTTCCAAAACAAGGGCGGGTAAAAGCTCGTGTTTGAACTTTATTAAAATGAATGAAACTGGCCTCGAGATTGTTCGAGTTACAGACTGCAACACTAAGGAGGATCTAGTTGGTGCCATAAGGTAGTCTGTCTGTGACATGTATCTCTATGGTTGTGTTCAATAAACTGTCCATTTGGCCTTGTCCAGCGTTTGACATTATTTTTTTATGTTGGATACTACGGCTGTGTGCGGGGTCACTTACATAGCACTAGCTGGTCATTGGGGTGAATAGATTTAAATTACACTCACACGTAGTTATTTTATAGCTAGACCCCACACAACGTGAGACTCCCTGTTTGCAACAACGTGAGAATCCCTGTGAACAAAACACACAAGTCTGGTTGTTGAGTCATATACTCACAAGGTCAGCACACAATGAATTTTCACAACGCGTCAACTATCGATTAGTTTCTTTATTAAACAAGTTGTGGTTAGCGCGCAAACAAGGTTGGACATGTTTCAAGAGACTAGTGTTTCAGCTTGACATTTCGTCTTCTTTTAAAAGAATTATATATATTTATTACACTTAAAGAGCCTTTGTTATCTATGCTGTCTAAATATGATATGTATAAATATCGTGTGTATACGTATTAATATCTGTTGTAAAATACATATTGTATAAATATTGTATAAAAAGACAACACAATGCCGAGTCATACACAATACAACAACACAAGAATATCTACACAAAAATGGTATAGCCAAGTCTCTAAAACTTCACCCCCACCTCTTCCTGCTGGCCCTGCTATAGTGACGTCTCTATCACTTCACCCCCACCTCTTGATGGTGACCCTAGTAAAGTCTCTAACACTGCACTCCACCTCTTCATGGTGAACCTAGTATAGCCATGTCTCTAACACTTCACTCCCACCGGCCGATGTCTTTAATCTACCACCGAAAAAAACAGCGCCCTACACACACAAAAATGGTATAGTCAAGTCTCTAACACTACACTTCCACCTTTAGGCGTTGGCCCAAGTATAGTGACACGTCTCTTTCACTCCCACCTCTAGATGATGGTCCTAGAATAGGCAAGTCTCTAACACTTCACTCCACCTCTCAATACTGGCCCTAGTATACTGACGTCTCTAACACTTCACTCCACCTCTTCATGCTAGACCTAATATAGGGAAGTCTCTAACACTTCACTCTCACCTCTCGATGGTGGTACACCCGCCTGTTACAACCCAACATACACACACAACCACATCCGCACATGCGCACATCCACACACAGACACATAACCACACACGCGAGCGCCCACATACACACACACACACAAACACATAATCTACCACCGAAGATGAAGAAGAAACCTACCAAGCGGCGGAGACTTGTGCTTTCGTTTGACATTTCATCTTATTTTAAAAGAATTAAATAAAGCTAACCGACCTTTTAACTACAACGCTTGACATTTACAAGATGTAGTTACCAATGTTTGTGGGCTCTACGCCATTTATTTCAGCTTGGTCAAAGCTCGCGGTGGTACTATGGGACGCGTCCTACTGCCCTTTTCGGCTAGACGACACGCCAACGATCGATTAGTTTTTCGATTAGTCAGACCCTGGCTAGCACGCCACAAGACTGTTTTTCCTTCATAAACGATGGCGCGATAACGATAGACACTCACCTTGTTGAAGATGATTACATGAAAAAGAAGTGACAGACTCGCCAAGTAATCCGAACCGAGTGTGCTCGGCCTCTCCTAGGCGTACACGAAAAAGAAGTGCGGTTAAACGTCACCCATAGACCAACTAACTTTGTCAATAAATATATATAAAATTTATCTAGTGTTTTCTTTTATATATCGTCTAACTGTTGTAATATTATCTAAATATATGTATAACTAAATATCGTCTACATATTGTAAATATAAATATTGTCTACCTATCTGTAATATATACGTATAACTGTGTACCATAAATATTTTGTATAAACAACAACACACAACAACACACCCGCCATTATTGAACATATATATTACTATATAACAAGACCTCTCCTCCTCCCACACCGCGTCACCACATTTTCCTTATATAAAAAGTCACGCCCCTGCTGACTGTATAAACAAACACACCAACAAACATAACAAACACAATAACCCAACACACAAAAATCCCCCTAACCTAACCCCGCCCGTTACATTACACCCATGCTTCGTCACCCACGCCAGCACAAAAAACCTGCACTCGCTTCAACAACCCCTCTTAGTAACCTAACCCAACATTATTGATTTTTTTTTTATTTTCCGTCATTATCGATTTTCTATTGTTTATATATATATATATATATATATATATATATATATATATATATATATATATATATATATATATATATGTTTATATATATATATATATATAGATATATATATATATATATATATATATATATATATATATATATATATATGTGTGTGTGTGTATGTATGTATATATGTCTAAACAAACACACCCAATATCGCACAAAAATCCCCCTAACCTAACCCCGCCCGCTACATTACACCCATGCTTCGTCACCCACGCCAGCACAAAAAACCTTCACTCGCTTCAACAACCCCTCTTAGTAACCTACTAACCATCCATTATTGATTTTTTAAATTTTCCGTCATTATCGATTTATATATATATATAATGTATTGATCAAATATTCAAACTAAGAACAATTATAGAAAAATCAGTGGAAATACAATCGCCATTTATTATCACCTTCGTCGATTTTCAAAAAGCCTTTGATAGTCTACACCGCCCATCATTGTGGAAGATACTTACAATCTATGGTTTTCCAACAAAATATGTGAATATAATCAAAGCGCTATATGACAATGCAAGATGTTGTGTTAGAACAAATAAAGGGAATACAGAATGGTTATAGTAGAAACAGGGGTGAAACAAGGCTGTATTATTGTTACGGGCTCGGGACCCCAGTATATTATGGGTGCTTCGATGACTTCTAGTATTTGAGGATGACCAAGTTATTATATGCGTATTCAGTTTATAGAGTCAAAGTCCCTCGGGTTCTTATCACTTTTGTAGGATTCCGTAATACTGTTCGTTGGTATCGATAATGTCTGCTTTAACCCTTGTGATACCTTATGTGCTGAACATGTTTCCTATTAAATATTCGACCCTTGACTGACCTGTATTAGTCTCTTGTCTTATTGATTATATTGGCAGTGTGAGATGCAGCGTGTTAAGACATTAATCATCACTGGTCATGATCAGTTGAATATTAACAGCATTTAACTCAACTCCGAATACGACAGTTGATAAGACCGTGATTTTGACGACTCAAAATATTTAATTAGTAATTTCATACCATGAGCAGACACCAACTACATGGGAACAAAAGTCACATCACATTCATGTACCATCTGTAAGAGTTCTCATTATTTCATAAACACATGTTCACAATCTCTATCTAGAGTTCTGGTTCAAGGTCAGTTCTTTTAACGGCCAATGTCCTTTGGCATAAATTCAGAGGCTAACTAGACTTACTCCCGTCGCTAGTTTATACAATAGCCTTTTCCACTAGACTTAATTATCCTGCTAGTTCTGCAATACACTTATTCTGCTAGGCTTACGTCTACTGCTAGTCGTCTAATATCCGTTACACTAGGCTTACGCTTGCCGCTAGCTGTACAATATCCATCTATACTAGTCTTACACTATTGCTAGTACCGTAATGTTCCTTTGGTATACCACGCCAGGCTAATCTGCCATAATCATGCAAACTGCGTTATTTATAAGACGACTTACGTTTGACTCAAGAAATACACTGCTCAATTGGCTTCCCAGCCACACAATTAAAAAGTGGTTATACCACACAATATCAGTGGCAATGGCCACACTTCTGAAACACACTGCCGTTCGGGTCAAAACCCACAAGTCGAATATATAGTGGCTATGCCACACAATCCATAGTGGCGATGCCACGCATTTCAAACACTGCCGTTGGGGCCGAAGCCCACACGTCGAATGACGTTATAAAGACATACGCGTCATGCATAGTGATATGCATACTACGTCGTTAATATATATTCAATTGCGATGTTCCATGGTGCAGCAATCCGAGTTGGCCAAACTCAAATGCTTGCACACATGCAACAATCATCGACATCGGTCGATGAGATATATCTCTATTCGTTTGAGGTGTTCCATGATACAGTCATTCGGATCGTGCACAAATCCAAATGCCTGTAGACATGAAACAATCATCGACATCGGTCGCGGAGATATAATCATTTGAGGAATGCGCCATGCTGCAGACATAAAGCAATCCTCAACATCATCCCCCTCACTTCCAAACGTGACACTTGACGCACGGATGATAGTGATGGAGAAGACGCCCGTCTCCCGAACATATCAATATTAGTACTACCTACTTATAACTATCATAATCATTAAGTAGACACATTAAATTTTATAAAATTAATAATAGCACTTGTCAACATGGTGACTAAAGAGTTAATTCAATTTCTTCTCAGAGAAGTTGCGCGATAAAAGATCTGCCAAGTTATTGTCTGATCCAGCAATAGGCAGAATCGTAAATGAAAATTCTTGAATCAACAAGTACCATCGGTGTATTCTAGCGTTACGCATTGTTCTAACTGTTATGTAACTAAGAGGACTATGGTCTGTCATAATGTAAAAGTGCGTGCCGATGAGATATCTTGACAGCTTCTCCAGGCACCAGACCATCGACAGGAGCTCACGTTCACCTGTCGCATACTTTTGTTCAGCCGGAGTCAGTTTCCTTGACACATAGAAACATGGATGGAGTGTTTCCTTGTAACATTGCAGCAAACAGCCACCCATGGAGTAACTCGAGGCATCTGATTGAAGTATGAATGGAATACGTATATTCGGTAATAACAAAATAGGTGCATTGCTAAATATTTTCTTAATTGTTACCAAAGCGCTTTCGCAATCTTTGTCCCAACGTACCTTATTAGGACTACCTTTGGTCAACAGTGCGGACAAAGGTGTAGATAGTTGAGCGAAATGCGGGATGAACTTATGGTAGTAGTTTATCAAGCCTAAAAGGCTTCTAACTTGCTTCTTAGTTGAAGGGGTAGAAATCTCTAGAATTCTTTTGACTGTATTGTCGTCAGGATACAGTTTGTGGTTACCTATGCGGTGACCAAGAAAAGAAATTTCCTGACAACCTATTTGGACCTTTAAAGGTCGCACAGTCAAACCATGCATACGTAACGTATGTAGAAGAGAAGTTAAACCATCAATATGGTCTTCCCACGAGTCATGAAATAGGCAGATGTCATCGATGTACGTGATGACATCTTTACGATCGCCAAGAAGGCGGCGCATCATGCGCACAAACGTCGCTGGCGCATTCACTAACCCAAAACACATATAATTCCATTGGTAGAGCCCAAATGGAGTTGTGAAAGCTGTGTAATGTTTGGCATTTTCGGCAAAAGGAATTTGCCAGTAGCCTTTAGAGAGATCTAGTTTGCTAAAGAAAGTAGCATTAGATAATTCTGACAAAAGATCATCTAAAAGAGGCATAGGCTCACCGTCTGTGATTGTAATTTTATTCAATCGCCTAAAATCAATACAAATACGTAAAGAATCATCCTTCTTTTTAACTATCACCATTGGGAATGCATATGGTGATTCCGAAGGAGATATCACACCTAAACGTATCATCTCTTTTAACTCTTTCTCTACCCTATCTTTGTGGTGTAAAGATATAGGATAGGGTCTAAGTTTGATAGGTTTATAATCAGTAAGAGTAATATCATGGGATATAAGCGATGTCTGACCTGGAAGGTCGGTGAGAACATCATTGAAAGAAATGAGAATATCCCGAACTTGATCTTGTTGTGACGAAGATAGTGAAGAAGAAATAGTCACGTCTTTCCAAGATTCCGATGATTGCAAAGAAGGTAGTTGGAATTGTAAAGGGATAGACGAAGTGGTATCTTCTTCATGAACAACTGCAAAAGAAGCAGTATGATGTGAAGAATCATCAATAGAGTTAATAACAGGAATTAATTCCTGTGGTCTTTCAACTGCTAATTTTAGCATGTTGACATGGAAGGTTTTGATTTTACCTCTAACGTTTACCGAGTAGTCAACATCTGTGACTTGTTTGATAACATCAAATGGACCTTGCCATGATATCAGTAATTTTTATCGTTATGAGGTAGCAACAACCAAACTTTTTCCCCTGGTTTGAAGGATCTTAATATTCTCTTTTGATTATGTAATAATCTTGATCGTTGAGTGGCTGATTTTATACTCTGGGATGCATAAGTGCACGCATCAATGATTCGTTGTCGGAGATCAATAACTAACTCGTAGCTGTTTCGAGTGGCTGTATCAATTGATGCTCCAATCAACAAATCCTTGAGTATCATCATTGGTCCGCGAGGATTCGAACCATAAACCAATTCGAACGGAGACCATCCCGTGCTTTCGTGAGGCACTTCACGAAAAGCGAACAGGGCCGCCGGCAGAAGCCTGTCCCATTCACGAGGGCATTCCTCAGTTATCTTAGATAACATCTGTTTTAGAGTGCTATTGTAGCGCTCACACACACCGTTTGATTGGGGCCTATACGCACTACAAAACGAGTGGTGAACAGATAACATGGATTCTAAATCCCTCATGATGTTGGAAGTAAATTGTGATCCTTGATCTGACAATATATCCTCCGGAAAACCGATTCGACAAAATATCGAAAATAATGCATCAGACACAGATGCAGTTGTGATGGTTTTCAATGGTATGGCCTCTGGCCAACGCGTGCAAAGATCTACGCAAGTTAAAATATAACGAAATCCATTATTTGAAACAATTGATAACGGACCCACTATATCTACTGCGATCTTTTTGAAAGGTCTTTCAGGCACGTCTGTAATCTGTAAGGGTGCCGTATGGAACCTGCCCTTACGTGCTATACCTTGGCATGTTGTACATGATTTGCAGTATAACTTTGTATCTTTATTAACCCCAGGCCAATAAAATTGTGACGTAACACGAAACAATGTTCTTTTGATCCCCATATGCCCTGCCATAGGGGAGTCATGACCTGTTTGTAGGACCAATGGTCTGTATTCTTTAGGTACTATCACTTGATGTATAATTGTTTTGCCATCATCATAATATCTAGTGAGTATTGATTTCTTTATCTTGAACCATTGTTTAGCCCCTCTTGTGTATTTAATTGTTTTTTGTTCTGCTCGGCTAAACAATCCTTGTAAAGTTGGGTCACTCTTCTGTTTTTCTGCAAAAACAGAAGGTGTAACAGTGCCAACTTGAGACATAATTGTATCTATTATAGGAAGAGGTGGTGTAGCCATGTCCGTAGCTAACTGCTGTGCTCTCGTTACAACAGCATTTGCCACCTGTGGGTGAGATTCAACCCACATTGCAATCTCCTCAGGAGTGCAATCTTTAACTCCTGGTATGTTTCCTATTATAATTTCAGTTATGGGTGCTCTCAAGCCGCAGGCATAAACAGTGCCTGTGTAAAAAGGAGTATCACTGTATACTTGTGCCACAGGGAAAGTTTCTATATTCCCACCAAATGTGACACACTTAACTGATTTGCCTGTAAAAGCAGAAGGCTCGATAAGCGAGTGCTTTATGCCTATCGTTGAGGACCCAGTGTCACGCAAAACTCTCACTACCTTACCATCCAATATTCCGGGATGAAATGTAAGATAACCAACATTTACACATGCCGACATTGTTGGCATACAATGACCACAATCAAGTGTAATTGTAGACTTTAATCTGTTTTTCGACTGACACTCATAACATGTATCATTCATTACCATACATGCGTTCGCATGATCATTATCATCATTACCTTTCTCCTTTTTGACACTGCAATTATTTGCATGTCTATGTTTATTTTTGTCTCTCGACGGAGATCTGGCATTACCTTTGTTATTATTGACTGACTTTTTATTGCAATAATAAAAATCAGTAGAGTCATCCTTCCTGGCATCTCTACCATAAGATGATCTCTGTTTATAGTATCCTTTTTGATGTGAACCATCATAATCCCTGCCTCTGTGATACCCACGATCCTGAGGTGAATATCCTCTATAACCTCGTCGATATGAATTCGAAGGAGAGCGATGACGACGGAAGTTATAAAAACCTCTGTCGGATTGATAATAATCTGAACGACAACGTCCATCAAAGCTCTTCGATCGAGGTCTCTGATCATGGTGTGCCGCGCACACAGGCATAGGATCTCGAATAGTCGATCTATGAAGATCTTTATTCTGATGTGCGGTCTGATACTGTCTTCCGAGTTTTTCATACTCATCGATAGAATTAGGATGTCTTTCTTGTAAAAATGCTTCTAATTCAGTGCTGCATGCGGATAAAACTTTATCTCGCAGCATGAGATCTATAACACCTTCATATGTTTTATTTATACCAGATAGATCAATCCATCTGCTAAGGAAATGTTTAATAGATGCAATGAATTCACCAAAATCTGCATCCTTGCTTGGCTTAGCCGCATGAAAACGATCTCTGAATCCAGACTCAGTTAAATGGAAACGTCTTAGTAATACCTCTTTTACGACATCGAAATCGCTTCTGCTCTTTTCATCAAGACTCATGAAACATTTAAGTGAGTCACCAGTCAAAAAATCAAGTAAAAAACTGCTCCATCTTTCCTTGGGTATGTTCAGAGCTGTGACCTTGATGATGAATCTAGATATGAAAGAGTCAACACAATCGCGAGTTTGGTTAAAATGTGGCATTTTTAACTTAGGATAGAAAATATTTGTACCAGCCGCAGTCTTAGTCTGTTCAGACTGCACTTTAGCTAATTCTAACGCTTTTTCTTTTTCTGCATGAAGTTTTAATGCTTCCATTTCCATGGCATTTTTATGGGCTTGATCCAGTTGCATAAGTTCCATTCTCCTTAATTCCATTTCTTTATCTCTTTGCTCTCTGTCTTTTTCTTGTTGAGCTATAGTCAATCGTTCTAATTCCATTTTCATGGATATTTCTTTTTCCTTCAACTCCTTCTCTTGTGTTAATTCAAACCTCCTAAGCTCATCAGCTCGTTTAGTCATTTCGCGCTGTTCCATCCTTCCCAGACGCGATAAATATTCATCATATTTCGTATCTGCAAAACTTTGTAGTTCCGCTCCTGATTTTCCATAACTTTTTCCAATATCAATGAATTCCTGTAGTGTAGACATGATAATAGGTTTCTGCGTACCTTCAATAGTCTATAATATACACCAGGATTATAGAACTCACTATAATATGTACATGAATATATTAATCAATAACAAACAAGTTCGGAGAACATGTGACAAAGACAGTGAAAACAATCAAATGAGTTACAATGAAATGATTTTTTCAGTTATACGACAACAATTTACACTTATAAAGTAAATAAAGGAGACTTATAAACAGTAATCAGTAAAAGAAAGAAAAGAATTTACATCACAAAAATATAACAAGACACGTCGTCTTAAACGAAACGTGTAGACAAAGTAGTTTTAGATCACACACGACAACAATTGTCAACAGTACTGAAATTAGGTTACGTAAATAAATAGGACGTAATTCACTTGACGAAACTGCTAAGTACACAAAATATGGTTATATTGCGAACTGAGGAAACATTTATATCCTGACTCGAAAGAAAAAATATAATCAGTCTCAGTCTCTTTGGTGGAAGAAAATTCGGATTCTCTCAGGCAAAGTTGTCTGCTAACGTTGACGGCATCGATATAATGACGTCACTTTCTGACATGCGCATTTCAGTTGCCAGTTAGGCTTGAATGAATGATTTTACCTTCAAAACGTTCATCATCAGTTTAACTTTCTTCGATACTTGAAGGGGGGAATCCAGTATTCACGAAATCCAGAGACTTTCTGACACCAGTATGTTACGGGCTCGGGACCCCAGTATATTATGGGTGCTTCGATGACGTCTAGTATTTGAGGATGACCAAGTTATTATATGCGTATTCAGTTTATAGAGTCAAAGTCCCTCGGGTTCTTATCACTTTTGTAGGATTCCGTAATACTGTTCGTTGGTATCGATAATGTCTGCTTTAACCCTTGTGATACCTTATGTGCTGAACATGTTTCCTATTAAATATTCGACCCTTGACTGACCTGTATTAGTCTCTTGTCTTATTGATTATATTGGCAGTGTGAGATGCAGCGTGTTAAGACATTAATCATCACTGGTCATGATCAGTTGAATATTAACAGCATTTAACTCAACTCCGAATACGACAGTTGATAAGACCGTGATTTTGACGACTCAAAATATTTAATTAGTAATTTCATACCATGAGCAGACACCAACTACATGGGAACAAAAGTCACATCACATTCATGTACGATCTGTAAGAGTTCTCATTATTTCATAAACACATGTTCACAATCTCTATCTAGAGTTCTGGTTCAAGGTCAGTTCCTTTTAACGGCCAATGTCCTTTGGCATAAATTCAGAGGCTAACTAGACTTACTCCCGTCGCTAGTTTATACAATAGCCTTTTGCACTAGACTTAATTATCCTGCTAGTTCTGCAATACACTTATTCTGCTAGGCTTACGTCTACTGCTAGTCGTCTAATATCCGTTACACTAGGCTTACGCTTGCCGCTAGCTGTACAATATCCATCTATACTAGTCTTACACTATTGCTAGTACCGTAATGTTCCTTTGGCATACCACGCCAGGCTAATCTGCCATAATCATGCAAACTGCGTTATTCATAAGACGACTTACGTTTGACTCAAGAAATACACTGCTCAATTGGCTTCCCAGCCACACAATTAAAAAGTGGTTATACCACACAATATCAGTGGCAATGGCCACACTTCTGAAACACACTGCCGTTCGGGTCAAAACCCACAAGTCGAATATATAGTGGCTATGCCACACAATCCATAGTGGCGATGCCACGCATTTCAAACACTGCCGTTGGGGCCGAAGCCCACACGTCGAATGACGTTATAAAGACATATGCATACTACGTCGTTAATATATATTCAATTGCGATGTTCCATGGTGCAGCAATCCGAGTTGGCCAAACTCAAATGCTTGCACACATACAACAATCATCGACATCGGTCGATGAGATATATCTCTATTCGTTTGAGGTGTTCCATGATACAGTCATTCGGATCGTGCACAAATCCAAATGCCTGTAGACATGAAACAATCATCGACATCGGTCGCGGAGATATAATCATTTGAGGAATGCGCCATGCTGCAGACATGAAGCAATCCTCAACAATTATGTCACCACTACTTTTTGGAATAGCTATTGATTGGGTTATGAGAAACTATACCCACAATGAACAATTAGGTATAAAATGGACAAATGGAAAATTCCTGGGGGACCTGGATTTCGCAGATGATTTAGCGTTCTTAAGTTCAACACCCAGACAATCCCAAGAAGCAGTAAATAATTTGTGTCATCTCTCGGTTAAAATAGGTCTCCAAATAAATGCCTCTAAAATTAAGCTATGAACTTTTCTAACGAGACCTTTGATATCATCTTGAACGGGGAAAAACTACAGAAAGTTGAAAGTTTCAATTATTTAGGCAGTAAAATGACTCAGGATGGTGACACATCAAGAGAAATCCATACTAGAATTGCTATGGCAGCTAGCGCCTTCAATAGATTATCTAACATTTGGAAATTACGATCATTGAATATACATACCAAGCTTCGTCTGTTTAATTCAAATGTTATCTCAGTGTTAACATACGGCTGTGAGAGTTGGAAAATAACAAAATCATTGGAGAACAAGCTGAATACATTCGAGAACAAATGTCTTAGAAAACTCATGAACATCAGTTGGAAAGAATTCAAGACTAATCGACAAATAAGAGAAGACTCTAGGCAGAAATATGTCTCCGACTATATAAGGAAAAGACGATGGTCATATATCGGTCATGTCCTGCGAATGCAAAACAACAGAATACCACTACAGGCGCTCACTTGGGTTCCTGAGGGTAAGAGGGAAAAAGGAAGACCAAAAGAAACACTCAGAAGAACAATAATAAGAGAAGGAAGAACGTTGGGCCTAAATAATAAGCAAGAGCTAAGAGGAGTGGCGTCACAACGAACAACCTGGAGAGCACTGGTTTCTGCCTTATGCGCCGTGTTTGGTGCTTAAAGAATTTATTATTATTATTATTATATATGTCTAAACAAACACACCCAATATCACACAAAAATCCCCCCTAACCTATACCCCACGATACATCGTCACCCTCGCCAGCACAAAAAAACCTCCACTCGCTTCAAAAACCCGCCTTAGTAACCTACTAATTATCGATTTTTTATATTGTCCGTCATTATCGATTATATATATATATATATATATATATATATATATATATATATATATATATATATATATATATATATATATATATATATATATATATATATATATATATGTATATATATGTATATATATGTATATATATGTATATATATATATATATATATATATATATATATATATATATATATATATACATACATATATATACATATATATACATATATATACATATACATATGCATATATGTCTAAATAACACACCCAACATCACACAAAAATCCCCCTAACCTAACTCCGCCCGCTACATCGTCACCCACGCCAGCACAAAAAGACTCTCCTCGCTTCAAAAACTCTCTTAGTAACCTAATCCAACATTATCGATTTTTAATATTTTCCGTCATTATCGATTTTTTATATTTTATATATTATATATATATATATATATATATATATATATACATATAATATATATATATATATATATATATATATATATATATATATATATATATATATATATATATATATGTCTAATTGTTGTAATATAAGTAAATATAAACAACAACACACAACACCAAACAAACCAAAAGCAATACCACAATACACCCATGCGTCGTCACCCTCGCCAAAATATCCCCCCTAACCTACACCCCACTATACATCGTAACCCTCGCCAGCACAAGAACAATACCCCGCTCCCTTAAACAACCCCTTAGTAAACTAAGCCGCCGTTATCGATTCTTATATTTTCCTCTTTAACTCAAGTATTCTTTTAAAAGAGTTCGTTAACTATATACTTCTATTTATAAACCTTTGTATCTATGTTGTAAAATAAATATATGTATAACATAAATAGTCTTCCTATTGTAACATAAATATCGTCTTCTTATTGTATGTCTAAATATATCGTATAACTGTTGTCTAAATATATCGCCTTCCTATTCTAAATATTGTCTGTAAACAACACCATTATCGAACTAATTTATTACTATATAAAAGTCACGCGCCACCACAGCGCGCCACCACATTTTCCTTATATAAAAAGTCACACGCCACCACAGCGCGCCACCACATTTTCCTTATATAAAAAGTCATACGCCGCCGCCTGAGAACGCCGCCGCCTGAAATCGATCGAGTATTTCCTTATATAAAAGTCATGCGCCGCCGCCTGAATACGACCTGTTTTGCGCATTGTATACTACTCAGGAACGTTTTCTATCATTTCAGGGAAGCACTGTTGTTTCCAAATTGGTAGCTTGTGTGCAGTACATATGGGCGTACCTGTGATATTGCGTTTATGGGGTCTCCTCTCATCTTTTTTTGACTTTCTCTACAAAGTTGCTTCGCTTCAGTCTTCCCCTTCCACGTCCATTTATTCTCTGGTACATTGGGTGGTCTATCAGCCTCCTGAATTTCTCGGCTTGTTGCTGGGCTCTGCTATCTCTTCTATCCTCCATAGGCTGGAGGTGAGTAATCTTTTCCAACTCTTCAATGGATGTTGACTTCATGCCCCCTGTTATGATTCTCATTGCTTGGTTTTAGGTTCTGTTTATTTTGTCAAAGTTAGACCTAGCTGCCGTTGACCATGCTGCAATGCCATATTCTAAAGACTGGTCTCACTCGCCCAGTAATAGCTTCTTTAGTACTCTCTCATCTGCTCCCCAACCCATGCCAGTAAGTTTTTTCATGATTGCCATTCTCTGCCTTGCTCTTGTCCTGTTTTTCTCAATCTGGGTTTTCCAAGTCAAGCGGCGATCAAAGGTAATGCCTAGGTAGTTTGGGTTTTCATCCACATGTAGATTTTTTCCCCATTTAGCAGCAATTTAGAGCTCTTAATGAAGAATTAAGATACGGAAGTAAGCCATTGACAATTAGTAAACAAATAGGACAAGCTCTAGAGACCACAGGCATGCGGTTTTACAGAAGAATGTTAATAATATTATCGACTACTACAAGAGTAAGGAGGATCTTCTGAAAGAGGATAATGCGCAAAGTAAGCTTATTCCTCATATTAGAAGGAATCAATTCATTTTCTTTGGGCATGTTATGGGAAGGAAGCGGGAGTACATTGTGACAACAGCAAAGATAGTAGGGAAAAGACATAGAGGACGACAGAGAGAGAAAATTCTAGACAGTTTGACATCACGACCAGCTCAAGGTCGTTCGGTACTATCAGCCTAAGGTCGTCCGGTACTATCAGCTCAAGGTCGTCCGGTAATATCAGCTCAACGTTTTCTATGTCTTCTGTATCCTTTCATTTATGTCTCTAGTCTTTGTATCCTTGTATTATATTTGATCTCTCTGTTTCTCTGTGGATTCCAGAACAAGGACTGCCTTGTAATGTTATTGACAGGTTTTTACAGTGTGTGTCCTATTTTAGCGAGTGTCAAATCTGAACAGTTTTCTTGAAAAACAAAGGTGAGTCAGGAACGTAAACTACAATTATTCTCTTCAATTGGTTAGTCTATATTATTGTAAATGTTTCCCTGACTAGACATTTCTACGGGGTAGGGAACCCCGTTCATGCTCAAACCTCCTTACTTACATTTTACGGAATGCTTGGTAGTATACAGTGTAACTGTTCTTCGCTCCTACTTCGTGTCTCAGCAACACACCTGCTTCTTGTGCTATGTATTTTTCTTTTTAGTTTCGCTTCTCATGGAGCATGGAACCACGTTTGCAGGAATCTTGCACATGGTCAGTCATTCGCTAGAACCGCTATGGTTTCTATAGCACTTTTTTATGCATAAGGACATTGCCAGCGCCACACGCAGCCTTATATTAGATGTGTCTTCTGACATGTCTGGTTAAGTAGAAGTCTGATTCTGTCCGTCTCCAAGGAAACCTTTAGCGACTACATGGATTATAAATCATCATCAATATTTTTTGTTGCGCTTCTTTCTGAGCGTAGAGCCACAGCTGCGTTTGATCTCCTCGCAGAAAGCCTGCATGAAGCATCCACATGATGAAGACTACCCCTGACACAACCTCAAATTAATCGCCTACTACGACATGCTTGAGAGAATAGAAGTCCTATTTTGTCTTTCTCTCTTGAGAGATCCCCTACCCCCTGCACTACATGGTTGCGTAAATTCTGTGTGGCAACTGTTAATTTGTTGTTGTTCATGAGAGCAAGAAAACGTTTTAGAAAACAAATACGGCCGGAAACTTCAGAAATGTGTCGGTGAGATAACTTTTGCATTTTTACTCACAAAGTTTGACAAACAGAAAAAAAGTCCCGCTCATTTCCGCACATCTTGCAAATGCATCAGCTGTAAAATAATTCGAGGAATTCTACAACCAGGAAATGTATATTTTCAGCTTCTAACATTTATTTTTGCATTAACATGTCCTCCAGCCTGTAGTGTTAACTCTCCGCTTATGTTGACTAAAGCATTGGCCGTTCGTACCCAAGGAGATTTTCATTCTGTAATCTAGGTTTATCTAACGCCATTTGGTTGCTCGGTTGTTTGGCTGTTATGTTTACGTAACGTGTATCTACAAACAACGAAAGATCCGTGAAGGTAACGTATGGTCAAATCGACGTTTATCTTTCTGTCTTGAACGGTACAACACCGTGTGTTTAATTTCTAAACGTTTCATTTTTACAAGAATGATGAATCGGGTTAGCGTGTCCGACAGAATACTCTAGCATTTTCTTTAATTAGCAATTTTCTATTCTATGTTGTTATCTTTGTTTTCTCTCATTCTGTCTTCTTTTTTACCCTCTCTTTTCGCTATTTATGTAGCATGTAGCCACCACTACAGCTGGACGCCTGCATTGCAATATGCACGTGCTCTTACAACGTTACTTTCTCCAGTAGTTTGTTTTTAGAGTGTAAGGTTCCCAACCCCGTGTGGAAACTCATTCTAGTCGCCTCTTATGATATGCTTAAGAGTGTTCCTATTCTTTCGTTATATCTACTGATTAATAAGTTAAATTTTTTTAAATACCATTAACTTTTCTTTCTGGACCTATGATCATTCTTTTTAAACGTCATACCTTTTTTGGGTGACTTGCGCAAAGGAGCTGGGTTCATAACACGATGGCGAAACGCTCCAGTCTACAGGCTGTTGTAATTAGGTACTGACTCTGCTCTGGAGTTAGGGAAGGCAAAGGCAGCGAGGAAATGAATTAGTCATCTTACCTCTCGGAGCTGGACCTAGTTTAGTGAAGTCTCTAACACTTCACTCCCCTAGGCAGTACCTGCAATGGGACTACCTTTTTTATGATTCAGCCTTCTTGTCTGTTCATTATTAAATGTGTCACTTTCTCGTAGTACACCGTGGACGTAATTTCTTGTCACTGTTGTGGATGCGAGAATCGTGATGACAACTCAGTGACCGGAATTTCGAGTCACAGTTGTAAGTCCAGTGTTGTAAATGACTGATTCGAGGAGATACTTTATGAAGGACTATATTTCAGTGTTCATTAATCTACTTGCTAAATGAGAAGATGAACAAGATGGGAACTGTGCTGGAAACTTGAATAACTGACAACAAGGTAGATTGTAAGAAACTTGTATGCAATAAAGATAAGAGATATGTTGTGTATGAGGATTGTATGGCCGTTAATAAACATAAGTTAATTGTGCAGAAACGGATTGTGCTGGGAAGTTTGAATTGCTGACACAAAAAAGTTCATTTATCAAACGAAAAGGTTTTTTTTTTTTAATTTGGACACGCGCCCTAATATAATCTACTAGGTTGAACAGGACGTTCTTTAGCTAAAATGAGGCAATTTTTAAAAAAATATATAGTTTAGGTAACGTGTATAAATGAAAACGGGCTGATCACACGTTTGCCAGTCACTTCGATTACAGAAACAACAGCAAATGGGTTGATTTGCCGTTGCCCTAAAGACGCCACTAGGCGTGATGGGAAACAATGGCAAAGAAAACATATCTGCTGTTGCCCTAAGACGCCACTAGGCGTAATGGCCACTGACTGCTTTGACGGTCGGTGGCTAAGGACGGAAGAAGAAGAAGAAAAGTATAAATGAAAAGGTAGAATGTGTACTGTGACCAATATAATAATTGTGGAGAAACGACTTGTCTAGACAAACTGAGTCACCAATAAAAGAGGTACATAGTAGTAAAGATATATATTTAAAAATGACTTCATAACAATTATTTGCAGCTAATATAAGAGATGTGTGCAAACAATCAACTTAAAATAAACCAAAACAACGCAAGATAGTATTTGTAACTTTGAGTGATAGAACAAAACAGACTGAGTTGTCACGGGATTGCTTCCCCTTGCTTTGCAGTAGTGGTCCACTAATGGTCACAACGCAAACGTATCTAAAAGTAGGTCGTCCAAGGTATCTATCTTCGCGCAAGATTACTTTTGGCAAAGATGTAGATAGAAGATGAATGACGTTTCTACCGTATGGGAGCCTTCACAAGATATTCCCAGAAGACAAGAACAAACTCTGCTTAAGGGCTGAACAAATTTGTTAACTTATTATCTGGCCCGTCGCCTTTTGTGAAGGGGTTATGCACTGATTCTGGCCCGTCAAGCCCCTAGTTGGAGTAATCCAACGAATGCCCTCTTATAATTAATGGCTCTATATTTATAGATATGTATTTATCATGAGAACTGGTTCATACGTTGGCTTTCGTACAAATAAACTGAATCAACTATTATTGTTTACTTTAAAATAACATACAACAAATTTAATAGTCAATTAGTTAACAAGTTAAAATAAGTATTAAATGGGGTAAAAGTTATAGAACATATTTCCTCATTGAGGTTTTGGTAGGGCGTTAATAATGTCCGTATTTTCTCCTGAAGCCTGTTATATAACACTTAGCTTCAGATCAGTCCTGCAGCTGTGGTTTCCGTCACTTCTTTTTGGTGATGAGTACACTTCTCCACATAATTCGTCCACTGTAGGCGGTTGGTGGTGATACTCTTCTCTCACACTAGTGGCGTAGGAACTTCAGTACTTAAGTCTGATGTCTTGTAACCACGAACCCAAAATTTTGGGAATACGCACTTCTCCTGGTGTCGTGAAACATTCTAAATCCACATATATAAATTAAAAGGTAAATGTAAAGCCTAACACATAAATTCAATAAAAGGGAAAGAAGAATGGTAAAGAACAGTGCTGTCACAATGACTGTACTCGAGATCCCCCTTTTTCTGCTTCGTCTGCATATTCTCACGCTTTCACGTTTACTAGTAAAGCCTACAGCAGCATACACGCGTTTCAACAAAACAATAAAACGTGTACTGTATTTCTAAGAAAACCTTGAGCTAGGCACACTGCGTAATGACCTAAATTAATACTTCCATTAATTTCATTTTATACACTACGTTAACATAAACGGAAGGACAGATGGAATTAGGAGAGAGAGAGAGAGGGCTGAACGGGAGGGAACGCATGCAACACTAACACGCGTCTCGCGATATACAATTAATGCCACCCTCCCCGCGCGAAAGGCATGAAGCACTAACTTTTTTTTCAAATGGACAGTGATAAAAAACACTACAACTACGAGGGTTAGGTTTAAAAACCTGTAAAATGCTTATTAGTAAACATGACATTATACTGGTTTACGTTTGAAAGCCTGACAGTACAGCAGACACCCAAAAGTTTGGAAGTGAGGAGGTGGCAACAGCACGACAAATTTAGAAGAAAATACATATTTTGAACGCAGCCACTTACCTCCCATAAAACTTATATATTTGGGTTCCTTAGGACTTGCTGACAAAGAATATGTTAAGTGTTACGCAAATAGTCTAGGAATTATCAAATTATAGCCAAAAGAAAATAGTGAGGATGTCGGACAGCACCAAATCATAATCGCACAGTGGCATGTTTTGAAACCACCATTTTACGGGAAATAGGCCAACAAGTTACATCCTATTTGATTGGCGGGAATGATATGTAAGGCTAAACATGATTAGTCGGACTGCAAATACTAAATTTGGTTGTTAGGGGAAACGTAGGAAGGATAATTTTTTTCAAAAAAGCTTTGTAAACATGGCCCTATTGGCTAGAACCGTTGATATAGTCCATTAGGAGCGTCTGTTCAGTGCCACATTTTGAAATAAACTTACTAAGAAACAGTGCGTTGAGCTCCAGTGCATATTTTTCTAAATAAAAGCCTGGGACAGAGGCAGATCGGAATTTGTGCCATTATTCATCGCCAGTCAACGTATTTGTTTATTATTTCCATGAATTATGGTAAGATTGACATATTTGATATCTTTTTGATGAAAATTGAATGTGAATTGATAATTTATGTCTGTATATGTGTGTGGTTCAGAGCAAACATGAGGCAAAGCCTAGATATTGCTCCAACCTGAACAAAACTTGTCGGAGAGAAGTATATCTGCATGGGATCGCCAAATAGTACACTGACACCTATCTTATTGACTAGAAGGAAATAATGCTGGAATTGCAGAGGCGTAGTAACCATTAGGGAGAAGAATACTGGTGTAAATTGTTCCAGATGAAGCTAACAGTTGGCCTACCGCTCTGAACTCAGTGTTTGTTATGTATTGTGTTCAGTGTGGAAATAGATTATAAATTAGTTCTGAAGTAGGAGGTACAACCTTCTTGTTTCAGGGGACCGTGGTCCTAAATTATTGAAGCAGCACCTGGTCTGAGTTTTGCTGAATCCAGAGGCTGACAGCATACTCCTTGATCCAGGTAGCGACCAGTGAGGTGTCTCAAGAATACAGTGAAGCCATCGAGCAGAGGAGACCTTTTCCTGCCGCCATCACGAAAGATAAGCTTCTGTGGCCAGAGCAGCTCAACATTATGTGCCCCCTCTAAAATTTACATTATATTAAACACAGAGGGACAATAAATCGTTTTAAATGACAGGAACTGTGAACTTTTCCCAATACTATTTCCATCATAAACAAACACTTGAAGTCAAGATATGTCAATACAAAGATCATCTCTATAAAATGTGTACATATAACTTGTGATTACATTTGATTGTGATTCCTGGTTCACTGTGTAGTTGAATCAGGATATCTATTATTGAAAGGAATTAATACATATATTTTTAAACTTTACACTTGACTCATTTAAGATAGTCTTATAGAGTGTTATATGTGTGTGAGTGTCACAGTGTAGTAAAGTGTTGTGGAATAAATTAAATTGTTTATCTGTCTGTTGTTGTTGTGACTTACCCTTCATCATTTTCATAACCCTAGACATTCAACGTAGTCATCACAATATTCCAGAATAATTCTGACTGAGGTATAAATGTGGTAGCAAGTAAGGTTATCTGTAAAACACTACACTTATTAGATACAGATACCTTCACAGCTGATCTCAGTCAGTACACTAAGTCCCCTATAAATATTTATAACATCCCACTTCACAACATATATTGGGGTCTCGCTCCCGGGATATTGAACTTTCTCCTATTATATATATTGGGAATAATAAAAATTTAAAAGGTATCCTTGGGTGAAAATAAATAAGGTTGAGCTCTCAGTGCCTGTGGTTGTCCTTGGATATTTAGTTAGAGAGTGAATTGTTTAGTTAGATATTGTTTACATTTGCCTGTTAGAAAATTGCGGACCTGGCCAAATTTCGATCTGCTGCTGTGCAGACTGCAAAAGAGTTAGGAATAGACGGGCAAATTATGATTGCTTATGTCACTGCTGAATGTGACAAATATATTGAACGTGAGGAAAGAAGATTAGAAAAAGAGGCCGAAAGAAGGTTTGAGGCTGAGGCTAAGAAATTGGAGGCAGAAAGAGAAGAGAAGAAATTGGCTGCAGAAAGGGAAGACAAGCGATTGGCTGCAGAAAGGGAAGCAGAAAAGGAGGAGAAGAGATTACAAAGGGAACATGAGTTACGACTAAGGGAGTTTGAGTTTCAAGGCCATGCTCCTGAAAATGGTGCCAGTCCCTTTACCTCCGATGCTACTGCTAGTCAGGGAGCCTCAACCTCAGCTATGAATTTTCATTTTGATCATTTTGTTGAGAAGGAAGATGATATTGAGAGCTATCTAAATAGATACGAACTATTAGCTACCACGTATGGGTTAGAGAGAGAAAGGTGGAGCTTAAAGTTATCTCAAGGACTTCGTGGTGCAGCTTATGAAGTTTTTGCCAAAATGAGCAGAGGTAATCAAGAAAATTATGACATGCTAAAGCAGGTTCTTTTGTTAAGATATGAAAAGAACGCAGAATTTTATAGGAAAAAATTTAGGAATGCTAAACTACTGTCAGGTGAAACCTATCACCAGTTCTCTGCACGGTTAGAGACATACTTGGAGAAATGGACTTCTCTGGGGAAAACCCAAGATCTTAAGGAAATGGTCCTTATAGAACAACTAAGAGAGTCCATGGCTCCAGACCTGAGAAAGTTTCTTATGGAACAAGGTGCAGAGAGACTGGGTGAGTTGCTAAATGTTGCAGAAAGGTATCAAGCAGCTCAGGCAGAGGTATCATGTAATAAAAAGAAACAGGTAGATAATTTTAAGGCACCACAGAACTTTAATAAATTTGATCCTAGAGATCAAAACAAAGGTAAGCACCAGTTTGATAGGCCACGGTATGACAATAAAAATAAAACCCCACAATTCGATGAAAGGAAATATAATGAAAGAAAATCTTTAAACCAAGGAAGGAGGTGGTGTAAAAATTGTAAGATGAACAATCATGACACTGACCATTGTAGAAGGAAACCTCCTCATTGTGCTGCTATGACATCTGGAAAAAAGGGAAAAAAGGTCAAACCTGCGGAACTACAGGAACCATACCACCCCCAGTGTGTGAAGATGTAATCTGTAATGGTGTCACCATAAGGTGTTTATATTATACAGGTTTAGATTATGATTCCGTTGTGAGTTCTCACCTGGTGCAGGCAGATCAATACACCACAGAAACAGTGGAGATTCAAACTGCAACCAAGGATGTAGCTACCTGATGCGTGATGCCATATGATGATGGATGGTATCCGCATGTCTGGTTTTGTGTGGTGTGCAGATGTGTTCAGTCAAAACAATGTTCATACAAAAATAACAGGGCAATCCACATAGGACGTCAGTAAACTCACGACGTATAAAGTCAATGATTCTTGTAACAGCCGTTGACGTTTTTCTTCATTATTTATTGTGGACGCCACAGTGACAAAATGGTTACGCGAATATGTAGGCACATCAAACAGTCATTATCACAGCAACATTCAATACAGCAATAGACGGTAGACAGCATTACAATGATGAGTCAGATGCATGTTATATTTCATAGTGCTGTAAATGTAGTCAGGTGAAAAACTCCATCCTTTTCTATAACAGCCAGGAGATAACCAGATGTATGAGATCAGTTCACTCTCCTTAGTCTGACTTCAGCAAGACAGACACGTCTGCCGAAGTATAAATAATGTCCTCAAAAATATCCTCTAGATAATAAAGGTTTTCCAAACCTAGTTCATTTAACAAAGTAGCAAGTAATGGTCCTTGGTACATGCATCAACCGATGCAGTACAATGCAGCGACATGTGAGCTGGGAAAAAACATCTCGTGACGACGACTTTCGAAGACAGGCTATGAATCGAAATCGCTCACGACCCAAAATCGATAGAGTTAATGGAAAAAGTCAATTTACCTTGCTTTCAAGAAATACAGAAATATCACGCCTCCCGGCATGTGCAAATACACTAGAGGTATTATCCCGAATAAACGAAATATCCATAAGAGGACTACACATCCCTGACAGAACAAAAAATAGCGGAGATCCCCTCTTCAACGAGGCATCTCTTTCGCCATTCCAAATCGCTCACTCCACTAGTGGTGGGCGGAAACCGATCGACCAAAAAGCAAGACAAGTCATGCGCAGTCCAGCGCAAAATGACCACAGCTCAAAACTTAACTGCATTCGATACCAACGCGAGAAGACAAATGCTTACCGAGAAAAGTGACTATAAATTTCAAGCAGTTGTTGCCCTTGCGTTATAAAATAGATATTGTAAAAAACGATGTTGCGAGAATTTATCACGCAACATATCACCACCTCCTCCCGATAAAAAAAAAATGTGGAACATATTTTTTTTTTTTAATATCAAAGAGCATGCGATAAGCGGCTCAAAACGCACGAATTATGCGCTGATAATTAATTAAATTGCCTAACATGAGGCTAATTATAGAGTGTCTGGTGAGGATATACCTCAACAGAAAAAATAAATATGTCTCAAAAAATATTCACATCGGGGAGGTGTCACCAACACACATCACGTTAGCATGTAAACACAATATACGTATGCAAGTTACCATAATCATCATTAAACAGCATACTCTAATATTGTCTTTAAAAATGGATGTACAAATCTAATAGGAAAATTTAAATAGTAAAGTCTTTGACATGTAATGACATAAGTACATAGTAAAGTTAAACTACATGACGATCCAGGACATATGCTCTGGTATTCCGAGGGTAAGTACACAATCTAGAACTCGTCATGCTTGATACTAGTAAGGTAAGTCCTCAGCTCAACAATGACATTCTGAGAAAGTACAAGCAATATAATGCTAATTAATAACTAATATGCTTCATAAGGTACAATACATTATTAATAATTGTGGCTGTTTAGTAAACTAACGGCCCTTATATTAACTACTCAGTCCTCCTCTATCATCTTAAAAAACGAACAGAAGAAGATGACAACAAAGCACGATAGTGTGTACATATAGAGTAAGTACAGATGTGCTAATCTATTGTAGAAATATAGGTGTGTTATGACTCTGTAATATATGGAAATATAGGACAGAAGTATTAGTTGGAGTCATGTGGGCATCTAGACAAAATGTCAGCCATCACATTATCCGCACCACGGATAGCTCGTACCGTGAAGTGAAAAGGTTGAAGAGCTATAGCATATCGAGTGGATCTCGAACTCTTCAAATTCTTAGTCTGAATAGCTGTAAGAGCTTTCTGATCAGTCTCTAGAATGAAATGTGCGCCCAGGAGGAATCTTTGTAGCTTTAGAATTGACCAAAACATCGCTAACAACTCACGGTCTAAAACCGAGTAGTTCCTCTCTGCCGCATTTAGTTTTCTAGAAATGTACATAACAGGATGCAGAGTATTTGCATATTCTTGCATCAGTGCTGCTCCAATCCCAGTGGATGAAGCATCACTCCGAAGAACAAAAGTCCTATCAAGAGTAGGTAATCTTAAGATGGGAGGAGAAGAAAATATATTCTTGATTTGGTCTAGTGAAGATTGGCATTCTTCAGACCAACGGACCAGATTAGGCGAACCTTTCTTCAACAATGTTGATAGAGGTGCCATGATCGAAGATAAATTTGGAATAAATCTCCCATAAAATTGAATTAAACCTAAGAGACTCCTAACTTGTTTCTTCGTTTTAGGAACAGAGATGTTCAGTATTTTGGAAGTATTGTGGTCTTCTGTCTTCAAGAGACCATGACCAACACGATGACCCAGGAAAGAGATTTCACCAAAACCAACAAAAGCTTTAGAAGGTTTCGCTGTCAAATTATTCTCACGTAGAGTGGACAGTAAGTCATATAACCCTAAATAGTGATCTTCCCAGGTATCACTGAAGAGACAGATGTCATCTAAGTATGCGATGACATCCGAACGATGTGACAGAATTCGACGCATCATGCGAACGAAAGTGGCAGGGGCGTTCATGAGACCAAAAGGCATAACATTCCATTGAAATAGACCCCTAGGTGTAGAAAAAGCAGTAAGAGGTTTGGCATGCTCTGCTAAAGGCACTTGCCAATAACCTTTAGACAAGTCAAGTTTAGTGAAGAATCTAGAATTAGAAAGTCTAATCAGTAGATCTTCTAACAAAGGCATCGGTTCAGCGTCGAACTTTGTGACCTGATTCAATTTGCGATAATCAACGCAAATTCGTATGTTCTTATCCTTCTTCCGGACAATAACCATGGAAGAAGAATATGGTGAAGTCGATGGTTCAATTATATTTAATTGAATCATTTCATCCAATTCCTTTTCCACTTGCGACTGAAAGTGTATAGGAATAGGATACGGCCTAACCCTAATTGGATTATTGTCGGTAAGAATTATGTCATGTTCTATGACATCTGTGTGTCCAGGAATGTCAGTGAGAACATCCTGAAATTTTTGTAACATCGACGAGACTTGTCGATGTTCGTCACCAGAAAGATTAGGAGAAACAGAAACGTTTTTCCAAGATTCCGTGGAATGTAATGGAACCACTGGAAGGGGAAGATTGACATCTGAGAAGGTAGATTCCTCATCCTGTATGACAGACAGGGATGAATAATGACCGTGAGGTGCAGGAGCATCATCCGTTGCCTGGA
Organism: Oreohelix idahoensis; assembly: GCA_024509875.1. Taxonomy (NCBI): domain Eukaryota; kingdom Metazoa; phylum Mollusca; class Gastropoda; order Stylommatophora; family Oreohelicidae; genus Oreohelix; species Oreohelix idahoensis. The sequence continues at coordinate 150,512 of JAMPIV010001040.1, forward strand.
AAATAGGCAGCAAATAGTCCGGACGTTCGTGAAATTCCGAAAGCATGTTTATGTGGAAAGTTTTATGCTTTCCATCAATATCGACCACATAGTCAACATCGGAAATCCGAGAGACTATTGCATACGGACCTTTCCATGCAATAAGAAGTCTATTTTCCCTACTGGGGAGTAGGACGAATGCTTTGTCACCTGGACAAAGTTGTCGTAGACATCTATTCTTGTTAGCAAACTGTCTTGCCTTCTCTTTAGCAATTTCTGATGAAGCAGTTGCTAGCTTACATGCCTCAATGATCTTTTGTCTAAGAGCAATGACATACTCATATGAGGATTGAGTTTCATCGCTAATATCATCGGCAGTGATGAGATCGTGTAATAAAGACATAGGGCCGCGTGGACGCGCGCCAAAGACAAGTTCGAAGGGAGAAAATCCTGTGTGTTCATTAGGGACTTCTCTATAGGCAAAGAGAGCCGCGGGTAAAACCCTGTCCCAATCTTGAGGATGATCTTCAGTTATCTTACCAAGCAAAGTCTTGAGCGTTCTATTCAGACGCTCAACTAACCCATTAGACATAGGATGGTAGATACTACTGAGAGATCGTTCAATATGTAAGGTAGACATTACCTGTGACATAGTGTCAGATATGAGTTGAGTGCCATGGTCTGACAATATTTCTCTGGGGAACCCCAAGCGAGAAAATATCAACCAAAGAGCATCTGCGATATCTGTAGTAGATATGCTCTTAAGAGGAATAGCCTCTGGCCAACGTGTGCACATATCGACACATGTAAGGATAAACTGATGTCCTCTGGCCGACCTGACCTTAAAAGGGCCAATAATATCTATGGCCATTTTCTGAAACGGCCGAATAGGAATGTCAGCAGCCTGGATAGGCGCAGCATGTCGTGGTCCTCTAGATTTGACCTCCTGACATACCTTGCATGATCGGCAGTAAATACGAATGTCCTTATTGACAAAAGGCCAAAAGAAAGCCGCAAGGACTCTCGACTTCGTACGGGCAAAACCCATATGTCCAGCACATTGCGAGTCATGAGCATGTTGCAATATTTGCACTCTCATGCTCTTGGGAACAAGAATTTGCGAATGTGCCGACGTAGTCGAATCTTGTACCATACGTACAAGTACGCCGTTTCTCATTGCAATCCAAGATTTTCTATTTGTATCCTGATTCGGATCACCTTTCTTCGCAAGAACGAAGAATTTTTTTTAAAGAAGGATCTTCTTCTTGCAATTTTATGAAAGAGTCACGAGTGATTACTAAGTGACTATCTTGGCTATCAACTTCATTATCACTATTCAGTGAAGTTTCGGGTGTTTGTAGAGCTTGTGCTCTTGTAACTACTGCATTTGTAGCTTGCATGTTATTATCTTCCCAAGCAGCAATCTGCTGTGGGGTACACTCCCTAACTCCGTGAATACGACCAATAATAAGGTCCGCAATAGGATTAGGTAAGAGACAAGCATGCACATCTCCAGTAAAGAAAGGAGTGGCAATGCGAATTACAGCAGTAGGATATTTTTCTAGAGTGCCGCCAAATGTGACACATTTAATAACCCTTCCTGTAGCACAAGATGGATCTACAAGCGATTGTCTAACACCAATAGTGGTGCATCCGGAATCGAAAAGTAGTGAGACCGGAGTATCATTAACAAGACCCTTATGTAGAATTAAAGAACCCCTCCCGTCATGCGCAACAGCAGCAGGAAGAGCGGGAAGTGGGTGACCACAACTCAAAGTAGTTATGGTACCCGGTTCGAATAAAGTACTGCATTGGGGGCATTTGTTTGCTCTCTCAAAGTCAAAAGCAGAACCAGTGACAGCGTCAAAGTTTTTACTATCAACAACATGATTACAGGCTCCCTCAGTTTCCTGTTGTACAGCATTAGCCTGCTGATATCTCTTTTTTTTGTGTTGAGATCTACCCCGACTATTATTACCTCTGAAGTTATCAGAGTTATTATTATCTCTGCAGTTATTATTGTCTCTATTGTAATTGTTATCCTGGTTCGAATTCCAGTTTCCACGATTACTATCATGTTCACATTGATGCGAACATCTATTTGTTTGGTTCTGAGGTCTTCGGCAGGAATAACCTCTATTACCATATCCTCTTTTGAAATGCTTATAATTATTAGGGTGATAGTAACGAGTACTATCAGGTTGTCTCCAATTCTTCGAAGAAGAATCACTATGAAATTGGTTTCCATGATTTTGACAGAAATTACCGCTACTCTTTCTATCAAAATTTTGTTGGAATCTACGAGCAAAGTTTTGGCCATACGGAGCTGCCGAAGCAACTGGTAAACCTTCTTTCACCTTAGAGTTACCCATGGTTATGTGTGGGTGCGCAGTTACGTACTGGCAACAGAAATCTTCCATTTCTTTTATTGTTTTAGGTTTACGTTCATGAAGGAAAGCAAGGAAAGACTCATTGACAGACGACATGACTTTGTCTCTAAGTATTAAGTCCATAAGTCCTTCATAAGTTTTTTTCCGTCTTAGATAGTTCAACCCATCGTGAGAAAGTAATGCGTATTCTTGCAATAAACTCGGAGAATTCAACTCCATTTTCAGGTAACATGTTTTTAAATTGTAGACGATAGCCGTCTTCGTTAAGCTGATATTCCTTTAACAAAGCGGCCCTGACAACCTCATAATTGTTCTTGTCAGGTTCATCCACCATATTTAATATACTTAGAGCTTTACCTGTCAGTATCCCTGATAACTGATAAACATATTTTGCTTTGTCTATGTTATGAGCTGTACATGCTTGTTCAAATCTGTCCAGATAGAACATTATGTCATCACTGGAAGGACTAAATGTTGGTAACTTAATCTTAAAAGTATCATTATTAGCCTTCCCAGAAGATGAACCCTTGTTTGAATCATTACCATTACTCATGCTCGTCAATTTCAATTTCTCCAACTCTAAAGCTAAGAGTTTTTCTTCATGTTCCATTTTTGCTTTCCTCTCATCAGCCTCTCTTTGTAACTTCCTTTCTTCAGCTTGAGCCTGCATTTGAAGTCTTTCATTTTCAGCTTCTTTTTCAAGTCTTTTATTTTCACATTCTTTTTCAAGTCTTTTATTCTCAGCTTCTTTTTCAAGTCTTTTATTCTCAGCCTCTAGCTGTAGCTGGAGTTTTCTCTCCTCAGCTTCTGATTCCCTTTTTTGTTTTTCCATTTCCATTTGGAATCTCTTTTCATCCACCTGCATCTGCAGTTTCTTTTGTTCAGCTTCCATCTGCAGTTTCTTTTGTTCAGCTTCCATTGCTTTATCATATCGAGCAGTTGCAAATTCTTCTAACTTATCACCAGTCTTCCCAAGCAATTTACCCTGCTCAATAAAGTGCTCAAATGTAGACATGATGAGTAATATATAAGTCCAAAACCTGAAATAATTAACTAATTTATTTCAAACCTAAGTGTAACAAGTCTTAATTAAGCACTTGTATATTCACATCACCTTATATTATCCCAGTCTCTGTGGGAAACAAGTCTCCAATCAAAGAACTTGTATATGAAATATCAACAATCAATTCTTGATCATAAGTGCACTTCTCATTCAATAGTGCACGACACTATTCATCATTCATTTATCATCAGTGTAGTAGTAACAGTGCATTAGCATAGCCCATTAACTAATTACTATAACTGTAAACAATGACTATGTAAACACATGCAGAATGTAAACATTGAAAATGTAAACAATACAAACAATGTAAACAATAACAATGTAAACAATAACAAAGATCAGCAACAATACAAAAACGTTCGCAGAAATCAACTAAAAATAAAGCAGAAATTAATGACATATCACAAAAAATGTGACGATATCTGCGCTATAATTAAACAAAATACATGACACCACAGTGTATAAACAAAAATGTTGTATGAAACTAAATTATAGACAAGAGTAGGCTAACAAATACAAACAAATCAAAACAAAACTAAAGAATGTGAAATAATAACGAAAACAATATTAAAACATGTCATCACAGCTAACATAAATAGCAACAGAAGTCGCTTAGCAAATTCCAGTATCGGAAATTTGCAAACCCTACAGAAAACGCTCACAATAGACGACCTCTATGACGTGGCATAATCTAACGGAGACACCACCCAACCGAGAACCCGCTGAAATATAAACATATAAATATACAAATAACATATAAACATATAACATATAGAATGAGATGATACACAGAAGACTCAGCAGAAGTATAAGGGCACAGTTTACATACAAACAGGCCACTTAACTTATAGGCTTCCAATCGTAGAACAGCAGAAAAACGGATGTCAATCAACGTCCTAAAGAGCGAAGCTCCAACGATGATGGCACATCTGAACTGCTTCCACTGCTAACACGATGGTACAAGAGCTTCTGAAATACTGTGTGTTGAGTTGTTTCGGCACTTGACCTTCTAATCCAAAGTAAGTTGATGGAAATCGGTACTTGGCCTTCTTCAGAAAACAACCCGTTTCAACCGGCACTTGACCTTCTCAAAAAACGACAGCACTGGAACCTTGACAGCAGCAACTTGCTTGACTTGCGTAAAAGATAACAGCAGTCCGAGTTATCCGGCAACATGTAACAACGCCGGGTACTGTCAAATTCTTGTTTCCGTCAAAAAGTTGAAATTTTGACTTTTACCGGGCAACGCCGAGTACTTTGAAAATTTTGAAGATGTTGACTGTATTGAAGAATGTTAATTTCTTGAAGGATGATGATGAATTCTTGTTGAAAATGAAGTGGGTAAGGGACCCCGTGTTTGCTAGTACCAGAATCAAACCAGCTTATGGCCACCAAATGATGCGTGATGCCATATGATGATGGATGGTATCCGCATGTCTGGTTTTGTGTGGTGTGCAGATGTGTTCAGTCAAAACAATGTTCATACAAAAATAACAGGGCAATCCACATAGGACGTCAGTAAACTCACGACGTATAAAGTCAATGATTCTTGTAACAGCCGTTGACGTTTTTCTTCATTATTTATTGTGGACGCCACAGTGACAAAATGGTTACGCGAATATGTAGGCACATCAAACAGTCATTATCACAGCAACATTCAATACAGCAATAGACGGTAGACAGCATTACAATGATGAGTCAGATGCATGTTATATTTCATAGTGCTGTAAATGTAGTCAGGTGAAAAACTCCATCCTTTTCTATAACAGCCAGGAGATAACCAGATGTATGAGATCAGTTCACTCTCCTTAGTCTGACTTCAGCAAGACAGACACGTCTGCCGAAGTATAAATAATGTCCTCAAAAATATCCTCTAGATAATAAAGGTTTTCCAAACCTAGTTCATTTAACAAAGTAGCAAGTAATGGTCCTTGGTACATGCATCAACCGATGCAGTACAATGCAGCGACATGTGAGCTGGAAAAAAACATCTCGTGACGACGACTTTCGAAGACAGGCTATGAATCGAAATCGCTCACGACCCAAAATCGATAGAGTTAATGAAAAAAGTCAATTTACCTTGCTTTCAAGAAATACAGAAATATCACGCCTCCCGGCATGTGCAAATACACTAGAGGTATTATCCCGAATAAACGAAATATCCATAAGAGGACTACACATCCCTGACAGAACAAAAAATAGCGGAGATCCCCTCTTCAACGAGGCATCTCTTTCGCCATTCCAAATCGCTCACTCCACTAGTGGTGGGCGGAAACCGATCGACCAAAAAGCAAGACAAGTCATGCGCAGTCCAGCGCAAAATGACCACAGCTCAAAACTTAACTGCATTCGATACCAACGCGAGAAGACAAATGCTTACCGAGAAAAGTGACTATAAATTTCAAGCAGTTGTTGCCCTTGCGTTATAAAATAGATATTGTAAAAAACGATGTTGCGAGAATTTATCACGCAACACTACCATGACACTTCCCGTCGCCCGGATAAAGGTGAAAACGCGATATGTGGAAGGAATCATAAAAGCAGCAGTGATAAATGAGCCAATCTACCCTCTGATATTGGGGTGTAGATATGTCTTCTTGGGGAATCCCAAGAGACCTGTGATATTGGCAACAGTGCAGACCAGATCACAGTCTAAAAAGGAGGAGGATAATCCAGTAAATACTCATCCAGATGAGATGAGGAAGGCACAGGCGGAGGACTAAACACTCAAGTCGTGTTTCAAGAAGTTGCCCAAATCTCATACACCTCCAGGCAAGGGAGAATTTTATATGAAGAACAAACTGATTTATAGGAAGGCTGGATCTGAATCCAATGGTCACGGACAGCTGGTCCTTCCCACTTCATATAGGACTAAAGTGTTGAAACTAGGGCATGCGATTCCCTTCAGTGGTCATATGGGGATCAGCGCAACAGGACTGCGAATAGTTTGTCACTATTTCTGGCCAGGGATAACTGAAGATATAAAACGATATGTAAAATCCTGTCCAGAGTGCCAACGAGTAGCACCTAAGCATTGGACTGCACCAGCAACTCTGGGGGAAATGCCCATAGTGGGAACACCCTTTGAGAGAGTCCGTGGATCTTGTGGGACCTCTCACTCGAACTAAGAGAAGGAACAGCTACATTCTGACTCTGGTGGACACTTGTTCTATGTGGGGAGAGGCGGTAGCCCTGTCATCGATTGATTCTAAGCATGTGGCAGAGGCATTACTCACAATTTTCACAAGGTTAGGCTTTCCCAATCAAATCTTGACTGATAATTACTCTCAGTTCAAGGGGAAACTAACAGAAGAAGTTTTCAGGATCTTCCAGGCCAAACACTTCCATTGTAGTGTGTACCATCCCCAAGGGAACGGCCAAGTGGAAAGATTTAATGGCACGTTGATGTCGATCCTGAGAAAGTTGGCACACGAAAAACCAGATACATGGGACCAGTACCTTCACGCCGCCCTCTTTGCTTATCGGGAGGTACCCCATAGTTCAACCGGTATGGCCCCGGCAACATTATTATTTGGAAGACCAATAAAAGGTCCACTTAAAGCGCTGTTAAGAACGTGGACTGATGAAAAGGCGGAGGAAAATATTACATCCTCATACCAATATGTGAATGAGCTGACCACTCGTTTAAAAACTGGCTGGAAACTTGCCAATGAAAATTTGAGACAAGCCAGGAAGAAACATGCTGCCTATTATAACAGGAAAGCTAAAGACAGAGATTTGGCTGTGGGAGAGAAGGTACTGCTTCTTCTACCCGGTAGTCAGAATAAGTTACAAATTGGATGGCAAGGTCCATATACAGTTCTAGAGAAGGTGTCTAGAACCAATTATAAGATAGATAAGAAGGGGAAAGAAAAAATATATCATGTGAATCTCCTGAAGAAATATTTGGAAAGAGAAAATCAGGAAGCGACACACTTGTTGACCTTGTCCATTGCCATGGAGATGAAAAAGGAACCACTTTCATCATTTGAATATCCATTACACCCCTGTGAGACAGCGGCACAGGTGAAAATCAGTACGCATTTAACGAAAAATCAGAAAGAGAGAGTGCAACAGGTTCTAGATAATCATACAGAGGTGTTAACAGACCGACCGGGGCATACAAACTTATTGGAAGACTGTTACGTGCAGTCTTTGATATCTTACAATATTATACATTGGTATACTTGTTATGTTCGCAAATATTTTGTAAACAAAATAGATACTTTTTAGTGCTTAAGGAAAAGTCATTATTGAGTTACTTCCCTTGAAAGTTGTGTCGTCTCTTTCGATCGAACTCCGCGGATGAATCCAGTTTTACTGCGATTTATTCTTTGTTTTGGTAGTAATAGATTGTTCTTGCTTCAGAATATATATGGCCTGAATTTATGTGTATTGTTTGTCTGTGTAGGACGAGTCTGTCTTATATCTGTATATCTTTACATATCTAAGTCGAACTATATGTTCTTTTGTCTCTAGAGAGGTCAAAGGCTGTTCGGCGGATGTGTCGCTATGGAGGTGTGTTTTGGCTTCGCCCTGATGATGGGCTGTGTTTTTCTATGTCGGCTTGTCGCCGGAAAAAGTGATCTCTATATTTATGGGGAAAGTGATAGTCGTCTAGACCTATCGTGTATGCTTTACCCCAGTGTTTATTCCTATTGCCAAGGAATGGCAGAATCATATTTCTGATACCAAGGTAATGAAAGATACTCTTTTGAACTCTCGTACGAAGCCACCGTTTTTCGATAGGTACGATTTGTACGTCTGAGAGGATACATTTAACTAGATGAAAAACGACTCTGATTCCTAGCAGCACTATATCCTGTAGAATGCAGTCAATTGTTCATGATAAAATCTACAGAGCAATGAAATGTTTAATGAATGACTAACTTTAAGACAGATTCATTATCTGTATCCAAACGTGAGTGACAGCTCACGAGAGAAGCCATCCTGTAATCAAACATGTAGTGACTTTCAAGAAGAGAAAAGGGATGCCCGTATTATCGCTTGATTAGTCCAGAGATCACTGCTACACATGAGAACCCATTGCTAGCGGTTCAATATAATTATATGGAAAAATCTGTGCTGGACATTATGTTAAGGAATCTTCGCTAGACGAGGTTAGGTCTAGAAGCCATCTTGGATATTGTTTATAATCTGACGTGCTTTGTCAGTAAACTCAGATGATATATATATGGGCAATACTGAGTGCTTGGCTACTGACAGTCCATTATACTATTATTCTACATGAGTGCCCATGTAACATAACATTGCAAGACCATTTATCCACTGTACCATGATGTATTATGCCAACCTGTGATTTGTCACTATCTGTGCTGTCGAGTGTGTACGTCCAATTAAACTGTAGTAAAGGTACACAGTCGTTGGTGTCGATGACTTCCAGCCATACATGAGTGTGAGAAAAGAACATTTGTCAACACCACGAACTCTTCTTATCATTCGCATATTATACACTCAATCTATGTCTACACACCACTGCGTAGGTCAAGTTGACATTCCATACTCAAACCACGAGCAACACAACAACACAGTATTTAACTCCGGTGATGTTCGAGTGAGCTTCAGATCTTTCAGCATGTCTCTTGCTCAGGGCAAGGGTCTTGTATTAAGAGTTTATCAACTGATGATGATGACGTCTGTCTTCCAAAAAGAGAACTTATCAACTGGTGGACCAGCTTTCTGGGTTTGACCTCGCAGAAGTTCAGAAGTCAACAGATTACTGATACCAGACCGTTTCCTGTGGCTGATACGACACACTTGCAGTATTGGTTTGCTCTTTGTCAACACTTCGTCACGTGACCTGTCAAGTGAATGCAGTATGTAGGTCAGCGTTGTTGACATTTTTACATTAGACATTACAGAGTTTCACAGAACAGTTGGATCAATTCTTGTCAATATTAACAGGAAGACAGTATTATTGAACTAAGAAGTCCTATTTTCATCGATGGATCTTCTTGTTTTCTATATATGAACTTTAATATTTAAGGCCAGAATGTTTAATTGAATAAAGTGGCAGTTTGTTTATTTTCATAAAAATAACTTTGCCATTACTGTAAAACTGAGCCTATTTTCCAACACATACTATCATACACATAATTTATATATTTATGTTTACATGTTATTTGTTTGTATAGTATGTTAGTTTCTATGTCAGCGGGTTGTGTTTAGGTTGGGCGGAGTCCTCACAACAGAATATCCCACGTCATAGAGGGTCCGTTGTGGGCGTTTTCTATAGGTGCAATTTTCTTGATTGAAAATTTGCTGCGACAACTGTTGCTTTTGTGTTAGCTGTGAAGACTGTAATTATTGTTATTTTTGTAATATTTCTTTGTTCTTTAGTTTTGTTTTGAGTTGTTTGTAATTTGTTGGTCTACCCTTTTCTATCTTTCAGTTCTATTCACAATTTATATTCATATACTGTGACGTCATTTGTGTTGTTATCCCTTGCAGATTCAGTGATTATTTTCATTGATTTCCCTATTTGATTTATTTGATTTCTGCAAACGTTTTCGTATTGTCAGTCCTATTTGTACTTTATGTATTCTGTTGGTTGACATATGTTTTATATAGGTATATTTCATAAGACACTATTGCCTGTGCACTGCACTTGGATTATGGTATAAACCAGTACTTGATTATTATTACTGTTATACAAGACCTTATTAAGGCTTGTGACCCACAGATATTGGGATAGTGTACTGATTAATCAAGTCATTAAGAACTTGTGGTATTATCATTGTTTCAAGTGATTAGTATTATTGTTAGACATCATGTCTACATTAGAATACTTCATTACACAAGGGAAATCCCTTGATAAAACTGGTCAACAATTAGAAGAATGGACGGTTGCTCAATATGACAAAGCATTAGCTGCAGAAGAGAGAAAAGCTGCTGCTGAAGAGAGAAAAGCTGCTGCTGCTGCTGAAGAGAGAAAAGCTGCTGCTGAAGAGAGAAAAGCTGCTGCTGCTGCCGAAGAGAGAAAAGCTGCTGCTGCTGCTGCTGAAGAGAAAAAAGCTGCTGCAGAAGAGAGAAAAGCTCTGGCTGAAGAGAAAAGATTAGAAAGAGAAGCTGAGGCTGCTGCTGAACAAAAGAAATTGCAGATGCAGGTGGAGCAAAGGAGATTTGAAGCTGAACAAAAAAAAATTAGAAAGAGAAGCTGCTGCTGAACAAAAAAGATTAGACAGTGATGCTGAACAAAAAAGATTAGACAGGTGTTACGTGCAGTCTTTGATATCTTACAATATTATACATTGGTATTCTTGTTATCTTCGCAAATATTTTGAAAGCAAAATGGTGCTATAGGGAAAGTCATTATTGTGTTACTTCCCTTGAAAGTTGGGTCGGCTCTTTCGATCAAACTCCGCGGATAAATCCATTTTACTGCGATTTATTCGTTGTTTGGGTAATAATAGATTGTTCTTGCTTCAGAATATCTATGGCCTGAATTTATGTGTATTGTTTGTCTGAGTAGGACGAGTCTGTCTTATATCTGTATATCTTTACATATCTAAGTCGAACTATATGTTCTGTTGTCTCTAGAGAGGTCGAAGGCTATTCGGCGGATGTGTCGCTAGAGTGTGGTGTGATTTGGCTTCGTCCTGATAGGGACTGTGTGTTTTTCCATGTCGGCCTGTCGCCGGGGAAAAAGTGATCTCAGTATTTGTGGGGAAGGTGATAGTTGTCTAAACCTATCGTGTATGCTTTACCCCAGTGTTTAGTCGTATTGCCAAGGAATGGCAGTTTCATAATTCCTATACCAAGGTAATCAAAGACACTCTTATGAACTCTCGATCGAAGCCACCATTTTCGATAGTTACGATTTGAATGTCTAAGAGAATATATTTGACTCGATGAAAACGACTTCGATTCCTAGCAGCACTATATCCTGTAGATTGCAGTCAATTGTTCATGATCAAATCTACAGAGCAATGAAATGTTTTATGAATGACTAACTTTAGGACAGATGCATTATCTGTATGCAAACGTGAGTGACAGCTCACGAGTGAAGCCATCTTGGATCCAAACATGTAGTGACTTTCAAGAAGAGAAAAGGGGATGCCCGTATTATCGCTTGTTTAGTCCAGAGATCACTGCTACACATGAGAACCCTTTATCAGCGGTTCAATATTATTATATGGAAAAAATATGTGCTGAACATTATGTTGAAGAATCGTCGCTAGACGAGATTAGGTTTAGAAGCCATCTGAAATATTGTTTATAAGCTGACGTGCTCAGTCAGTGAAGTCAGATGATTTATATGTATGGGCGATGCTGAGGGCTTGGCTACTGACAGCCCATTATAATATTAATCTACATGAGTGCCCATGTAACATAACATTGCAAGACCAGTTATCCACTGTACTATGATGTATTATGCCAACCTGTGATTTGTCACTATCTGTGCTGTCGAGTGTGTACGTCCAATTAAACTTTAGAAAAGGTACACAGTCGTTGGTGTCGATGACTTCCAGTCATACATGAGTGTGAGAAAAGAACATTTGTCAACAACACGAACCCTTATCATCATTCGCACATTGTACACTCAATCCATGTCTACACACCACTGCGTAGGTCAAGTTGACATTCCATACACTACAGTGGAGCAAACAACACCATAGAGATCTTATCAACTGATGATGATGATGATGTCTGCTTCCATCCACTTATATCTATCTTTTGGTGGATATCATTAACGGGAATAAAAATCCAACGTTATCCAACTTTATCAACCTTATCAACTGGTGGACCAGCTTTCTGGGTTTGACCTCGCAGAAGTTCAGAAGTCAACAGATTACCGATACCAGACCGTTTCCTGTGGCTGATACGACACACTTGCAGTATTGGTTTGCTCTTTGTCAACACTTCGTCACGTGACCTGTCAGGTGAATGCAGTATGTAGGTCAGCGTTGTTGACATTTTTTACATTAGACATTATAGAGTTTCACAGAACAGTTGGATCAATCTTGTCAATGTTAACAGGAAGACAGTATGAGTGAACTAAGAAGTCCTATTTTCATCGATGGATCTTCTTGTTTTCTGTATATGAACTTTAATATTTAAGGCCAGAATGTTTAATTGAATAAAGTGGCAGTTTGTTTATTTTCATAAAAATAACTTTGCCATTACTGTAAAACTGAGCCTATTTTGCAACACATACTATCATACACATAATTTATATATATTTATGTTTACATGTTATTTGTTTGTATAGTATGTTAGTTTCTATGTCAGCGGGTTGTGTTTAAGGTTGGGCGGCGTCCTCACAACAGAATATCCCACGTCATAGAGGGTCCGTTGTGGGCGTTTTCTATAGGTGCAATTTTCTTGATTGAAAATTTGCTGCGACAACTGTTGCTTTTGTGTTAGCTGTGAAGTCTGTAATTATTGTTATTTTTGTGATATTTCTTTGTTCTTTAGTTTTGTTTTGATTTGTTTGTAATTTGTTGGTCTAACCTTTTCTATCTTTCAGTTCTATTCACAATTTATATTCATATATTGTGACGTCATTTGTGTTGTTATTCTTTGCAGATTCAGTGATTATTTTCATTGATTTCCCTATTTGATTTATTTTGATTTCTGCAAACGTTCTTGTATTGTCAGTCCTATTTGTACTTTATGTATTCTGTTGGTTGACATATGTTTTATATAGGTATATTTCATAAGACACAATTGCCTGTGCACTGCACTTGGATTATGGTATAAACCAGTACCTGATTATTATTACTATTATACAAGACCTTATTAAAGGCTTGTGACCCACAGATATTGGGATAGTATACTGATTAATCAAGTCATTGAGAACTTGTGGTATTATTATTGGTTCAGGTGATTAGTATTATTGTTAGACATCATGTCTACTTTAGATTACTTCATTACACAAGGGAAAGCCCTTGATAAGACTGGTCAACAATTAGAACAATGGGCAGTTGCTCAATATGACAAAGCATTAGCTGCAGAAGAGAGAAGAGCTATGGCAGAAGAGAAAAGATTAGCTGCAGAAGAAAGAAAAGCTATGGCGGAAGAGAAAAGATTAGAAAGAGAAGCTGAGGCTGCTGCTGAACAAAAGAAATTGCAGATGCAGGTAGAGGAAAGGAGATTTGAAGCTGAACAAAAAAAATTGGAAAGAGAAGCTGCGGCTGAACAAAAAAGATTAGACAGTGAAGCTGAACAAAAAAAATTGGAAAGAGAAGCTGCGGCTGAACAAAAAAGATTAGACAGTGAAGCTGAACAAAAAAGATTAGACAGGGAAGCTGAACAAAAAAGATTAGACAGGGAAGCTGAACAAAAAAGATTAGACAGAGAGGCTGAAGAAAAAAATGCAATAAGAGAACATGAATTTGAGTTAGAGAAATTGAGATTGACATTATGAGTAATGTTAATCAGGCATCTAGTGGTAATGATAAACCTTCTACTTACAAGGTTAAGGTTCCACCGTTCAATCAGTCCAGTGACGATATTACATTCTGGCTGGATAGATTTGAACGTTCTTGTCGTACACATAATGTGGATAAATCACAATACGCTAATCAATTATCAGAAAACTTGAAAGGTGAATCTTTGACTAGATTATGCCTTGTAGGAGAAGCAGATAAGGATAATTATGATGTCATTAGGGCGGCTTTGATAAAAAAAATATCAGCTAAGTGAGGAAGGCTATCGCCTTTTATTTAAAACGATGGTACCTGAGACGGGTGTAGAATTCTCAGAATTCACTGCAAAGGCACGTCTCACAGTTGATCGTTGGATTGAGCTTTCCAAAACAGAAAAAACGTATGAAGGACTTATGGATTTGTTGCTCAGAGATAAGATTATGTCATGTGTGAACAAACCTTTCCTTGAATTTATACATGAGCGTAAACCCAAATCTCTAAAAGAAATGGAAGAATATTGTTCCCAATATGTCACTGCACACCCCGACGTGACTTTTGGCAACACTAAGATTAAGGAGAGTATGCCAGTTGCTTCAGCAACACCATACAATCCCAATTATTCACACAGATTTCAGGGACCTCAAAACAGATTTGATAAAAAAGGTAACCATAATAGTTATCAAAACCAAGGTAACCAATCATTTCAGGGTTCTTCTTCAAAGAACTGGAGACGAGCTGATAGCTCTCGACACAGGGGTGGTCATAATTATAGGAATTTCCGTAGAGGAAGTAATTATAGAAACTATCAGGGTTATCCGTCTTGGAGTCAACAAGATCATAATTACAGAGATACTCATTATAATGAATATGATAATGGTAACCAAGGGAACTATGACTCAAACCCAAATAGGGGTTACAATAGAGGTAACAATAACTACAGAGGTGATAATAACCGAGGTAGATCTCAAAACAAAAGACATAAACCACATTTTCAGGCAAACTCTGCACAACAAGAGTCCCATGAAGCCTATAAACAGAGTAAAGATAATAATGATGCTAGTAATATGGCATGTGCCGCTTTTGATTTTGGGAGAGCATCTCAGTGCCCCAATGCAAAACGTTATTTGAGCCAACCACAGTGTCTACTTTAAGCTGTGGCCATCCTCTTCCTGCTCTTCCAGCATCAGTCGCGCATGATGGAAGAGGTTCTCTTGTCTTACATAAGGGTTTAGTGAATAACAATCCAGTCTCTGTGCTATTTGATTCTGGATGCACCACAATTGGTGTTAGGCAGTCACTCGTAGATCCTTCCCGTGCCACTGGACAAGTAGTCAAATGTGTAACATTTGGTGGCACATTAGAGAAATACTCTACTGCTATCATTAGGATTGCTACTCCTTTCTTTACAGGAGATGTACACGCATGTCTTCTTCCGAATCCGATCGCTGACCTCATCATCGGTCGCATTCATGGAGTCAAGGAATGCACTCCGCAACAAATTTCCACGTGGGAAAGGCAAAACATGCAGATTGCTAACGCTGTAGTCACTAGAGCTCAGGCTCTTAATATGCCTCAAACTTCATCTATTGAAGATAATGAAGTGCATAACCAAGATAATCCCTTGGTAATTTCTCGTGACTCGTTTATAAAACAGCAAGAAGATGATCCCACTCTGAAGAAATTCTTCATTCTTGCAACTAAAGGTGATCCGAATAAAGACACAAGTCGTAAATCGTGGATTACAAAGAAGAATGGCGTACTTGTACGTATGGTTCAAGACTCCATTACGTCAAGTCATTCTCAAATCCTGGTTCCCAAGAATTTGAGAGTTAAAATTTTGCAGCACGCTCACGACTCTCAGTGTGCTGGACACATGGGTTTTTCCCGTACTAAGTCAAGAGTCCTTGCGGCTTTCTTTTGGCCATTGGTAAACAAGGACATACGTATTTATTGTCGATCTTGTAAAGTATGTCAGGAAGTTAAATCCAAAGGTCCACGGCATGCTGCACCCATTCAGGCGGCGGACATTCCTATTCGGCCGTTTCAAAAAATGGCCATAGACATTATTGGTCCATTTAAGATCAAGTCTGCCAGAGGACATCAGTTTATCTTGACGTGTGTTGATATGTGCACACGTTGGCCAGAGGCTATTCCTCTGAAGAGCATTACTACTGCTGATATTGCAGATGCTCTTTGGCTTATATTTTCTCGTCTGGGGTTCCCCGGAGAGATATTGTCAGACCATGGCACCCAACTAATATCAGATACCATGTCTCAAGTAATGTCTACTCTGCAGATAGATAGATCTTTAAGTAGTATCTACCATCCAATGTCTAATGGTATGGTCGAACGCCTTAATAGAACACTTAAAAACTTACTGGGGAAGATAACTGAGGATCATCCTCAAGACTGGGACAGAGTTTTACCTGCGGCCCTCTTCGCTTACAGAGAGGTACCCAATGAACATACGGGATTTTCTCCCTTTGAACTCGACTTTGGCGCGCGTCCGCGTGGCCCTATGTCGTTGTTTCACGATCTCATAACATCTGACAATATTGACGATGACACAAAGTCATCCTACGAATATGTCATCGCGTTGAGACAAAAAATTATCGAAGCATGCAAATTAGCAACTTCTTCTTCTGAATTTGCGAAACAGAAGGCAAGGCAATTTGCCAATAAGAAGAGATGCTTACGACAACTTTGTCCTGGTGACAAAGCATTTGTATTACTACCTTGTAGGGAAAACAGATTACTTATTTCTTGGAAAGGTCCGTACGATATAATATCGAAAATTTCCGATGTCGACTATATTGTCGATATTGATGGGAAGCATAAAACCTTCCACATCAATATGCTTACTGAATTCCATGAACGTCCGGATTATTTGCAACCCATTTTCCAAGCAACGGACAATTCTCCAGTACAACATGGTCATTACTCATCACTGTCCGTGATACAGGATGAGGAAACAAGTTTTTCAGATGTAAATCTTCCTCTTCCAATGATCCCACTTCATTCCAGTGAATCATGGAAGAACGTTACTGTCTCTCCTGATTTGTCTCTAGGAGAACAGCGACAAGTTTCAACTATGTTGCAAACATTTCAGGATGTACTCACTGACATCCCTGGACAAACGAATGTCATTCAACATGACATTGTTCTAACTGACCATACTCCTATTAGGGTTAGACCTTATCCTATACCTATACATTTTCAAGCACAGGTCGAGAAAGAGTTGGATGAGATGATAGATTTGAAAATAATCGAACCATCCACCTCTGCATATTCTTCGCCGATGGTTATTGTGCGTAAAAAAGACAATAACATACGTCTTTGCGTTGACTATCGAAAATTGAATCAAGTAACTAAGTTCGATGCCGAACCTATGCCTTTACTGGAAGAGCTACTTACTCGACTCTCCAAATCTCATTTTTTCACTAAACTTGATTTGTCTAAAGGATATTGGCAAGTTCCTTTATCTGAACGCGCCAAACCTCTCACGGCTTTTTCAACACCTAGAGGTTTGTTCCAATGGAATTTTATGCCTTTCGGTCTTATGAAACGCACCAGCTACGTTCGTACGCATGATGCGCCGAATCCTATCTTATCGGTCAGATGTCATTGCATATCTAGACGACATCTGTCTTTTCAGCGATACTTGGGAAGATCACTATGCAGGGTTAGATGAATTGCTGTCTACTTTGCGTGAGCACAACCTGACAGCGAAACCCTCTAAAGCCTATATTGGTTTTAGCGAAATTTCTTTCCTAGGCCACCGAGTTGGTCATGGTTTCCTAAAGACAGAGGACCATAATACTAGTAAGATACTTAACATCTCAATCCCTAAGACTAAAAAACAGGTGAGAAGTCTGTTAGGTCTTATTCAATTTTATGGCAGATTCATTCAGAATCTATCCTCTATCATGGCACCTCTCTCAACACTTCTAAAGAAAGGTTCGCCTAATGTGGTCCACTGGTCTCAGGAATGCCAATGCTCTCTGGATAAGATTAAAACACTGTTTTCAACACCACCTATTTTAGTGCTACCCACTAAAGATAAGACATTCGTTCTTCGTAGTGACGCTTCATCCACTGGGATTGGAGCGGCACTAATGCAAGAGTACTCTGGAACTCTGCATCCTGTAATGTATATTTCCAGAAAACTTAATGCGGCAGAAAGGAATTATTCGGTTTTAGACCGTGAGCTATTAGCTATGGTTTGGTCGATCCTCAAACTACAGAGATTCCTTCTAGGCGCACATTTCATAGTAGAAACCGACCAAAAAGCTCTTACTGCTATACAGAGTAAGAATTTGAAGAGCTCGAGGTCTACTCGATATGCAATTGCTCTTCAACCTTTTCATTTCTCTGTGCGAGCTATTCGTGGATCAGATAATGTGATGGCAGACATTCTGTCAAGATGCCCACATGATTCCACATAACTATTAGGGCTTAGACTTCTTGATATGTCTAGTTCTATAGTAGTTCCTTTTCTATATCATGATAGATACACATTTGTAATTTAATAATATAATGATTGTATCACTACATAGCGGTTCATTGATGTTTATTCACCGCTGTGCTTTGATGATTTTTTTCTTCATAAATCATAAATTTAAGATATCTAATACGAAATGATGATATGAATTTTTTAGGCATTGTGTAATTGCCAGAATTGTATTATACTTTGATGACACCTTCCTGGAAAAATATACTTGTTGAGAAATAATTTCTCTCAGTTTATGAGACACATTCTCACCAGTCGCTCCATAAGTCGACTTAGCCTCATATTAGGCGTTATAGGTATTCCTGATATTTTCATCTGCGCATTATTCATGCGTTGTGAGCCTATTGTACGTTGCTCCTAGATGTATTTCAAAAAGAAAAAAAAATGTTCCATTTTTTTTTCCCGGGAGGTGTGGTAAGACTGTTACGTGCAGTCTTTGATATCTTACAATATTATACATTGGTATTCTTGTTATCTTCGCAAATATTTTGAAAGCAAAATGGTGCTTAAGGGAAAGTCATTATTGTGTTACTTCCCTTGAAAGTTGGGTCGGCTCTTTCGATCAAACTCCGCGGATAAATCCATTTTACTGCGATTTATTCGTTGTTTGGGTAATAATAGATTGTTCTTGCTTCAGAATATCTATGGCCTGAATTTATGTGTATTGTTTGTCTGAGTAGGACGAGTCTGTCTTATATCTGTATATCTTTACATATCTAAGTCGAACTATATGTTCTGTTGTCTCTAGAGAGGTCGAAGGCTATTCGGCGGATGTGTCGCTAGAGTGTGGTGTGATTTGGCTTCGTCCTGATAGGGACTGTGTGTTTTCCATGTCGGCCTGTCGCCGGGGAAAAAGTGATCTCAGTATTTGTGGGGAAGGTGATAGTTGTCTAAACCTATCGTGTATGCTTTACCCCAGTGTTTAGTCGTATTGCCAAGGAATGGCAGTTTCATAATTCCTATACCAAGGTAATCAAAGACACTCTTATGAACTCTCGATCGAAGCCACCATTTTCGATAGTTACGATTTGAATGTCTAAGAGAATATATTTGACTCGATGAAAACGACTTCGATTCCTAGCAGCACTATATCCTGTAGATTGCAGTCAATTGTTCATGATCAAATCTACAGAGCAATGAAATGTTTTATGAATGACTAACTTTAGGACAGATGCATTATCTGTATGCAAACGTGAGTGACAGCTCACGAGTGAAGCCATCTTGGATCCAAACATGTAGTGACTTTCAAGAAGAGAAAAGGGGATGCCCGTATTATCGCTTGTTTAGTCCAGAGATCACTGCTACACATGAGAACCCTTTATCAGCGGTTCAATATTATTATATGGAAAAAATATGTGCTGAACATTATGTTGAAGAATCGTCGCTAGACGAGATTAGGTTTAGAAGCCATCTGAAATATTGTTTATAAGCTGACATGCTCAGTCAGTGAAGTCAGATGATTTATATGTATGGGCGATGCTGAGGGCTTGGCTACCGACAGCCCATTATAATATTAATCTACATGAGTGCCCATGTAACATAACATTGCAAGACCAGTTATCCACTGTACTATGATGTATTATGCCAACCTGTGATTTGTCACTATCTGTGCTGTCGAGTGTGTACGTCCAATTAAACTTTAGAAAAGGTACACAGTCGTTGGTGTCGATGACTTCCAGTCATACATGAGTGTGAGAAAAGAACATTTGTCAACAACACGAACCCTTATCATCATTCGCACATTGTACACTCAATCCATGTCTACACACTACTGCGTAGGCCAAGTTGACATTCCATACACTACAGTGGAGCAAACAACACCATAGAGATCTTATCAACTGATGATGATGATGATGTCTGCTTCCATCCACTTATATCTATCTTTTGGTGGATATCATTAACGGGAATAAAAATCCAACGTTATCCAACTTTATCAACCTTATCAACAGGGAAGCTGAACAAAAAAAGATTAGACAGAGAGGCTGAAGAAAAAAAAGCAATAAGAGAACATGAATTTGAGTTAGAGAAATTGAGATTGACAAGTATGAGTAATGTTAATCAGGCATCTAGTGGTAATGGTAAACCTTCTACTTACAAGGTTAAGGTTCCACCGTTCAATCAGTCCAGTGACGATATTACATTCTGGCTGGATAGATTTGAACGTTCTTGTCGTACACATAATGTGGATAAATCACAATACGCTAATCAATTAGCAGAAAACTTGAAAGGTGAATCTTTGACTAGATTATGCCTTGTAGGAGAAGCAGATAAAGATAATTATGATGTCATTAGGGCGGCTTTGATAAAAAAAATACCAGCTAAGTGAGGAAGGCTATCGCCTTTTGTTTAAGACGATGGTGCCTGAGACAGGTGTAGAATTCTCAGAATTCACTGCAAAGGCACGTCTCACAGTTGATCGTTGGATTGAGCTTTCCAAAACAGAAAAAACGTATGAAGGACTTATGGATTTGTTGCTCAGAGATAAGATTATGTCATGTGTTAACAAACCATTCCTTGAATTTATACATGAGCGTAAACCCAAATCTCTAAAGGAAATGGAAGAATATTGTTCCCAATATGTCACTGCACACCCCGACGTGACTTTTGGCAACACTAAGATTAAGGAGAGTATGCCAGTTGCTTCAGCAACACCATACAATCCCAATTATTCACACAGATTTCAGGGACCTCAAAACAGATTTGATAAAAAAGGTAACCATAATAGTTATCAAAACCAAGGTAACCAATCATTTCAGGGTTCTTCTTCAAAGAACTGGAGACGAGCTGATAGCTCTCGACACAGGGGTGGTCATAATTATAGGAATTTCCGTAGAGGAAGTAATTATAGAAACTATCCGGGTTATCCGTCTTGGAGTCAACAAGATCATAATTACAGAGATACTCATTATAATGAATATGATAATGGTAACCAAGGGAACTATGACTCAAACCCAAATAGGGGTTACAATAGAGGTAACAATAACTACAGAGGTGATAATAACCGAGGTAGATCTCAAAACAAAAGACATAAACCACATTTTCAGGCAAACTCTGCTCAAGAAGAGTCCCATGAAGCCTATAAACAGAGTAAAGATAATAATGATGCTAGTAATATGGCATGTGCCGCTTTTGATTTTGGGAGAGCATCTCAGTGCCTCAATGCAAAACATTATTTGAGCCAACCACAGTGTCTACTTTAAGCTGTGGCCATCCTCTTCCTGCTCTTCCGGCATCAGTCGCGCATGATGGAAGAGGTTCTCTTGTCTTACATAAGGGTTTAGTGAATAACAATCCTGTCTCTGTGCTATTTGATTCTTGATGCACCACAATTGGTGTTAGGCAGTCACTCGTAGATCCTTCCCGTGCCACTGTACAAGTAGTCAAATGTGTAACATTTGGCGGCACATTAGAGAAATACTCTACTGCTATCATTAGGATTGCTACTCCTTTCTTTACAGGAGATGTACACGCATGTCTTCTCCCGAATCCGATCGCTGACCTCATCATCGGTCGCATTCATGGAGTCAAAGAATGCACTCCGCAACAAATTTCCGCGTGGGAAAGGCAAAACATGCAGATTGCTAACGCTGTAGTCACTAGAGCTCAGGCTCTTAATATGCCTCAAACTTCATCTACTGAAGATAATGAAGTGCATAACCAAGATGATCCCTTGGTAATTTCTCGTGACTCGTTTATAAAACAGCAAGAAGATGATCCCACTCTGAAGAAATTCTTCATTCTTGCAACTAAAGGTGATCCGAATAAAGACACAAGTCGTAAATCGTGGATTACAAAGAAGAATGGCGTACTTGTACGTATGGTTCAAGACTCCATTACGTCAAGTCATTCTCAAATCCTGGTTCCCAAGAATTTGAGAGTTAAAATTTTGCAGCACGCTCACGACTCTCAGTGTGCTGGACACATGGGTTTTTCCCGTACTAAGTCAAGAGTCCTTGCGGCTTTCTTTTGGTCATTGGTAAACAAGGACATACGGATTTATTGTCGATCTTGTAAAGTATGTCAGGAAGTTAAATCCAAAGGTCCACGGCATGCTGCACCCATTCAGGCGGCGGACATTCCTATTCGGCCGTTTCAAAAAATGGCCATAGACATTATTGGTCCATTTAAGATCAAGTCTGCCAGAGGACATCAGTTTATCTTGACATGTGTTGATATGTGCACACGTTGGCCAGAGGCTATTCCTCTGAAGAGCATTACTACTGCTGATATTGCAGATGCTCTTTGGCTTATATTTTCTCGTCTGGGGTTCCCCGGAGAGATATTGTCAGACCATGGCACCCAACTAATATCAGATACCATGTCTCAAGTAATGTCTACTCTGCAGATAGATAGATCTTTAAGTAGTATCTACCATCCAATGTCTAATGGTATGGTCGAACGCCTTAATAGAACACTTAAAAACTTACTAGGGAAGATAACTGAGGATCATCCTCAAGACTGGGACAGAGTTTTACCTGCGGCCCTCTTCGCTTACAGAGAGGTACCCAATGAACATACAGGATTTTCTCCCTTTGAACTCGTCTTTGGCGCGCGTCCGCGTGGCCCTATGTCGTTGCTTCACGATCTCATAACATCTGACAATATTGACGATGACACAAAGTCATCCTACGAATATGTCATCGCGTTGAGACAAAAAATTATCGAAGCATGCAAATTAGCAACTTCTTCTTCTGAATTTGCGAAACAGAAGGCAAGGCAATTTGCCAATAAGAAGAGATGCTTACGACAACTTTGTCCTGGTGACAAAGCATTTGTATTACTACCTTGTAGGGAAAACAGACTACTTATTTCTTGGAAAGGTCCGTACGATATAATATCGAAAATTTCCGATGTCGACTATATTGTCGATATTGATGGGAAGCATAAAACCTTCCACATCAATATGCTTACTGAATGCCATGAACGTCCGGATTATTTGCAACCCATTTTCCAAGCAACGGACAATTCTCCAGTACAACATGGTCATTACTCATCACTGTCCTTGATACAGGATGAGGAAACAAGTTTTTCAGATGTAAATCTTCCTCTTCCAATGATCCCACTTCATTCTAGTGAATCATGGAAGAACGTTACTGTCTCTCCTGATTTGTCTCTAGGAGAACAGCGACAAGTTTCAACTATGTTGCAAACATTTCAGGATGTACTCACTGACATCCCTGGACAAACGCATGTCATTGAACATGACATTGTTCTAACCGACCATACTCCTATTAGGGTTAGACCTTATCCTATGCCTATACATTTTCAAGCACAGGTCGAGAAAGAGTTGGATGAGATGATAGATTTGAAAATAATCGAACCATCCACCTCTGCATATTCTTCACCGATGGTTATTGTTCGTAAAAAAGACAATAACATACGTCTTTGCGTTGACTATCGAAAATTGAATCAAGTAACGAAGTTCGATGCCGAACCTATGCCTTTACTGGAAGAGCTACTTACTCGACTCTCCAAATCTCATTTTTTCACTAAACTTGATTTGTCTAAAGGATATTGGCAAGTTCCTTTATCTGAACGCGCCAAACCTCCTACGGCTTTTTCAACACCTAGAGGTTTGTTCCAATGGAATTTTATGCCTTTCGGTCTTATGAACGCACCAGCTACATTCGTACGCATGATGCGCCGAATCCTATCTTATCGGTCAGATGTCATTGCATATCTAGACGACATCTGTCTTTTCAGCGATACTTGGGAAGATCACTATGCAGGGTTAGATGAATTGCTGTCTACTTTGCGTGAGCACAACCTGACAGCGAAACCCTCTAAAGCCTATATTGGTTTTAGCGAAATTTCTTTCCTAGGCCACCGAGTTGGTCATGGTTTCCTAAAGACAGAGGACCATAATACTAGTAAGATACTTAACATCTCAATCCCTAAGACTAAAAAACAGGTGAGAAGTCTGTTAGGTCTTATTCAATTTTATGGCAGATTCATTCAGAATCTATCCTCTATCATGGCACCTCTTTCAACACTTCTAAAGAAAGGTTCGCCTAATATGGTCCACTGGTCTCAGGAATGCCAATGCTCTCTGGATAAGATTAAAACATTGTTTTCAACACCACCTATTTTAGTGCTACCCACTAAAGATAAAACATTCGTTCTTCGTAGTGACGCTTCATCCACCGGGATTGGAGCGGCACTAATGCAAGAGTAATCTGGAACTCTGCATCCTGTAATGTATATTTCCAGAAAACTTAATGCGGCAGAAAGGAATTATTCGGTTTTAGACCGTGAGCTATTAGCTATGGTTTGGTCGATCCTCAAACTACAGAGATTCCTTCTAGGCGCACATTTCATAGTAGAAACCGACCAAAAAGCTCTTACTGCTATACAGAGTAAGAATTTGAAGAGCTCGAGGTCTACTCGATACGCAATTGCTCTTCAACCTTTTCATTTCTCTGTGCGAGCTATTCGTGGATCAGATAATGTGATGGCAGACATTCTGTCAAGATGCCCACATGATTCCACATAACTATTAGGGCTTAGACTTCTTGATATGTCTAGTTCTATAGTAGTTCCTTTTCTATATCATGATAGATACACATTTGTAATTTAATAATATAATGATTGTATCACTACATAGCGGTTCATTGATGTTTATTCACCGCTGTGCTTTGATGATTTTTTCTTCATAAATCATAAATTTAAGATATCTAATACGAAATTATGGTATGATTTTTTAGGCATCGTGTAATTGCCAGAATTGTATTATACTTTGATGACACCTTCCTGGAAAAATATACTTATAGAGAAATAATTTCTCTCAGTTGATGAGACACATTCTCACCAGTCGCTCCATAAGTCGACTTAGCCTCATATTAGGCGTTATATGTATTCCTGATATTTTCATCTGCGCATTATTCATGCGTTGTGAGCCTATTGTACGTTGCTCCTAGATGTATTTCAAAAAAAAAAATGTTCCATTTTTTTTTTCCCGGGAGGTGTGGTAAGACTGTTACGTGCAGTCTTTGATATCTTACAATATTATACATTGGTATACTTGTTATGTTCGCAAATATTTTGTAAACAAAATAGATACTTTTTAGTGCTTAAGGAAAAGTCATTATTGAGTTACTTCCCGTGAAAGTTGTGTCGTCTCTTTCGATCGAACTCCGCGGATGAATCCAGTTTTACTGCGATTTATTCTTTGTTTGGGTAGTAATAGATTGTTCTTGCTTCAGAATATCTATGGCCTGAATTTATGTGTATTGTTTGTCTGTGTAGGACGAGTCTGTCTTATATCTGTATATCTTTACATATCTAAGTCGAACTATATGTTCTTTTGTCTCTAGAGAGGTCAAAGGATGTTCGGCGGATGTGTCGCTATGGAGGTGTGTTTTGGCTTCGCCCTGATGATGGGCTGTGTTTTTCTATGTCGGCTTGTCGCCGGAAAAAGTGATCTCTATATTTATGGGGAAAGTGATAGTCGTCTAGACCTATCGTGTATGCTTTACCCCAGTGTTTATTCCTATTGCCAAGGAATGGCAGAATCATATTTCTGATACCAAGGTAATGAAAGATACTCTTTTGAACTCTCGTACGAAGCCACCGTTTTTCGATAGGTACGATTTGTACGTCTGAGAGGATACATTTAACTAGATAAAAAACGACTCTGATTCCTAGCAGCACTATATCCTGTAGAATGCAGTCAATTGTTCATGATAAAATCTACAGAGCAATGAAATGTTTAATGAATGACTAACTTTAAGACAGATTCATTATCTGTATCCAAACGTGAGTGACAGCTCACGAGAGAAGCCATCCTGTAACCAAACATGTAGTGACTTTCAAGAAGAGAAAAGGGATGCCCGTATTATCGCTTGATTAGTCCAGAGATCACTGCTACACATGAGAACCCATTGCTAGCGGTTCAATATAATTATATGGAAAAATCTGTGCTGGACATTATGTTAAGGAATCTTCGCTAGACGAGGTTAGGTCTAGAAGCCATCTTGGATATTGTTTATAATCTGACGTGCTTTGTCAGTAAACTCAGATGATATATATATGGGCAATACTGAGTGCTTGGCTACTGACAGTCCATTATACTATTATTCTACATGAGTGCCCATGTAACATAACATTGCAAGACCATTTATCCACTGTACCATGATGTATTATGCCAACCTGTGATTTGTCACTATCTGTGCTGTCGAGTGTGTACGTCCAATTAAACTGTAGTAAAGGTACACAGTCGTTGGTGTCGATGACTTCCAGCCATACATGAGTGTGAGAAAAGAACATTTGTCAACACCACGAACTCTTCTTATCATTCGCATATTATACACTCAATCTATGTCTACACACCACTGCGTAGGTCAAGTTGACATTCCATACTCAAACCACGAGCAACACAACAACACAGTATTTAACTCCGGTGATGTTCGAGTGAGCTTCAGATCTTTCAGCATGTCTCTTGCTCAGGGCAAGGGTCTTGTATTAAGAGTTTATCAACTGATGATGATGACGTCTGTCTTCCAAAAAGAGAACTTATCAAATATGATATGAAACTGATAGACCCCACACCTGTCTGTATGAAACCCTATTCGATTCCTTTTGCTAAGGAGAAAGTTTTGAAGGAAGAGATAGACTATTTGTTGAAGGAAGGAATTATTTCACACAGTGAATCTTCGTATAGTTCCAGTGTGGTGCTCTTAAGGAAACTCTCTGGAGAACATAGACTCTGTATATATTACAGGAGACTGAATTCTATCACAGAAGGACAGGTGGATCCATTGCCGGATACAAATCAGTTGTTTGCCAGGCTAAATAAAGCTAAATATTTCTCAAAAGTGGATCTTAGTAAAGGATACTATCAGATTCCGGTAAAGCCTGAGGTTAGACCATATCTAGCTTTTAGTACCTCAGAGGGACACTATGAGTTTAACAGATTGCCATTTGGATTGAAGAATGCGCCTATTGTCTTCTCTAGAATGATGAGAAAATTGTTGGATCCTCTGAATAACCCATGCATCACAAATTTCATGGATGATATCCTTATAGCAACAGAAACATTTGAGGAACACATTGACTCTCTGAACATGCTGTTTAATCGACTTAGAGAAGCGAATTTAACAGCCCGACCAACCAAATGTTGCGTTGGATGTAAAGAATTAGAATTCTTGGGACACACAGTCCATCAGGGAAACATGACCCCTGACCCCAAGAATTTAGAGAAATTAAAGAAAGCCCCGAGACCACAAACCAAGAAAGACGTGAGATCCTTTGTCTCATTATGTGGTTTCTACCAAAAGTATATCAAAAACTTTAATTCCATATGTGCACCGTTAACTGATTTGACACGTAAAGGACTTCCAGATCGAATTACCTGGACATCACAATGTGAATTGGCTTACCAGGAATTGAAGGAAAAGCTCACAAGCAAACCTATTTTGAAATTACCTGACTTAAGTCAAGAATTCATTGTAAGGACGGATGCCAGTAATATCGGGTTAGGTGCGACCCTGTTACAGAAATCAGATGCATTGGATGGGGAATTAAGCCCAGTGGCATATGCTAGCAGAAAGTTGAATAAAGCTGAAACCAATTACTCAACTAGCGAAAAAGAATGTCTTGCAGTAATATGGGCGATAAAGAAATTCAATATTTATCTGTATGGGAAGGCATTCAAGTTGCAAACGGATCACAAACCCTTGTCGTTTCTAGCGCAGGCTAGGCATGACAATTCTCGGTTACTCAGATGGTCCTTACTTATGCAGCCATTTGAGTTTAGCATAGAGTATATTTCTGGAAAAACAAATCTGGGAGCGGATTTTTTAAGCCGCCATCCGTGTGATGAGAATCACCGTAAGCCCCAGAAATAATAATAAATTTCTCTATGTGCATATAGAATTATAGACTGACATATAACGTCTGTTTTAAGAGGGGTGAATTTGTCGTGAAACATTCTTAATCCACATATATAAATTAAAAGGTAAATGTAAAGCCTAACACATAAATTCAATAAAAGGGAAAGAAGAATGGTAAAAAACAGTGCTGTCACAATGACTGTACTCGAGATGCCCCTTTTTCTGCTTCGTCTGCATATTCTCACGCTTTCACGTTTACTAGTAAAGCCTACAGCAGCATACACGCGTTTCAACAAAACAATAAAACGTGTACTGTATTTCTAAGAAAACCTTGAGCTAGGCACACTGCGTAATGACCTAAATTAATACTTCCATTAATTTCATTTTATACACTACGTTAACATAAACGGAAGGACAGATGGAATTAGGAGAGAGAGAGAGGGCTGAACGGGGGGAACGCATGCAACACTAACACGCGTCTCGCGATATACAATTAATGCCACCCTCCCCGCGCGAAAGGCATGAAGCACTAACTTTTTTTTCAAATGGACAGTGATAAAAAACACTACAACTACGAGGGTTAGGTTTAAAAACCTGTAAAATGCTTATTAGTAAACATGACATTATACTGGTTTACGTTTGAACGCCTGACAGTACAGCAGACACCCTAAAGTTTGGAAGTGAGGAGGTGGCAACAGCACGACTATCCTAGAAGAAAATACATATTTTGAACGCAGCCACTTAGCTCCCTTAAAACTTATATATTTGGGTTCCTTAGGACTTGCTGACAAAGAATGTGTTAAGTGTTACGCAAATAGTCTAGGAATTATCAAATTATAACCAAAAGAAAATAGTGAGGATGTCGGACAGCACCAAATCATAATCGCACAGTGGCATGTTTTGAAACCACCATTTTACGGGAAATAGGCCAACAAGTTACATCCTATTTGATTGGCGGGAATGATATGTAAGGCTAAACATGATTAGTCGGACTGCAAATACTAATTTTGGTTGTTAGGGGAAACGTAGGAAGGATAAATTTTTTCAAAAAGCTTTGTAAACATGGCCCTATTGGCTAGAACCGTTGATATTGTCCATTAGGAGCGTCTGTTCAGTGCCACATTTTGAAATAAACTTACTAAGAAACAGTGCGTTGAGCTCCAGTGCATATTTTTCTAAATAAAAGCCTGGGACAGAGGCAGATCGGAATTTGTGCCATTATTCATCGCCAGTCAACGTATTTGTTTATTATTTCCATGAATTATGGTAAGATTGACATATTTGATATCTTTTTGATGAAAATTGAATGTGAATTGATAATTTATGTCTGTATATGTGTGTGGTTCAGAGCAAACATGAGGCAAAGCCTAGATATTGCTCCAACCTGAACAAAACTTGTCGGAGAGAAGTATATCTGCATGGGATCGCCAAATAGTACATTGACACCTATCTTATTGACTAGAAGGAAATAATGCTGGAATTGCAGAGGCGTAGTAACCATTAGGGAGAAGAATACTGGTGTAAATTGTTTCAGATGAAGCTAGCAGTTGGCCTACCGCTCTGAACTCAGTGTTTGTTATGTATTGTGTTCAGTGTGGAAATAGATTATAAATTAGTTCTGAAGTAGGAGGTACAACCTTCTTGTTTCAGGGGACCGTGGTCCTAAATTATTGAAGCAGCACCTGGTCTGAGTTTTGCTGAATCCAGAGGCTGACAGCATACTCCTTGGTCCAGATAGCGACCAGTGAGGTGTCTCAAGAATACAGTGAAGCCATCGAGCAGAGGAGACCTTTTCCTGCCGCCATCACAAAAGATAAGCTTCTGTGGCCAGAGCAGCTCAGCATTATGTGCCCCCTCTAAAATTTACATTATATTAAACACAGAGGGACAATAAATCGTTTTAAATGACAGGAACTGTGAACTTTTCCCAATACTATTTCCATCATAAACAAACACTTGAAGTCATGATGACAAACAGCAACCCAGCTTGAAAAAGCCAGTATTACATCATAGTACTACTTCACAACTTACACACATAGGATAATAATAATAAAATATGTCAATACAAAGATCATCTCTATAAAATGTGTACATATAACTTGTGATTACATTTGATTGTGATTCCTGGTTCACTGTGTAGTTGAATCAGGATATCTATTATTGAAAGGAATTAATACATATATTTTTAAACTTTACACTTGACTCATTTAAGATAGTCTTATAGAGTGTTATATGTGTGTGAGTGTCACAGTGTAGTAAAGTGTTGTGGAATAAATTAAAATGTTTATCTGTCTGTTGTTGTTGTGACTTACCCTTCATCATTTTCATAAACCTAGACATTCAACGTAGTCATCACAATATTCCAGAATAATTCTGACTGGGGTATAAATGTGGTAGCAAGTAAGGTTATCTGTAAAACACTACACTTATTAGATACAGATACCTTCACAGCTGATCTCAGTCAGTACACTAAGTCCCCTATAAATATTTATAACATCCCACTTCACCACACCTGGCACAGATTTAGAATGGACCTACAGCCCTGTATTTAGATGCTGTTCGAATCACTGGTCTGGAAATATGAGTTAATTCCTCTGACGGCTGGTGTTCTATGAATCCTGCCTGGGAAAACTTTTGTATAAATTCCTCTTTTGACCTCTTGTGATAAAATTCCCAGGTTTCCAGTCTTGTATTCAAATTGGGGGTTTACTTGTAAATTCCAAAGTTGCCTAATACTCGATCTGGTACTTTTAGTTGTAAAATGATAAGTCCTATCCTCTTTCCTCTGGCTTGTAGGAGGTGTTTAGTTGACGCTGCGATGCAGTCTGTGCTGTTCTGTCTAATTTCTACAGTACATCTCACACTCCTGAGTTTCAAATCCCAGCTGTGTTCTCTGCTGAATGTTCCGATCAATTCATTGTAGCTTCTGGCGAACCAATCAAATCCATCTAGCACTGTTTGGGTGGGGAAGTTTATCATTACTCATCCCACGCGTATTTGAAAATATTAAATTTAATATACATGCGTGGCCTCTTACAACAGTGATGTCATATCGTTACCTAAGACTTCCGGCGCACCTCTGTTAATCACAATATTGTGACAGTTTTCCTGGCGTAATGTTTTCCACCCAGATATCTAGCCCGACAGATTATCTAATTATCCCCTTGTGGTGGGTTTTGATGTTATTAATTGTGGTTGCTATGTTTACTTAGTGTACTGAATTAGGTCAGCTGTGAAGGTCCCTGAGAATAACTGTTTATGTGAGTTTACAGAGTACCTTGCTACTACCACCTACGACCTCAATCAGACTTATTTTGACTAGTATGTCTGATAGCTACGTCTAATATCTAGGGTAATGAAATGTGGTGTGCTGGTAATTAAATAAACAAACACACACACACAAACACTAATATTAATATCTATGATCAAGTCAATTAACACTGTGTTTTAAATTTAGAAATCACAATTTTTAAAAATTTATTTTGTCCTGAACCAAGATTTTTCTTATGGTCAGGACTTTTAAAACAATATGAATCAATTTCAATAGAATTACACATAATAGGAACTAGTGCTGGATGTCGGGTCGGGGTATTTGCATCATACCCATGTCTTTAGTAAACAGTGTTCATTTGCTCTTTAAACAGAATTAATGGTGGGAAAGTCTCTTAATACACAATGGAGTTTCTATTATATTATATTCGTTGATGAATCTCAGCAGGCCAGGTCTTTAATACTTAACTGGCCTCTGACGATTGAAGAAAGTAGTTCCTTAGGCCCACTCCTCACTTGCTCTGAGGTAATATGGTAGGCATTTCATTTCATACAATGGTGTATTCGTCAGAACATCTGGCCCTAGCACAGTGCCAGACAAAGAAACTCTGAAACCATAAAATTAGGCTATGTCTTTACATACTACCTAATCCACCATGTTTACAAGCATTAATACATTGAAAAAACGACATGGTCAGATCTCTCTGACCGACCCAGCACATCTACATCAAGGCTGTTATCAAGTGGCACTAGTTTCCCATTCCTCTCCTCTATGGACTTCACTGCATCTGAAATATTTTCATTAATCTCTTTTTTCCATATAATAAGGTGGGTGATATGCTTCCACCTGACCATCTGAAAAGAAACATCTGTATTCTACATTTCTGATAGTTAATCCTATTATGTTTCAACCTCTAGGCCCTGGACAGTCGGCTGGTGACCTAGAATAAGTACTCACTTGTCGTAATCATTTTTTCATTATATGGCAGTATCAATCACTCATAATTGTTAAATAAAAGGTTAATAATTCTTCCTTACCACAATTCAAAATGAAAACACACAGGTACGTTGAAAAAGCACAAACTCAGCTGAGCTGCTGGCTAGACTAGGGCGTCCCACTACTACTAGCACATATATTCAATGGACGACAAACTTCTTAGCCTCAACGATCTGCTTGTATGGACAGTCTTCAACAAAAATGGCAACGAGCCGGCAAATTTTCTAATAATCTTAACTATGCTGACCAATCATATTGGAAAGCCAATCTTTTTAAATTTAAAATTTTACACTAAGGTCCAAATTTGGTCCAATGTGTAGTGTATTTCTGTCGGTCGGTCTGTCCGAACTTGTCTTTTCCCAAAAATGGACTTGGCTTTGGCCTAACACTAAAAAAAATATTCAAATTTTTCTCTCATTCATTTCTTAGATTTCTACTGCGAAGATATTTTTAGATTCTATCCGCCTTGTCTCCCCCTTGTTTTCATGTACTTTTTTTCTGCCTTCGGTATGGAAACAATACTTATGAGCTAAAAACACAACAGGACAAATGGAAAAATATAGAGAATATGTGACACTCAGAACAGAAGTAAAGAACAAAGTGCTAGCAGCAAAACAGAAGTCCTGGGAAGAATTTGGAGAAAAGCTAGAAAAAGATGCACAAGAAAACCAGAAATTGTTCTATAAGACCCTAAAGAACATGAGGAAGGAAAAACAATGCCCTCTCAAATTTATAAAGGACAAGCAAGGCAAATTGCTTACTGCCCCGAAGGAAGTAATGGAAAGATGGAAAGAATATTTCTCAGAACTCCTTGATGGTGAGCAAGGTCAAACATCAGAAATGATAACCACTAGCACAGAAGAGGAAACCAATGGTGATGAAGATGACATAAAGATGGAAGAACTGAAGGCAGCACTGGAGAAAATCAAGATGGGCAAAGCAGCAGGGCATGATGGTATAACACCAGAAATGGTTAAGTACATGGGAGCATCAGGAGACCTGTTACTCTTAAGGGTCCTACAGGCAGCATGGTGCAACAAGACCATACCAAAGGATTGGGAGATCGCCATCATAACACCAATTTTCAAAAAGGGTGACAATCGACAGTGTGGAAACCATAGAGGCATATCTCTTCTCAGTGTCCCTGGAAAAATCTACTCTAGAATCCTGGGGCAGGGGCTCCGACGCCTGGCTGGGCCACGGTTGGATGGGGTCCAGTGCGGATTCCGGGCGAACCGAGGTGCTCAAGACCTAGTCTTCGCGCTCAGACAGCTGAGTGAAAGGGCCCTTGAGTGTGGGAGTGAGATCCGTCTTTGTTTCATAGATCTGGAAAAGGCGTTTGACAGGGTCCCTTGGAGCAAACTTTGGGACTGTTTGGCAAGGAAGAATATTCCAGCACCTCTGATTCATGCTATACAGAGCTTCTACAAGTCTTGCAGAAATTATGTGAGGACAGCAAACCATAAGTCAGAGGAGTTCAGGACCACCACTGGTGTAAGACAAGGTGATATCCTATCACCTTACCTCTTCATACTCCTTATGGACGATGTCATCAAGGCAAGTAAGGAGAGAACAAGAAAGTATTCAGTGGGGTACTGGAAGATGAGACAGGTCTATATTTCGGAGCTGGCATTTGCTGATGATGTTGCCCTGATTGCTAAATCAGAAGCACATCTCCAATCCGGCCTGCAAGTCTGGAGGGAAGAGCTGGAGAAGAGAGGGATGGTCATAAGCAGCTCTAAAACAAAATCCATGGTGATATCACGAGAAGAAAGAAGACATCAGATTAAGCTGGGAGAACAGGTCCTGGAGCAGGTCGAACACTTTAAATACCTCGGAGCTATTATAGACCGAAAGGGAGGCATCAAAGAAGAGTTGGCCACTCGAAAAGCAGCAGCTGGGAGACTTTTTCAGGCCATAAATTGAAGATTCCTCAGCAAGAGAGAGGTTGGTGGGAAAACGAAGATGGCTGTATACCGCTCCACCTATGTCCCAGTCTTGACATATGGATGCGAGTCATGGGCAATGACTACAACCCATAAAAGCCAGATCCAAACCTCAGAAATGAGGTATCTGAGGAAGGTGGTTGAAGTAACAAGAAGAGACATGGTACGCAACCAGACGATACGTCAGGGCCTAAAATGCCACCCCCTACAGACCCAAGTAGAACAGTCCCAACTAAGATGGTTTAGCCATGTCTGCAGAATGGGAGAAGATCGGCTACCACGACAAGCATGGGAAACAAAGAGCCAAGGATCCAGACCCCGAGGACGACCCAGAGTACGCTGGGAGGACAACATTAGACAATCTTTGAAGGACCGAGGACTGGAGTGGAACCAGGCCAGGAGGAAGACAGCCGATAGAATAGTCTGGCGCTCTCTCTTCCAAGCCTCTACACCTCACGGTAGAAGGGGAACGACTAAGTAAGTAAGTAAATAGATACACGCATAGATTGTGTAGGAATCTTGAATACGATATACAGACAGATTGTGTAGAAATCTTAAATACGATATGCAGATAGCTTGTGTAGGAATCTTGAATACGATATACAGATAGATTGTGTACTAATCTTGAATACGATATACAGATAGATCGTGTTAGAATCTTGAATACGATATAAAGATATATTATGTAGGAATCTTGCATACGATATACAGATAGAATGTGTAGGAATCTTAAATATGATATGCAGGTAGATTGTGTAAGAATCTTGAATACGATATACAGACAGATCGTGTAGAAATCTTAAATACGATTTGCAGATAGCTTGTGTAGGAATCTTGAATACGATATACAGATAGATTCTGTACTAATCTTGAATACGATATACAGATAGATTATGTAGGAATCTTGAATACGATATACAGATAGATTGTGTAGAAATCTTAAATATGATATACAGATAGATTGTGTAAGAATCTTAAATATGATATACAGATAGATTGTGTAGGAATCTGTCACAGAATGGATTATTGCGACCCCTTCGTCTTCCTAATGTCTGTTTCACTACGGCAGTAATCGGTACATTTGTGGTACGGATTTTATTGCGTGCTTTCAATTGGCGCACTATCTTTCTGTCTTTCTCTGCTAAGTAGCGGATATTTGATATTTTCAAATCATTTTGACACTCCTTGTATGTGATAATAATCATATTTTGCTTGATGCGGCACAGATTTTCTGAGATTAGAGCAGGTGAAAACCAATGTTTGTGTGCTCAGTTTTGCATGATTCTGTTTGCTCAACTTGGTGTAGGAATCTTGAATACGATATACAGATATACTTGTGTAGGAATCGTGAATACGATATACAGATAGACTTGTGTAGGAATATTGAATACGATATACAGATAGACTTGTGTAGGAATCTTGAATACGATATACAGATAGACTTGTGTAGGAATCTTGAATACGATATACAGATAGACTCGTGTAGGAATATTGAATACGATATACAGATAGACTTGTGTAGGAATATTGAATACGATATACAGATAGACTTGTGTATGAATAGTGAATACGATATACAGATAGACATGTGTAGAAACATTGAATACGATATACAGATAGACTTGTGTAGGAATCTTGAATACGATATACAGACAGATTGTGTAGGAACGGTGACTGGGAGAATGTGATGCTGCACTGTAATTCTGTCTTTCAACCGGCCCGATTCTGTCGTCTATTTTGTATTTCCGGCCCGATTCTGTGGTTCTATTTTGAATTTTCACCATTTTATTTCTTCTCATTTGAATATATATCGTGTTTGGTATTTTTGAGGAGATAAATTAAATGGGGTCGTTTTACGATGGTAGGTTTATTTTCACTCGGCCGGTTTTTTTTCTTATAGATTTTTTCACGATCACGGAGATTTCGTTGTTTACGAAATAATCGCCATTTCCGGCACGCGGTATGACGAGTCCGGAAGCACGCGGCCGTCAGGTAACGTGACGCAATGTTAGGCCACGCGGGTTTCGCGATGATGCGTAGGAGTGGCCCCAGTGTGTATAAATAGCCAGTTAAACGGCGGCCAAGTTCTCTATCGTAAGAAATATTGTCAGCCGTTAGACTTCGTATTATCGTCTCCATTGCAGGGAACAACAGCGATAATTGGTATGTAGGATTTTATTATCGTTTATTTATTAGTGGGTTTTTGAGAATTTCGCCCGTAGTTAATTTCTTCGGGGACATTAACTTTTTAGTTCTAAAGGATAGTGCCATTCATTATCATCTTTGTAGAACGATGTAAATGTAAAAAGTGTGTATAATTCTTTCTGGGATTTTGGCAGTAGATAGGAGTGTGTGAAGTTGTGAGAAACACGTGTGCCCATATTTGTAGAATGTTATGTAAAACCACCATTTATTTCTGTGTATTTACTAATGTAATTTTATGGGGAAATCCCTGGCGTGTTCGTTAATTTTACTGAGCCTTAAATGTGAGAAATATTGTCGGAGGGTTCAGATTTACGTTGTAAGTGAATTATACTGCTTAGGGGAGGAAACTATTCCTATAGCAAGATTTAATTTAATTTTGGAGCAAGCCGGGAAACCTCAATGGTAATGTTAAAAAAGGGAGACCCCGGAATTTCGGACAAAAGAAGTTCCCGAGTTGAAAATGTTGACACGTGGGTAGCCATGTGTGACGGCCAAGTGGCCCGTCAGACAGGTTTTGTTTATTTGGCTGGCGGATTTTAGTTGAGAGAAAGAGAGAGGAGGAGGGAGATTTAAGTGCCACGTGGGTAGAAATATTTTATGTATTGTTATGCAGAACGAGAGAGAGAAGGGGAGGAGGAGAGAGATTTAAGTGCCACGTGGGTAATATTATTTTTTTGTATTGTTGTACCTGACGAGTGGAGTATTGAGTAAGAGGAGTTAGGTTAGAGATGCGTTATGTTGGAGTTGGTGTACAATAGACGCATTTTATTTTAATTTCAGCGAGCCACGGCAAGAACAGCGGGGAGCGTAAATTTGCCCATGTGCAAAATTACCCACGGCAACAGGACCTATCTTAAGGGTCAGACCTATGGTCTCTGGCAGTGAAGTCCTATGCTTCAGCTGGACTATGGTTTATTTATCATACAGCCGAGAGCATCGCTATTATAGTCTCTAGCAACAGCAGGTGGACGTGAGACTGGTTTCAATTGCGTACAGCCGGAAATCAAGGCTGTGTTTTCCTATAACTCCGGAGCGGGTTAAAAGAGGGAAGCTATTCAGCAGCAGAGAAGTTTTGTCGACAGTTCATCAAGTACCTCATGCTTGACGCCAGAACTTCATCATCATCATCGCAGAATTCAGGAACAGGTGAGAGGGTTAAAATACCTGGATCTTGAAAGTAACGAGAGAAGAGCGTAACGGAGACGCCGCATCATCAGTCGTCGAGTGTTGGAGAGACACTGAGACCAAGGGAGAGAAAGAGAGATAGAGAAAGAGAGAAGGAGGGGGAAAATAGACAGGACCAGTAGGGTCTGTTCAGTATCTACTCGAAGGATAGACAATGTGGCCGTGATGGTGTGGTTGCTGTTGCATTTTTTAAAGTGTTCGTATAGTGTGTTCGTCTCACTACCCCAGAACAGTAGACAGTACAGTGCTGATGATGTTCAGTTATTTTACTCTAAATGATAGGACATCATACGAAAACACTGTTGGTGGGTGAAGAATCTCCATCTAAAGTACTGCACGAAACCATGTGGTGAATAACAAAGATGATGTTTAATTTCAGTAAATCATCCAATAACAACAGTTCATTGAAATAAAACTGCTTCACGCCTAATTTTTCAACCTAGGCGGTTGATTCTCACAAAATACACAATGTCATAATCACAACTTGTAATAACTTCTCTTCTCCCTTCTTTCAATCCGTCTATATGCACAGTCTGCTATGTCTGTTGTATCTCATCTTAGAAAAACTTATGTAGCCGGGTTTTGTTACTTCAACTCATGATGAAAAACCCCTTTTGGTCTGATGAACTAGTTTTGAGGTATTTATTATAAAATAATTACTGGTCTGACTACCAGGGCTGTTTCGTTTATCTCAATTAGTCACTGTTCACTGTTCCGACCTAGCTACTGTCTATCTTGCTAGTACATCTTCCTACATACCTGTACTGTTTTCGCAAAACAACCTTGACAATCTTGTTAACTCAAATTCTCACAAAAATGGCGACATCGTCTTTCTTTCTGTACGCCATAATAACTTGCTATTAGCCTGTAACTACAGTATCAACCATCGCCAGTGGCTTGTTCGCCAAAATCGCGACTTCACAACCTTTTTTATTTATTCTTCAGCCCCCCGTTGACCTACACTTAGCGCCATCTTAAATTTTTTTCTCTCCGCGTTCAAAATCAAACTCAGTGCGTTCCACAAAAATGTGTTCATCCATCAAAACCTTCTCGTGCGCACTTTTCCTGCCCAACTCTAAGTCAAACACTTTCATCTATCAAAACCGACTCCGGACCTTCCTCCCCTCGCTCAAAGCGCCACTCCACTTATATCATCTCCCCCCAACCAAGACAAACAGCCTCCATACAAATCCATTCATATTTTCCCAACCATTTCTCTACACTCTTTTTACTTTCCAAAAAACTCAATCACCGTTCACACATCTCCCCCCCCCCCCTCCCCCTCTTATAAAGAAAATTTCTCCTACAGAGAAAATTTCCCAGACAATTCACCACGACCAACCACTCCCTTGCCATGTCCGTTACCAAATCTGTCCATGCCCGAACCACACACATCCCACAATGCAAATTCTAATTCATTCTATACATTTACATAATTTCAATTTTCAATTCATTTGTCTGGTCAAATCTACCAGTTCAATCAATATAACTACTCTTCTATAACTCACACTTTACTAATATGTGGCTACTAGTTATATACACGTTGGTATTTTCTCTTCCTCTTCTTACCAATTCTCTTATAAATTCAGTTTGTACATTACCATCTCTATTACATCTACTCTCATGTTAAATAAGTCCTGTTTCTAATATCTCTAGCGTACTTCACTGTTACTTGCTATATACCACGATCGCTTTTGTGAAAATTTAATGAACTCGCGCCCTCTTCCATTACTCTGAAGTGCGGTACCTACTCGAATTATCTCGAAAATTTTGCCTATATCATTTCTCGTTCTTAGTTGCAAATCTTTCCTCTTAGGGCATTTACTTTTTCTTAGCATTTATATCTATCTTCCCTTCCTAATATCCAAATCTACTTTTACTGTTTTACTTCATTTTTATGGGGAAGCCTCGCTTCTCACAAAGTCTTCACAAGACTCTGGCAACTGCCAAAACTGTATCCTCCTCAAAGCTCCCTCTGGAACTTCTTCAACGGTTTCTCAATATCCCATTTTCATTTATCTCCATACTCTTCATATCTCTGTCGTCCTCCTCTACGACTTCACCAAAATATCAGTCTCCATATTTCCAATTTGTCCATATTTCTGCCGTCCTACTCCAAGGCTTCTCAAAATCTCATTTTTCCCTTATTTCTCCCAGAAAAAACCCATAATACTGCCATCCTCCTCAATGGTTTCTTATAAATCTTCTTCATATTACTGCGTCATTCTCCATACTTTATATTGCTCCATAATTTCCGTTTTCTCTGCGGCTTCACCAAAATCTGAGTCTCTACTATTTCTGCCGTCGTCCCCACGGCGTTTCACATAATTTGCCCCATACTACCATTGCCTCTAATCTACTTCTTACCACACTTTTACTCGTCTCCTCTACTGCAGTACCCTATCGGTCAGGTGTACCCAGTTTATCTCATGTGTTCGGTATAGACCAATAATACTTAGTCTTCTCAAGACTCAGCTACCGCCGCCATGTTGGTTATACATCTTAATATACTATGCCTCTCCTCTTATAGCTTGCTGCTACTCTCTCCCATTCTCCTTACTTATTCACCATATCCAGAAACTTCATCATCATGGCCTCTCTACTTTTAAGCGCCTCTAACGCTATCTGTTTATCCATATCTTGAGTCTCCTCTACTCGTCTAACCTCGTTAACATTTTGTTTCCTCTCTGCCTCTCCATCTCTCGTCTGTCCATAATTTCTCTCAATCTCTCTACTCTTTACTTCTTCAACCGTTTGCTACGGTTTTCTTTATGTTCCATTTCTTCCCTTCTCGTACTCCCTGTGTTTCTTTCAGGTTCTATGTCGCTACCTCGACCTCTACTTATACTCCTAGTATCTCTCCTGCTACTACTCCTATTTCTCTCCTCCTTCCTAGCCTCTCGGCTCTTGGATCGGAAATCTCTTCTATCCGTATTCCTCCTTCTTTCTCTACTATTATCTCTCCTATTCTCCTCGCTCTCTCTAGTCTTGAATCGGCATTCTCCTCGACTCGTATCTCTCCTATTCTCCTCGCTCTCTTTAGTCTTGAATCGGTATTCTCCTCGACTCGTATCTCTCCTATTACTAGCCTCTCGGCTCTTGGATCGGTATTCTCTTCGACCCGTATCCCTACTTGCCTCCATAGTATCTCTACTCTTAGATCGGTATTCCCTTCGATCTGTACTTCTGTAACCGCGTATACCGTGAGTCTTCAGATGCAGACTATTTTAACATATAAAATAAATTTTTATAGAAACAAGATAAAAAAATCTTCATGCAGATGTTTAATTAGGCCAGTTTAG
This sequence comes from Oreohelix idahoensis, assembly GCA_024509875.1. Classification (NCBI taxonomy): domain Eukaryota; kingdom Metazoa; phylum Mollusca; class Gastropoda; order Stylommatophora; family Oreohelicidae; genus Oreohelix; species Oreohelix idahoensis. The sequence continues at coordinate 191,580 of JAMPIV010001040.1, forward strand.
CTTCGAAACGCCACGCAGTTATTTAAGGCTAAGCTTCGCTTCGAAACGCCAAGCATTAATTAGGGTAGCTTCGCTTACGCCAAGCATTGGTCACGTGATTTCCCACCATTGGTTAGGCTCAGTCCTTCTTTCCCCGGAATGAACGAGAGACGAAGCCATTTTTTTAGTCAGTCATGAATTTAGAGCGGTCGAGAGAAGACAAAATTCTTCTTGCTCAGTGATATTCTATTAGAGGAGATTGACTTCATACAATTAATGCAACTGTGTAATTTCGAAATGTAGAATGTTAATATTTTGTGAATTCACGAGAAACGTAAGTAGTACCAAAAATTGCATACAATAACTGTTAGAGCCCACAGTCATAACTGAAACAGAGCTACGCTCGAAAACTGGGTAAAGAATTGTAAACCCAGGCATATATCAGAACCTTTTACCAAGGATGAAGGTCCTTAAGCTGAGAGAACGTCAAACTAAGGAATACTAATGAATAAGAGAAAGTTTGGCTCTTCATTGAAATGAAGAGATAAGAAAAACGTCGTGAAATCTAGACTACATTAACAAATAAACGAAGGAAAGCTAGAAGGATAGAGGAGCCACGCCATGTTTTTGCAAGTTGGAAAGATCACGAGATGCAATAAGGAATATTGCATCATTAAAATAATGCATTGACTTTTTATGCTTGTTTATTAAATGTCAACATGCTATTATGCAATTTGGTGTGGTTACCATTTGACTTAACCCAGTTCTTGTTGAAAATTGAATAAACATTTGTTTCATTGAACACAAATGCTGTTGACGAATCATATGTTTGCAGTCGGCTATCATACAAATTATTAAGGGATCATACCAAAGCTAATCGCTGCAGGTGCAACACAAATAATAACCATCTGCTCTAAAAATAAAACATCATAGAGGATTATCCCCGAACCTGGTTAAGTCCTGTAAGACTGTAGAGAGAAATCATCACCTCTAGCAGGCTAGCTAGTCATCAAAATCTAATACTCTCGATTTGAACAGCAACCCCCACTACCCTACCCGGCCACACTTCTACTACCCTCATGTTTCTCAACTTCTCCCTGCTTCGCCTTCTCTGTGGCTTCCTTTCTTTCATCACTTGCCCCAGGTGCTGTTACATCTTTCTTTTTATCCGATGCCTCTCTATTCATTTCCTGTTTCTTCTCTAACTCTTCCAACTTCCTCTCTAACTCTGCGCAAAGTGCAGTTAACTCTTCTACTTTTGTTCTGTCATTATTTCTTTCTTCCTCTTTGTTCTTCTTCGACCTTTCTTGGTCTACACTGTCTATTTCCCATTGACCAGTTTCCTTGGTCCTTCTATCTTGTTCCTTCTCTTGTACTTTTATATGACTAGGCTTCTCCTTTTTCAATTCTTTAAACTTTCTGTTGATATATTGAAGAAGTGCCTTTATATCTTCCTTATTCTCCTGTGCACCACTATTTCTTACTTTATTCTTCCTTCTAAATCTGACTTCTTCTACATGTCTCAAATTTGCTAGATGCCTTCTATAAACCGATGAATCGTCTGATGACGACGATCGCTGTCTTTTTGTCTCTCTTATATTCTCTTCTTCCATCTCTTCCTGCGAATCTGAATTTTTAGCTGATGTATCCTCCATGTTCTGAGTTAGACTTCCAACTCTTTGCTGTTTCGTCTCTTGTTGTTTTTCCGTTTGTTGTAATTGCTGCTGCTCCTGTGCTCTGCTTCTTTGTTCTGCCGCTCTCGTATGTTTGTACGGTGCATCTATTTCTGTTTGAACATTATTCCATTGCTTCCTTATTCCAGTCGTATCTTGTAAAATATTATCACGCTGCGTGTTTTCTTGTGTATCCTGCCGTAATAATCTTCCAAGTTCTACTGGCATTTCTGCGCTTTCTTGTTCTCCTTGTTCATATGTCTTTTGGGGTTTTGGGGTGAACTGAGTAAATGTTGTCCTAGGTTCCGTGTGCGTTCCTGCCATTGTGCGACGCTGACTACTTGTTGATGTTTCTCCATAGTCATCTTCCCATCCTCCTCTCCAGTTGTCTCCTATCCTGTTAGACTGATTCCAGTCACTATCCTTTAATGTTGTTTCATTCCTGCGTGTCCCTATCCGTTCATGTGTATTGTTGTGTTGCTTTTGTCCTTCCGTGTAGTGTGGTGTGTTATTGGGAATCCGTGTACATCTTTCTTCAACTCTGTCTCTCATACTATACATACTATGACTCCTTATATAGCCTCTTATATCCATCGGTCTATCGTCCTCTATTTCGTCTACGACAAGCTTGTAGATTTCTTCCTTTCTTTGTGATAAGTCTATATCAAACTTTCCTTGCAGAATTTTCTGCACATCCTTTAGTACCACGATGTCTGGTTTAGTTCTTCTAAGTATGGCTTTTATTTCTTTCCGCAACTGCTCTGTGCTTGGTTCATGTACTTTGATCCCTTCCATCCTTTCCGTTCCGCTGTTAACTCTCTGTATTCTTTTTTCTTTTGTGTGCTTGTTCTCTTCTAGCACTGCATTGAGTCTGAATGGTGTGCCTACATCCTTCCTGATTCCTATCTTGTCCTGCTTCCTTGGATCCACTTTCTTCTGCTCTCTGTATATCTTGTTGTTAACTCTATGTTGTGGTACCACCACTGTTTGTGTGCACATACTCGTAGTTGTTTCTATTTGTGTACCAACACTGACCCTGTCTCTCTGTATGTTTTCCTGTTTCTGTACTTTTGTTCTAACTTGACTTGTCCATGGTCTATTCATATTACCTTCTTTTGTTGTGTCATTTTGATGGCAAGATCCTATTATCTTTCTCCCCACTCCTATTGGTTCTACCTCCATTTTCCAACCGTTCTGTGTTCTTATTTGGCACTTCTGTTGGTTACCAACATTGATGTTGTTTATTTCCAATATCCTTCCTTTCTTAATTTCTCCCACAAAATTCCTGACCGCTATTCTTGATGTTCTCCTATTCAGGCTATCCCAATGTCCTAACTCATTGTTGCTGTTGAAAGTCGGGTGTGTCCTGTCACTGTTATTACATGTTCTATGGTATCTCTGTTTATGCTGATATGTGTTATATTTCCATTTCTCCCGTTCGCATTCTGTACAGATGTTTCTCCTGTTATGTGCATGTTGTCTCTTCCTGTCTACAACTGAACCATCCCAATTCATCTGCCTATTTCAGTATTCTTGACATGTTTGTTGTTGCCGTCTTTTTTTGTCAAACCAACTTGCACGATGGTGTACTCTGGCCCATTGTCTGTGGTATGGTTGTTGGTTATACCTAACATGTGCCCTTCCTATCATGTTCACTTGTGGTTGTCTTCCACTTGTACTAACATATCCTATGTATATTTGTTGACGAAATTTGTCATGTAGCATTCGTCCTGTAGTGTTAATACTCTTGTTTAGTCTATGCCTCCTTTTACTCAAACTATACCAATGTTTCGGCGTCGTAGTCTCATTGTCACTGTTATAATGTTTCTTCGTATTGGCTTCTGTGTGTCTAGTGTGTGTTCTATTAAAGGTCTCAACCCGACGTACCGGCTTATGAGGCTCTTGCGGCCTATATCTGCATGAGTAAGACTTATGTCCGACTCTATTGCAAATATAACACACAGGTAGTCTGTGTTCTCCCCTTCTTATTATATCAGGTTCATTTCTCCCTCTTCCTCTTTCTGACAGTCCTCTTCTTTGACAGAACCCTATCTCCATGGGCTCTTCTTCTCTTTGTTCATATGTCCTAGCTCTTCCCAGTCTTAGGTCCAAACGCTTTCTGATATTTTCCTCTCCCCAGCTAGTGCGACAGCTAGTGTGACTGCCTGTAAACTTTTGAAACTCTGGGGATCTTTACGAATGAAGTGTAACTTTATCGGCGTTCCATCCAACCCATCTACACATGTGCCGACTAGTTGTTTTTAAAAACTTCTTGTTGATTTATGTCTTGACCATGAAGGCCTCCTCTGCGAGGTTCAGAGTAAGGCATTACCGCTCTTTCTTGCTTGTTTGGAATAGCTGTGTCTTGTTAATATAATATTTTTGTCTCGCACACGGTCTTGTCTATAGTTTTAACTACTTGCGCGCGATCGGCATGCCTTATTTATTTGATTGTTGGTGCACATTGTAGGATCATCTATCGTTGGTTCAGGGTGAAAAGAATTTAAGTAATCACGTATCTTCAGAACGCAGGCCTTCTCTTCGTGTAATACTTGCTATGACAGGATGCAGGTCGTTGATTTGCTCCTTGATATACGACGTTTTTTCTGTGTACTTGAGTCTTGAAAAAGGATATTCTTCTTGTTTACGTAAATCTTTATGTGTCTCTATTTCACTGTCTGGTGCAGACCAGTCACTGGCATCATTTACTATAACACGTTTCACTAGCTTTGCCCAACTTCAAAATGCTATATCTCAGCGAATATATAACGCATATAAGTGAAATTTTGTGTGTGAATTTGAAATGGTAAAGACCCTATGAATTAAATTTTTCATTAAAATGCGGCCATTGGTTTCAATTTTCGTTTCTTTGCGATATAATATAAAAACCTACCTGCCAACACACATCACACGCACACATATTGAAATGTCTACAGTAAATTATACGACCTCATTTGCACATTTTTGGTTTATCAAGCAATTGGCATGATTTTTGAGTGAAATTGCGTGAAATCGCACTTCTTGAACATAAAACAGTTTATATCCGGTGCAACGCACACATTGTCAATCAGAGGTGTGTCTACAAAAATTATTGTGTGGTTAAGAAGGAAAAATGAGTCTGCGAGTACATTTTATGACATTACAGCAAATCACAAATAGGATTTTTAAGTATTTCTGCAATGAAGCTACTCGAGGAAAACTATATCATTCTATTTCAAACCCACAAAAGAGGACTATTCACGCCTTGGTGATAAGCAAACGATCTTTGCACCGCTGGATAGCGACATCTGAAATGTCTAATTCCAGTGTTTTACACACGAAAATTAGGCCAAGAGTGGTGGATAATTTTGACAGAGAATTGATCCGCAGAGAAATTTGCAATATTTTTCACAATAATGAGGCAGTGACTTTAAGGAAATTGAAAATTTGGTTAAGAAAGAATAATGACATTGATATTTCCAAATCTACGCTATGGAGGACTATTAGGAGTTTGGGATTCACTTTTAGAAAATATGTTGGTGGTAGAAACCTTATTTGTGAGAAGCCTCATATAGTTGCAATGAGAAGCAAATATTTACGCGAGGTCAGAGAAATGAGAAGAGATTGTTATGATTTTGTGTATTTAGATGAAACTTGGATCAATGCGCACCACAGTAATGAACGAGAATGGCAATCATCTGATGGAACAACTAAGAGACTAGTACCAAGCAGCAAAGGACAGCGCCTAATAATTGCACATCCAGGAAGCAGCCATCATGGGCTTCTAAATAATACTGAACTCATATTTGTTTCAAAATCCACAGATAATAGGGATTACCATGCAGAGATGAATGGCAAGATATTTCAAGATTGGATTGTGAATCATGTACTTCCTTCCTTGGATAGACCGTGGTGTTTGATAATGGACAACGCCTCATATCATAACGTTGTGGCACCAGACGATAAAGTTTCTAATTCACCAAGTATTAAAGATGTAATAAAGATTTGGCTGACCATAAACAACATTCCATTCAACGAAATGTCCATGAACCTGAATTACTTGGAACTGTAAAAAAAGACACAGCATACAAAGATATTTCACATAGACAAGGCAATCCATGAACATGGTCACAGATGTTTAAGATTACCTCCTTACCATTCTCACTTAAACCCAATAGAATTAGTATGGGCTAAAATTAAGGAACAGGTAGCAACAGAAAATAGAACGTTCAAATTAAAAGATGTTGAAATACTTATAAAAGCCGCCATCTCCAATATAGCCAGGGATTATTGGAAGAAAAGTGAGAACCATGTGTTACAAGAGGAAGAGGAATATTGGAAGAATGATGGTTTGTCCTTCATTCAGCCGAGATTGATTTTCAATTTCTCAGAGACATCTGATTATGATTCGGATGAAGTTTAATTTCTTTAAAGATGACCTTACCGTTATTTACAAGCACATTAGAGGAGCAACGTTCCATTATGATATTTATGAACCGCAAAGAGATGATACCCATTGAAATAATTAGATCAAGGAAGGTCCAGTTTGGTAGCGCATTAAATGTCAATGACAAACAATGTCACGAGTATTTCGCATGCAGATCATTTAAGAAATCATCTTCAACACGTATTCAATTGCAAACGTGATGGCCACATTATTGTAATAGTAGACACGCCTATGCCTAATCAATTCACAGAATCTGTGCATGAAGTGGTAAAATTTCTTTTCTCGATACACAATAATTAGTATGCCGACAAAGATCAAAGGATTTCATCCGTTTATGGGAACTGGACAAGATGCACAGATATAAAGTATATATTTGTTGGGTCTAACCCAATATAACATCGTATGCAAAAAATGGCATTAATACGTTAGACGGTTAATCAGATAATTACATTTGTTTGAGGGCAAAGCTAGTGAAACTTGCTATACCTATTATCTGGCGGAGAATCAAGATGCTGGTTTTCTTCCTTCTATTTACATATAATTTGTTCATCAGCAAAATTTCTTTAATTAGTCTCTAGAACCACTTTTCGTTGCAATTTAAATTTGTGGGGTGCGGACTGGTCACTGGGTATCTATTTACCACCACCTGTTATCTGTCTTCTTTGTCATTGTCCAGTTTAGGGCTGGCACCATTTACCACCACCCGCGTGGGGCTGGTCACCGGCACCATTTACCACCACCATGTGGCCGTGATTGTGTGGTTGCTGTTGCATTTTTTTTAGTGTTCGTATAGTGTGTTCTTCTCACTACCCCAGAACAGGAGACAGTACAGTGCTGATGATGTTCAGTTATTTTACTCTATATGATAGGACATCATACGAAAACACTGTTGGTGGGTGAAGAATCTCCATCTAAAGTACTGCACGAAACCAAGTGGTGAATAACAAAGATGATGTTTAATTTCAGTAAATCATCCAATAACAACAGTTCATTGAAATAAAACTGCTTCACGCCTAATTTTTCAACCTAGGCGGTTGATTCTCACAAAATACACAATGTCATAATCACAACTTATAATAACTTCTCTTCTCCCTTTCTTTCAATCCTTCTATATACACAGTCTGCTATGTCTGTTGTATCTCATCTTAGAAAAACTTATGTAGCCGGGTTTTGTTACTTCAACTCATGATGAAAAACCCCTTTTGGTCTGATGAACTAGTTTTGAGGTATTTATTATAAAATAATTACTGGTCTGACTACCATGGCTGTTTCGTTTATCTCAATTAGTCACTGTTCACTGTTCCGACCTAGCTACTGTCTATCTTGCTAGTACATCTTCCTACATACCTGTACTGTTTTCGCAAAACAACCTTGACAATCTTGTTAACTCAAATTCTCACAAAAATGGCGACATCGTCTTTCTTTCTGTACGCCATAATAACTTGCTATTAGCCTGTAACTACAGTATCAACCATCGCCAGTGGCTTGTTCGCCAAAATCGCGACTTCACAACCTTTTTTATTTATTCTTCAGCCCCCCGTTGACCTACACTTAGCGCCATCTTAAATTTTTTTCTCTCCGCGTTCAAAATCAAACTCAGTGCGTTCCACAAAAATGTGTTCATCCATCAAAACCTTCTCGTGCGCACTTTTCCTGCCCAACTCTAAGTCAAACACTTTCATCTATCAAAACCGACTCCGGACCTTCCTCCCCTCGCTCAAAGCGCCACTCCACTTATATCATCTCCCTCCAACCAAGACAAACAGCCTTCATACAAATCCATTCATATTTTCCCAACCATTTCTCTACACTCTTTTTACTTTCCCAAAAACTCAATCACCGTTCACAACACTGAGCCATTGTGTTACTCCAAGTCTATTATTATAGCATTTCCAGTGGTGTTCGATAGCGGCGCATATCGTCTAACAAGTGGAAAGCTGTGTAGACGGTTCGTTGAGGAAGAGTCAACTGGACTGAGACAGTAGAATCTTATTTGTATTAGAGAGTGGAGGCTAAAGTGGACAGCCCCCCCCCCCCCCCCCCCCCACAATAGTAGAGTTATTTAATCACTAATCATTTTATTGTTCCTCAGCAGGGTGACAGAAAGAGTGAATGTGATTTGGGTTTTTTTTTTCTAGTGTCTATCTAATCTAATTGGTACTTTGTTTTGAGGCCGTGCAACAGTGCACGCTGTCGACTGACTTGATGACGTATGATGCCATTTTATGTTTTTCTTGTATGTAAATAAATATATACATATATTATTTACTGGATCAGCTTCTATTCTATACTATACCTACATGTGGTCTGTATAGTGGTGTCTGTGGTCGTTTTTATACACCTTATCTCCTTGTGTTTAAAGGTAGCTAGAGGGAGTGAGATTATAACTTTTTCTGAAGTCACAAAGCGGCAAGGGGAGAGTCAACTCCTGGTTCTATCCTTTGAGTCAATAGTCTCATCTGTCCACAGGCATGTCATTTTTCATCTGAATTCTATCTTCTCAGACTTTCTAATACTAGGGGTCTTGCTTTCATTCAGGCAAACTCTATAAACTTAAAACCACTTCGTGACAGAGAACGAAAGGGAAGGAAATGTAACAAGTATTCCTTGTCGTGCTTGTGATCCGCCGGGTGCTCTGTGTATTATAAGTAATTGTTATATTGCTATTAGCGCTATTCACAATTGATCCAAGAGAGGTTGTGAAACAACTTTAAATACTCTTGTTACATTGATGATACGGGACGTGTATTTTACACAGCATTTGCTGTAACGGAAAAGTGTAATCCTCGGGTAAACACAAGGCCCCTACTGTCACCATTGTCATTGCTCCTGTTATCTCTGTCACATTTAGGAAACATATTGACAGTATTACAAGGCAGTCCTTGCTCTGTAACCCACTTAGTAAGAGAGGTACACATAGAGAAGGAAACTGGAGATGGATATGAAAGGGGTCCAGAAGACATGGAATGTTATTGAATGAATGACACGGGACAGGACGGTTAACCATGAATTTGTTGACGACCTGTGTTTCTTTGGGAGCAGAAGGGTAATAATGATGATGATAATGATGATGATGATGATAATGATGATGATAATGATGTCTCTCATGTAACGCCGTTACAAAACTCATGTAGCAGCACGGGCTACATCCACCCCTGCGGCAGACTTGGCTGAAGAACAGAAACTTTAGCTACCTCTCTACACTTCACGGCATGTTTGGATCGAAAACGTAAGTTAGAAAATAAGATGTCCTTCCTCAGGCATGTCGTACAAGACAACTAATATGAGGTAGTGCATAAGACTGGCAACTTCATCGTGTACACGTGACCGCATGGCCTTCCACGCTAGCATTATCCCTACTACTTCCACGCTAAGCATTTATACGTGCTATAATATGCTACATATAAGAATGACAGACCTCAAAAGCAAATAAGACGTTTTTCAACAAAACGCAGTATCATTCAAAGTTCAATTGGCAGTCACTGCTCTGAGAAGGCAAACGTAGGTCAGTCCCAGATAATAATAATGAATGGGTTTTATGCGCGGAAAGTGGGAAATGAATGTTTGTGTGATCTGGTTTTTCTAAAATCCAATTGTTAAGTTGGAAAAGATCACACATGTGAGAAAAAGTCGAAATAACAGAAAGTCGTGTGCAAAATGTTGAAAACAGAGAGTCGTGTGCAGAAATTGTAACGTGTGGAAAAAAGAATGGGACGTGTGAAAATAGGCGGGGAAAAAAGACAGGAACAGTATAAAAAGGAGAGATGTGGGCGATAAGGAATGATTTCAGGATTTATGATTCCAAGGATTCCATGATTTTAGACTAGAGGATTTTTTTTTAGATAGCGTTAGGTGAACTTCGTCTTTGAGGATATCAAGACAAGTTTTTTTTTTTTTTTAGTAGACAAGTATGTATACTATTCAGTTGGATTATATATTTTTCATTTTGGATAAACAACCATCATTTAGTGAAATTTACAGTGTTTGTCTAATGACATCAATAAACTTTAATATAATTTTCTACTGAATTGCTGTTTGTAGAAATTTACAGTAATTTCTTTTGGATATACGTTGTTGTGCTGAAACTGTTTTGCTTATCACCAAACTTAAAGTGAAGAACAAACCTGGAAAGAAGAAGAAAAATGAGTAAAGGTCAAGTATTACCATCTCTGGCGGAAGGCCAGTTAGCACTTGAACCACAACAACATATGAAGGATTAACTCTAATTGAATATAACAATCAATATAACTAATTGATGCCGTAACCTGCCCTGCCACATAACATACTAATTGGCGCCGTGACCTGCGCACAAGTAACTGCCCTGCCACATACAACTAATTGTTACAGGAACTACCACTACAAGAGTCATGTGAATGCTTGGTCCAGACTTCCTGTAAGGCATCAGCTGCTGTGATGGCTCAATGCTCTATTAGGAGGGAAAAGAAGAAAATTGATATGTCACCTTGGGAGAAAGATATCAGTCCAGATTGCCAGAGTGGTGTGCTACACAACATGCAAGAAGACGTCCATTCAAGACTTGAATAAAAGTGATCAATAATTTGAACGTCGTTGTCTCTATGGCCTGTTTTAAATAGGGCTTGTTTTCTTGTTAAGTAGTTTAAAATGTGTGACAAGCGGAGGATATCAGCACTGTACAAGTCATGTTAGTGTTGTATCATTTCATGCGTGCGTGTGTGTTGTAGTCTCTTTTCATCTCTTAATGAGTGCACTAACTGGTCGAGGTCATGTCTTTTCCAACTTAAGACGGAGTTTACTGTAGTGTAACCGGGAGGGTTGGACTGGGAGTCACTAAGAGAAATAAGTGCGAAATTATGCTTTATAAAATTTGAGTAAGAAATGGCGCGCTGTTACATTATTGGTAGGAAGGGAAATAATAAAATGATGGTTGTGATTTTTGACTAAGGGAGCCAACTCTTTTAGATTACGCCCCTTAAGACAGGTCCTACATTTTGTAAATGGAAAGTCGGGAAAAAACAAAGTATTGTTCATAATTTTTTAATACGCGGCAGAAATGTACTTGAGAGATATAGGAAAATATGAAGTACTGACTTATTTAGCAAAGGGGGAGAAAAATATTATTATGTCCCTTGGTCAGCCCTGGCGGTTTTAAGCCAGTCTTTTTACAAGATATCCAAGACGCTCACACAGTAGTAGTCCATGTAACTTTTCATCAAGGAAAGAATTTAAGAAAACCAGTAACCCAGCGCCTAGATCAGAGGTGGCCAAACTACGGCCCGCGGGCCAGATCTGGCCCGCCAACCAGTTTTGACCGGCCCGCCAACCTATTTTGGCCGGCCTCTTATTGTTGATTGAAAATTACTGTATACTCCGACCACTGTGCTAAAAAAAATATTACAAAATAGCATGCACAGGCACCAGAAACAAAACCAAAAAGACCCAAAATGTACGATTAACATCTCCCCACCTCCCACAACACCACCAACTCTCTCCCTCTCTCTCTCTCTCTCCCTCTCTCTCTCTCTCTCTCTCTCTCTCTCTCTCTCTCTCTCTCTCTCTCTCTCTCTCTCTCTCTCTCTCTCATACCAATTGAGCTCTACTAGATAGTGCCGACAAAACGGAAATGATAACGTCAAATCTCTGATCGTGCACGAGGACATGCGAAGACAGTGTCGGTACCTACTTTGATAATGAGAAACTGAAAGCAATGACAGATCTTTTCTGCGGTCGGAAGTCTCTGAGATCCAATGATGTTGCTTTGTCTTTAGCATCGGTATGGGAAAGTGATCGTGGGAGTGGGGGTGGATGGTACGTACATTTCTATAGGAAGGAGTTGAGGTGCACAGTTGGTCTTGTGAAGTGTGTTAAGTATAAATCAGCCAGTGACACTTCTGGGCTTGTAGCTGTTGTGCACGTTTTCATGTATAAGAGTTTGCATTTGTAAAAATGTTTTCTAAGTATAGAAAAGTGGACAGTGAAAATCGCGCATTTAAACCAGAATGGGAGTTCGATTATTTGTTCATTCTCAATAAGGATAATAAACCTCAGTGCTTAGTTTGCAACCAAGTGTTAGCCGTAGTGAAGGAATATAACTTGAAACGTCACTACATCACAAATCATGAGAAAAGCAACGACGAGCATAGCAGCAAGTCGGGAAAGCTTGTGTTTGAACAACTCAAGAAAAAACTGAATCAGCAAAAGAGTATATTTAGTCATGTAAATAAGATTCTGGAATCATCGCTCACGGCGTCCTATGTGATTAGTTATGAGCTTGCAAAAGCAAAAAAAAAACGTTTAATGATGGAGAGTTTGTGAAAACGTGTGCAGTTCAAATGGCAGAAGCGTTCAATGAAAAAAGTAGTAAAAGAATTTCAAAATGTACCTCTTTCAAAACAAACCGTAGCTAGGAGAACAGAAGATATTAGTTTGCATTTGTCCCAGAACTTGAAATCTTTAATTGAAAATTGTCCATACTTTTCACTGGCGATTGATGAAAGTACATACATCACAGACACTAGCCAGCTTCTTATTTTTGTTAAAATGATCCAGGAAGACTACTGTTTCTGAAGAATTACTGAAAGTTTGCTCTTTGCATGGTACAAGTAAAGGGGATGACATATTTTCTGCAGTTCAAAATGCCATGGAAGAATATGGTGGGTTGGAAAAATTGTCTGCTGTGTGTACTGATGGTTGCAAGGCTATGGTTGGAAAAAATACTAGTTTTGTTGGACTTTTGAAGCAAAATAAAATTGACGTGCCTACATTACATTGCATAGTTCACCAAGAGGCCCTTTGTGCAAAATCCATAAACCTAAATGACACTATGGCTACTGTAGTAAAAATAACGAATTTGATCAGAGGAGGACACAGCTCTCTAACTCACAGGAAGTTCCTTGCATTTTTAGAAGTGGATACTGTTTACGGTGATCTCCTGCTTCATGCTGAGGTGAGATGGCTTAGTCGAGGAAAATGTTTAATAAGATTTTGTGAACTGAAGGATGAAATATTTGACTTCCTGCGAGACAACTTACCATGTTCAATTGATTCTTCAAAATAAACTCAAAGATATTCATTTCATTCAGCACTTTGCATTTCTCCCAGATATAACACAACATTTGAATGTACTGAATTTGCAGTTACAAGGAAAAAGGCAAACAATTTTTCAAATGATGGGCTATGTTGATGGCTTCAAAAAGAAACTGAGCTTATTTAGTCTGTCTTTGCAAAAGAATGGCCTGTTTCATTTTCCTGGTTGTAAACAGCTGTCTGAGAAAGAGAGTGTTAACTTCAGGAGGTACACAGATGACATTGAACAGCTGATTTCTGAGTTTGATCGTCGATTTCAAGATTTTGAGATGTTTCGTCCACAAATGGAACTTTTTAACAACCCATTCAAGTGCACAGTGGAGTCTCAGCCAGCAGAACTACAATTACAGTTATGTGAACTCCAATGTGACCCATTCATAAACACAATAGAAGCAACTGGAGCTGATTTGTGGAAATTACTACCAAAGGAATGTTACCCACTTCTGAGAAAATGGGCCCTAAAAGTGTGCTCTATATTTGGTAGCACATATCTTTGTGAGACAACATTTTCTGCCATGATGCTTATCAAATCCAAGACCAGAAACAGATTAACTGACTCTGTATTATCCCATGTTCTCAGAATTGCTACGTCACAAATGGAAGTAGACTTCAAATCACTGGAGAAAAGTTTTGATAAGCCACACTCTTGACAATGAAATAACACACAAATGTATGTTTGAAATAAATAATTACATGTCATATTACAAATTACAAAACAAATTAAAACAACAGATTCATTATATTTTTTTACAGTAATTTCAGTTCGAAGACTGGTATACATGTCTTGGGAGCTGTGCAGTGCAGTAGTTTGCCGTTGCTTTCTGTACGTGGTTCATTATATATGTAAAACTAAATTTCAGAATGTTATTTTTTTAAGGATTTTATAGGTCTGGCCCTCTGGTGTTACCCTTTACCTTAATCTGGCCCTCGGCCAACCTTAGCTTGGCCACCACTGGCCTAGATGGTATAGAAGAGCATATAGTCATAGGAAGTGTTCAACTTTTCTAAAGTAAACAGTGTAGACAAGGAAATTGAGGCAGTATAATGCTAGATATAGAAGGGCAGAACTAGCAGAAGGGACAGTCAATAGGAAATTACTGAATGAAGAATGCAAGGTCATCGTTTAAATTGAATTCTGCATGGAAATTTTACTGTATGAAAATGTGTACACTACAGTGGTAAGGTCGGAAAGATGAATCCCCTTCCACATTGTTTTGCTGGATTTGTTGTTCTGAAGACATCAGATGTAAATAAACCTTGCTAGTTTCGTTACACTTCACAGTTGTCATGGTGAAGTCTGTTATCTTCATGAGTTTGATCACCCTGCATCTGTGTTTTGTTCAACTGTCTGTACTCGTTCGTGAGTCATCATCATCATCATATGCAACCACCGACTGATAGGATAGCGATCGAACATATCACTATACGACACAACAAACATCACAGTAGGTTTGTTAACATACGCATATCCCACGGTGATGTACACTCACATTTCAGGTAATACTTCGTTCAGTGTTCATTTTAAATTTGTCTGTTTGCTCTCTTTTTGCTATCTGTCTGTATGTTTGTATGTGTCTATCTGTCTGTATATTTCTTTCTATCCATCCGTTCCTTCGTCTGTCTCTGTCAGTCTGAGTGAATATCTGTATGCTGTCTGCATGTATGGTGTATGCTGTCTGCATGTATGGTGTCTGCTGTCTGTCTGCATGTATACTTGTCTGTCTGTGTGCTATCTGTCTGCTGTCTATCTGCTGTCTTCTGTCCGTCTGTCTGTCTTCTGTTTGCTGTCGGTCTGTATAATTCGCTCTGTCCGTCCGTCCCTTCGCTTGTCTCTCTGTCTATCTGAATGTGTGTTTGTCTCTTTGTCTGTCAGTCAGTCTGCATATTTGTCTTTCTATCCGTCCGTCCCTTCGTCTGTCGGCCTCTCTGTCTGTATATTTTTTTAATATCCGAACGTCCCTCCTTCTGTCTGCATGTCTGTTCGTCTGTATATGTGTTCGTCCGTCCGTCTGCCCAGTCGTCCGTCTGTTTGTATGTCTGTCTGTAAATTTTTTCTATCCGTACGTCCCTCCTTCTGTCTGCCTGTCTGTCAGTCAGTCTGTATATGTGTTCGTCTGTCCGTCCGTCCGTCCGCCAGTTCGTCCGTCTCTCTGCCTGTCTGTCATTAAGTCTGTATGTGTGTATCTTTCTATCTATGCATTTATTTCTACCTGTCCCTCGAATCCATCCATCCGTTGACATGTCTGCAGACACGTCTCCCTGCCTACCTACCAGGTAGGCATGGAGACGTATCAGGTAATCAAGCTTTCCACTTGTGTTTATCTATTCTATTCCACCCGTCTGCCCATCTCTGTCTAAATGTTTCTTTGACGGACTGTCTGTAATCTAAAACTAATTAGTTGTCCAAATGAGGCAGGAGAATTCAGCCTGCACAATCTTTCAAACCAGGTTCCTGTATGACATTTGCAGCATCAATTCTATGCAAGAATTTCCAGGTGTTTTCAATTTATGTTTTACAAGTTGCACGAAAAAAAAACATACGTACACTTACATACATGCACACAATCACATATGCACACACCATACACACGGACACATACACATACGCACGCACACAATTATATATACACATACGACACACACACACACACGTTGTGGAAAAGGGTTGGACAGTCAATGTCTGCAACAATCGTTGCCTTAGAAACGTGTGTTCATTAATTTCCAGTGTCGCCCGGTTTTTCCCTAGTTTTAGGAAACGTAGGAAAAATGTAAAAATGAAACCATGATGTGCTGGTATTCGAGTGAAAATAATTTTCGTTTAATTAAGTTAATGACTGCTGCTTTAAGTGACTACCCTTAGGCCTTTGTTCGCAGTAATTGCAAATGTAAGCCGCACAAAATACTGTTATTTCTTATGGTTCCACCGGAAGATCGATTTCATTCTGCTTCCGAGTTTTTGCAGGAAGCAGATTAATAGGGCATATTTTCTCGTTCGATCTGGCGCACCAAGAAAGAATAGTCCACCATTTCCTTTTTTAAACGTGTTTACTACTTATCTTTCTAACACTAGACAAACATAAAGGTATGTTTTCAGGCACTCGCAAGAAATAAAGAAGTAGAACACTTGGACAACAGAAAAACAACAGACGTGAGTGGCTTACCCAGGGTTCGAACCCCGTACCTTCCGTACGACAACTCCGCCTAGCTATACAAGCGAATCACACTGACCCCACGGCCAGCTAGGCATCCCCAAAAAAGGATGCTTTACTGACTAGTCATCAGTGTGAAACACAAGACAACACCGGAAGTATACAGTGGGCAACTGTCGCATGAAAATATAATTAATAGTAGGTAAGCTTGACAGCTGTATAGGCGTGATGGACAATAGTGCACACGGACGTGTGATAGTGGTGCGCAAGAGAGATAGACAGAAGGCACAGACTGAGTCAGTGAGTTCTTCACTAAGAAAACCACACACACAGCTCTTCTTGTTTTCTCTGGCGACAATATTACTCTTTTGCACACACTGTGTCACTCACAAATAGTAGGGTAAAGGAGTAAAGGTAGATTGAGGATTTGGTAGTCTGAACTGAACGAACAATCCTATCGAGGTTAACTCAATTTATTTCAATTTAGAAATGTAAATAAATCAATAAGGATTTTACAGCACATAATAATAAAGATTATCACGAGAAAACAAACTCACAACAATTTGATGATTTTAAAGAAGAGAAAAAAATTATTACACAAATAGTGCAAACAAGGATTATGAATGAATTGTGTTAGTAAAGTTCCCGGCAGGCCTGATAAGCTTTTGCTGGAAAATATGTGAAATACTGTTTGTGTGTAAATGAATGTTTGTTCCTTTGTTCCTTTGGTGTGAATGTTGGAAACAACTTATATCCTGGTGTTCTCTTGGAAAAATATCACGTAATCCAATACTTTGAAATTAACTTCACTGTTCGAATAAGGTATCCACAATGGGCACAGAATCTGAACACGATTTTATA
This sequence comes from Oreohelix idahoensis, assembly GCA_024509875.1. Taxonomy (NCBI): domain Eukaryota; kingdom Metazoa; phylum Mollusca; class Gastropoda; order Stylommatophora; family Oreohelicidae; genus Oreohelix; species Oreohelix idahoensis. The sequence continues at coordinate 208,733 of JAMPIV010001040.1, forward strand.
AATCCAAGATTGGGGTAACGACTTCACTGTTCGAATAAGGTATCCACAAAGGGCACAGAATCTGAACACGATTTTTATAAATCCAAGAAAGGTGTAACGTATCCACAGTTGATGCGATATCCACAGATAACGAATTTGCTTCCAAAGGTGGGATGGAGGGTTAAAATGGGGGGGGGGGGGGGGGATGGTACGGGGGGTGGTTGTTAAGGGTAATATCTGGTGTTGAGAATCGTTGCAATAATTGCAGTAATTGAAGTAATTGAAATGATTGAAATAATTGAAATAATTGAAGGGAATTATTGTGACTGGTGGACGAGGACTATATGGCCACTGGCCAAAGGTAACCTCTTTTCAGCAATACGCGACAAGACTTTGCACTGCATAAATCCGCTCCGGAATTTTTATATTCTGTAAGTTAAACTAGAGGGCACTTGGTTTGTTTAACTCAAGTCTCCCTATGCACAGTTTTACTTTACAAGACTAAGAAATGCGACTATCTCTTCCCGTACGCTTATCACCAAGTGAAGTCTAAAAACTAGTTTCTTAAAGAAAGAAAGAAAGAAAGAAAGAATTATTTTCGATTTACCCGCTACATTTTAAACGTTCCCACGATAGCCAAAATAGTTTGCATATTGAATGTCACTTGTACGTGCTGTGGTTTCCGAGCTCAGAAGTTTTAACAATGAGGAAGAAGACAGGCCATAAATTTCTAGACAGCCGAGCTCTGGAAAATCCTAACAGACCTGAACGCTGGTTGACCGTAGCTTCACCTGGGTTAAGGTGGGGAAAAGGCAAGTGCGTGAGAAACATTTTGTTCCAGAAACTTAGGATAGACAGAAAATAAAGCAATATACAGGATGGACAGAAAATTTCAAATAGGCAAATTATCTTCACTCTGCGACAGATACCCCGAACTTAAGTTAGTTGCCCAACTGAATCAGAGAGAGATGATAATTTGGCTAGTGTGTATCATTCCCGGTGTCGTCCATTAGTTCCTTCTTTGTTCCTTTTTCCGAGGTTCCCTCAGATTGTTTCTTATCTGCTGGCGTTAGAAGATGATTTTCTGCACTAATAGTGAGTTCCTCTACTGAATGTCTGCTTAAAAAATCTGCTCCTACATTTTCAGGACCGGGGATGTACTCGACCCTGATGTAATAGACACTTAGCAAAATAGCCCATCGCATTACTTTTGCATTTTGGTTTTTGCAAGCTGCTAGAAACGTGAGGGGTGCGTGATCCGTTTGCACGACAAATGAGACTCCATAAAGAAATTCGTGGTGCCTTTTTACTCCCGCCACTAGACCAAGCATTCTTTTTTAATGGTTGAATAGTTGCGTTCTGCAGCGTTCAATTTTCGGCTAGCATAGGCCACGGGAAAAAGCATTTCCGGGTAGTTTTCATCAGCTTGAAGCAACGTTGATCCTATTCCAAGATTACTGGCATCTACTCTTAGCACAAAGGTCTTTGTGAGGTCAGGGAGGCGTAATATGGGCTTCGTCGTCAGCTTTTCTTTGAGTGTGGTGTAGGCGCTCTCACATTGAGCCGTCCATGTTACCTTTTCAGGTTGACCTTTCTTTGTGAGGTCAGTCAACGGTGCAGTCAAACTATTAACGTTCTCAATGAACCGTTGATAATAACCACAGAGTGACAAAAACGACCTAGTGTCCTTTTTCGTAATGGGTCGCTTTGCATTTCGGATTTTGTCAACGTTTTTCTCTACTGGCCACAAGCAACCATGAGTGATCGTATGTCCTAAAAATTCAAGTTCTCTGAATCCAATCAGACACTTGCTTGGGCGTGCTGTTAAACCAGTTTCCTTGAGCCGCCTGAGGAGCAGGGCTAACGCTTCTTCATGTTCCTCAAATGTAGCCGTTGCGATGGGAATATCATCCATAAAATTATGAATGGTATTGCTTTGTAAAGGGTGTAATAGTTTTCTCATCATACGGGTAAAAGCTCCAGGTGCGTTATGTAATCCAAAAGGCATTACATTGAACGTGTAATGTCCGTCACTGGTACTAAAGGCGAGCAATGGTCTAATCTCTTCCTTTACCGGAATTTGGTAATAGCCTTTACTAAGGTCTATTTTAGAGAAAATGGTTGTTCTGCTCAGCTTTGTAAAGAGTTCATTAGGGCTCGGTAATGGTTCTGGTTGGAACTCTGTTACAGTGTTGAGTAACCTATAATCGATGCATAACCGAGTTTCCCCGTTGGGTTTCTGTAGAAGCACTACACTTGAACTGTAAGGGGATGTCGATTCAGAGATTATGTTATCTTGCAGTAGCTTGTCAATCTCTTCTCGTAAAGCGTTGGCTTTAGCGTATGGGACTGGGTAAATCTTAGTCCTGACAGGCTTAGGATCTAATATTTTTATATCAAACTCCAAGAGGTTGGTTAGTCCCGGTTTATCGGTGAGCACTTCTGAATATTCGGCTAACAGTTGTTTTACATCATGCTGTTGCAATTCAGTTAATGTTTCACAGAGCTTCACATCCGTGTGTGATTCTTCCTGTTTTAGCGGGTATTCAGCATATTCGTGGGGGTCATTATCCGCTTCCATTGCAACCGCTAAGGTCAGGAGATGTGCTTGAGGAGCAGCGAGGCGTTCCATGTACTTTTTAAGTAAGTTAACATGATAAATCTTTTCCTTCCCTCGTATGGAGATTTTGTAGTTTGTTCGAGAGATTTTCTCGAGTACTTCAAATGGTCCCTGCCATCCTATCTGAAGTTTGTTATTCCCTGTTGGGAGTAACAGCCGTACTTTCTCTCCAGGTTGTAGTACTCTTTCCTTCGCAGTCTTATTGTACCGTTTTGCATGCTTGGCACGAGCTTGTCGGAGGTTAGTGTTGGCTAATTCCCAACCTATCTTTAACCTTTCCTTCAGTTCTTGCACATATTTTGATGCAGATACAATAGATTCGTCTGCTTTCTGGTCGGTTAAAGACCTAAGCAATGCTTCCAGGGGTCCCTTTATTGGCCATCCAAATAATAATGTTGCAGGAGGTAGACCAGTGGAGGCATGCGGCACTTCCCTATAGGCAAATAAGGCAGCCGGCAAGAATAAGTCCCAGTTTTCGGGTCTTTCTTGTGCTAATTTTCGCAGCATGGTGATGAGGGTCCCGTTATATCTCTCTACCTGTCCGTTTGCTTGTGGATTATAGGGTGAGGTGTGAATATGCTGAGTACGGAAGATCTTAAAGACTTCTTCCATCAGATGTCCTCTAAACTGCGATCCATTATCAGTGAGTATTTGCTGTGGAAATCCGAGCCTTGTGAAAATACTCCCGAGCGCTTCTGCGATATGCACAGAATCAGAAGAAGGGAGCGCCACTGCTTCTGACCACATAGTACAGGTGTCGACTAGAGTCAAAATACAACAATTTCTCCGCTTTGTTCTTAAGATTGGGCCTACTATATCTACAGCTACTCTTTCGAATGGAGTACCGACAATAGGCATTTCCCCCAATGGAGCAGGGGGTGTCCAGTGTCTTGGTGCCACCCTTTGGCACTGCGCACAGGATTTCACAAATCGGATGATGTCCATGTTCATCCCAGGCCAGTAATAGTGCGCTGCTATTCTTTGCATGGTAGCATTTTGTCCCATGTGGCCGCTAAAAGGAAGAGCGTGTCCCATCTCTAAAATTTGTGACCTATAAGTAGTTGGAACAACCACCTGGCTATGTTCTTGTCCAGTGTTGCCCGACCTACGGTATAGTAATCCCGATTTTGAATAAAAGTTTCCCTTTTTCAACGGGTTACTGGCAAGTGGCAGTTTCTTAAAACATGGTCCCAGTGTTGGATCCTTGTGTTGAGCATCCTTTAATTCCCGTGGTAGCAGGTTTGTCACTGGTCCTGGTTCCGGTTCTGTCCTCGCCTGACCTCTTGTAGTTACTGCTGCAGCTATCAGAGGTTTTCTTGGTTCCCCCAAGAACACATAGCGACATCCAAGAATTACGTCGTAGATGGGATTCTCCATAATGTCAGCTCGAATCCATCCTTTAACAAATTTTGAATCAATATAAACGTTTGCTATTTTCAATGTCATAGGAGTGTCTCCTTTCACGGCTCCACACAGATCTACTGTCTCCGAGGTTATCTGCTCAGGTGTGACCAAATGTGAAGCGATTATACAGTCAAACTGTAATCCTGTGTCATAAAGACAGCGCACCAATTTACCGTTTGCGATAATCTGATCCGTTACAGAATTCCGTTCTGGTTTACCACATTTTGTTCTGTCTTGACGCTGTTCTGGTGCGTCTGCTTGTAAACACGCCGCCAAGTGCGTGCTGGGCCGATTTCTACATTCTTTTGTATTGTGCGAGGTCTGCTTACAATGATGACAATATTTCCTCTCCCTCCTCATGAAGTAAGGGGGTTTTCCTGTGCATTTTTCGTGTTAGAGGTAGTTGACCGGTCTCTGCGTGTATCCTGCGTTGGAGCGTTTACTTGTGATCGCTGATTTTGGGTGGGCTGGGTGATTGGTTTAGGTAGAAGTTCAGCCGGTTTCCGTTTGAAGGTTTGAGTCTCTGCTATAGCATTTTGAAACCTTTCTGCTAACGTAAGGATTGGTTCGAGTCGGTCTGCCCCGTGCTCCACTAGGAACTTTCTCATCTCTGGTGACATTGTTTCCTTGATTTGCTCTACCAGGAAGAGTTCATGTAATCCTTCGTAAGTCTTAGGAAATTTTCCCAAATCGCGCCACTTTTCGAGATATGATTCAATCCTAGCAGCAAATTGGCCAAATGTTTCTCCTCCTTCTTTGTGAGATCGGCGAAAACGAATTCGGTAATTGTCGGCTGTAAGCTGAAAACGCCGTAACAGTGCTTGCTTGAGAGCGTCATAATCGTTCTGTTCTGCTGGGGTTAATTTTGTAAAAACTTCGTAAGCCGTCCCTCTTAATCCTTGAGAAAGTTTAAGATTCCACATGCTTTTGGGCAGGCCATACGATGAAGCAGTTCGCTCATATCTATCCAGGAACAGATCAATTTGTTCATTTCGCTCGCAAAATTTTTCCATTGGGAAAGTCATTGCAGGGGAGTTGAGTGCTAGACCAGCAGAGGAGTTGCCAGGTGATGAAGCGTTAGTGGGAGAAGCGGGACGATTTTGAACCTCTAGTTCTTTGAGCCGGAACTCATGAGCCCGTATCCTTTCGTTTTCTTCTTTTTGTTTTTCTATTTCGGCCTCTATGAATGCATTACCTTCTTCTTCACTCATTCCAACCTCTTTAGTGTATTTTAAAAGACCCATCCTTAGTTTTAGTAAATCAGACATTTTCTATATTTCTGTGCAGGTTGTTACACTCTCCCAGTATGTTACACTAGTTTCTGGGTATTACTAATATTTCTATGAAGTATTGTAATACAACAAAACAATACAACTAACTGATAATCAATTTACTAAGCCCCAGGGAGTACTATTAATTCTATGAAGTAATGTAACTCATTAATGGAAGTTTAGTATAATAGAATTTTTGACAATTCCTTATTTCTGCTGAATTAAGGTCTCATCACTTGAGTAATACTCAAGTATAAACAATTCCCTTCAATATCTCACACACATACACACTCTACTGCCTGTTAAATGTACCACTTAATTACCTTAGTTAACTATTTAACGTAATTAAATAACCCTGGATTAAATTAGTGACAGCAACGTTCTGTTATTTTAAAATTATAATTGTTCTGTTCAGATACTACCAGAAGTGTCGTTGTCTAGGGCGTTATAAATTATAGTCCACAGTATAGACTAATAGATCAAGATTCCTTACAGTTTCTGCAGAACAATTTAAAGACAAGATTCCCTATAGTCACTGTGAAATAAGAATCCAGATATTCAAATCCAAGGACGAGATTCCCAATAATTGTCGCATGAAAATATAATTAATAGTAGGTAAGCTTGACAGCTGTATAGGCGTGATGGACAATAGTGCACACGGACGTGTGATAGTGGTGCGCAAGAGAGATAGGCAGAAGGCACAGACTGAGTCAGTGAGTTCTTCACTAAGAAAACCACACACACAGCTCTTCTTGTTTTCTCTGGCGACAATATTACTCTTTTGCACACACTGTGTCACTCACAAATAGTAGGGTAAAGGAGTAAAGGTAGATTGAGGATTTGGTAGTCTGAACTGAACGAACAATCCTATCGAGGTTAACTCAATTTATTTCAATTTAGAAATGTAAATAAATCAATAAGGATTTTACAGCACATAATAATAAAGATTATCACGAGAAAACAAACTCACAACAATTTGATGATTTTAAAGAAGAAAAAAATTATTACACAAATAGTGCAAACAAGGATTATGAATGAATTGTGTTAGTAAAGTTCCCGGCAGGCCTGATAAGCTTTTGCTGGAAAATATGTGAAATACTGTTTGTGTGTAAATGAATGTTTGTTCCTTTGTTCCTTTGGTGTGAATGTTGGAAACAACTTATATCCTGGTGTTCTCTTGGAAAAATATCACGTAATCCAATACTTTGAAATTAACTTCACTGTTCGAATAAGGTATCCACAATGGGCACAGAATCTGAACACGATTTTATAAATCCAAGATTGGGGTAACGACTTCACTGTTCGAATAAGGTATCCACAAAGGGCACAGAATCTGAACACGATTTTTATAAATCCAAGAAAGGTGTAACGTATCCACAGTTGATGCGATATCCACAGATAACGAATTTGCTTCCAAAGGTGGGATGGAGGGTTAAAATGGGGGGGGGGGGGAGTATGGTACGGGTGATGGTTGTTAAGGGTAATATCTGGTGTTGAGAATCGTTGCAATAATTGCAGTAATTGAAGTAATTGAAATGATTGAAATAATTGAAATAATTGAAGGGAATTATTGTGACTGGTGGACGAGGACTATATGGCCACTGGCCAAAGGTAACCTCTTTTCAGCAATACGCGACAAGACTTTGCACTGCATAAATCCGCTCCGGAATTTTTATATTCTGTAAGTTAAACTAGAGGGCACTTGGTTTGTTTAACTCAAGTCTCCCTATGCACAGTTTTACTTTACAAGACTAAGAAATGCGACTATCTCTTCCCGTACGCTTATCACCAAGTGAAGTCTAAAAACTAGTTTCTTAAAGAAAGAAAGAAAGAAAGAAAGAAAGAATTATTTTCGATTTACCCGCTACATTTTAAACGTTCCCACGATAGCCAAAATAGTTTGCATATTGAATGTCACTTGTACGTGCTGTGGTTTCCGAGCTCAGAAGTTTTAACAATGAAGAAGAAGACAGGCCATAAATTTCTAGACAGCCGAGCTCTGGAAAATCCTAACAGACCTGAACGCTGGTTGACCGTAGCTTCACCTGGGTTAAGGTGGGGAAAAGGCAAGTGCGTGAGAAACATTTTTTTCCAGAAAACTTAGGATAGGCAGAAAATAAAGCAATATACAGGATGGACAGAAAATTTCAAATAGGCAAATTATCTTCACTCTGCGACAGCAACTCAGCCCATTAATGACGCAATCACTTTTGTTGTTCATCTATACAGCAGTATATGTCAGTCCAAACAAGACAAAGACCTTGATACTGTGTCCAGTAAATGATAGAAGACTTAAGGACAGTAGTATAGAACAGAGGGTAGGTTTACCAGACCAGAAACCTACCCTCTGTTCTATACTACTGTCCTTAAGTCTTCTATCATTTACTGGACACAGTATCAAGGTCTTTGTCTTGTTTGGACTGACATATACTGCTGTATAGATGAACAACAAAAGTGATTGCGTCATTAATGGGCTGAGTTGCCCACTGTATACTTCCGGTGTTGTCTTGTGTTTCACACTGATGAGTAGTCAGTAAAGCATCCTTTTTTGGGGATGCCTAGCTGGCCGTGGGGTCAGTGTGATTCGCTTGTATAGCTAGGCGGAGTTGTCGTACGGAAGGTACGGGGTTCGAACCCTGGGTAAGCCACTCACGTCTGTTGTTTTTCTGTTGTCCAAGTGTTCTACTTCTTTATTTCTTGCGAGTGCCTGAAAACATACCTTTATGTTTGTCTAATATTAATTTACTGTTTACAGGCCTCGGGTTTCCCTTCCTTATGTGTTATTAATCTTTCTAACACGCCCCGTTCAAACATATACATTGTTCCTTGAACCAGGATGCTTGTTATTTTCTGTGATATCTTCCTTGATTGTGTATATTCTATGTGCAGCACTAAAATATTCCTCACGATGATGTATTTATGTTTTAGTTATTACTCAGATTGTTTTGTTTATCCAGAAGCTCTGCTTTGTTTATACTTGCATGCGTTTAATATTGGTTGGAGGTTTATTAATGTCTGTCTGTGTCTTTCTGCGAAAGTCTGCTACAGTAGAACTATTGGAAAGGCTAGCAAATGATTCTGTAAAGTTTCTGCAGCATCGTTATTTTTAAATCTTTGCCTTCATTTTGTCGTGGCACGCTTTGTTAATCCAAGACTCAATTTCCGTCTGTTATATTAACGCGTGTGTATAAAATTAAAATACTCCTAATATAAATGACTGAGTGAATGTCTTGAACTGTATTCCATACACAATTCTATTATGCCTTATGGTGGAACAGCAAAAGCTATTTCATTCAGCTTCCGAGTCTTACCAAGAAGCAAATTAATAAGGCACAATTTCCCTTTCCCACCTGGCGGACCAAGGCAGAATAGTCCACCACGTCCTATTTGTAACGTGTTTACTACATTTTTCGTAACATGTTCTTTTCAAACATATATACATTATTATTTTCTGTGATGTACACTTAAAATAAAAGACCCAATGATTGTGTTATGCTGTATTTATTACATATGTTTTTTTTTTTTCGGAGAGGCACGACCCATTCAACCTAGACACACGGATGATGTCGGTTATATTAGAACACATTAGGAATTATGTCCAAATAAAGAAGACTTTCCGGTCTGGTGTATTGTTTAGCTTTCAGTTATTTTTTTTTTTCAAGGTAGAAATGTTCACGAATGTGAATAGAGAGCGAAGTATGACAGTCAGGCGAGAAGAAAGATATGCATATAGATAAAATCCCTTCTCTCCTGCCACTCTCCAAACACTTGTTAAAATGTCATACAGGCACTCTTCTTCCCCGAAATACAATAAACATTGCAGTATTGATAGGACAGGTCAACATTGAAGTAACAGGTGAAATAGGAAGTAAACTCTGAACGCGTAGAACACACACCAACACACACATTATCTCTCTCTCTCTCTCTTTCTATATATATATATATATATATATATATATATATATATATATATATATATATATATATATATATATATATATATATATATAGATATATATATATATATATATATATATATATATATATATATATATATATATACGAGGAGGAGTCAAATAGTAACCTTAATATTTTTTTATTAACAGAATATGCACAAATAGGAATGAAAGCCCTTAATCACTTTTCAACATAGTTCCCACCACGTTCGACGCAGGTGTGCCAGCACTTCACTAATGCCTGGATTCCGCGAGAAAAAACTTTTCTGACTGACTGCGTAGCCACATATGCACCGCCTTTTTCACCCCATCGTCCGTACTGAACTTCTTGCCACTGAGTGCCTTCTTGAAGGCCAAACTCATGATAATCACTCAGTGCGAGGTCCGGTGAATATGCAGGATGTGGAAGACATTCCAAACGCAGATTCGGGATTTTCGTTACAGTGGCACGAGCTGTGTGCGGCCGCGCATTATCATGGTGTAACAACACACCAGAACTGAGCAAGCCGCGAAGTTTTGACCCTGATTTCAGGTTTCAAGTGGTCCTGAAGCAGATCACAGTATGATTCGCTGTTGATAGTGAGTCCCCTGGGCATGTAATGTTCTAGGATTGGGCCTTTACAGTCCCAGAAGAGCGTGAGCATCAATTTGCCGGCCGACCGCGTTGTACGGAACTTCTTTGCTTTCGGCGATAATGAATGTCGCAACTCCATCCTGGGTCGCTTAGTCTCTGGCTGGAATTAGAGGACCCAACATTCGTCCCCAGTGACTATACGGTGTAGAAAGCCATATCCTTCAGCTTCATAACGTCGTAACAGTGTTTCACAAACATCCTTACGACGTTCTTTCAGTTCGAGGGTGAGTTGTTTTAGTACCCATCTAGCGGAGACTTTGTGATACTGCAGCACGTCGTGAATGATGTGGTGCGCCCAGCCATGCCTGATATTCAATTCTCCAGCCACCTCGTCGATTGTTACCTGCCTGATTTCCCGTATCACTCGTTCCACTGCAGCCATAGCGTCAGGCGTAGTCGCAGTGTCAGGCCGGCCGGAGCGAGCTGCAGTCGCAGTTGACACCCCACTTTTAAACTTCGTGTTCCAGTCATAAACCTGCTGAAGCGACATACAAACATCCCCATACTGCCTCTTCATTCTCCGATGAATGTCTGCTGGTTTCTCCCCCTCACTACCCAAAAAAACGGATAATTGCACGCTGCTCTTCTCTCGTGCATGGTTCCAAAGGGGCGGCCATCTCGGCTATGGTTTGCTGACGTCATACTTCCCATCAGGACGACGGGCCTGCGCGCACTGGCACCTCAAGCTGGAGGGCATAATATATTTGTAGTAAAACCGTCTACTACGTGAAATGGACTTTTTATTGTCATATTAAGGTTATTTTTTTACTCACCCTCGTATATATAAATGTACACCCACTATTTATACACACTTGATCGAGTTAGACCCAAATTTATCGGCAGCAATATTAACAACAACAACAACAACAAAATGAGTAATAATAAATCCAAATAAACAACAAATAAATCTTCTGATCAAACTAGCAGAAATTGGTCCCCAGTCCTCGGCAGAAGGACGACGAACTCTGTTTAGTTAACCAACTCCAGAGGGGTTATCACCTCTTTGGCTGCAAATCACCTCATAAATATCCCTGAATCCTTCTGACTAATACCAGTCTTAATTTTGAGCTCAGTAACTTAGCGAATAGGAAATTATCTTCTTTCACTGCTGTAGATTCGATTACTCTGTGAATATCTTAGAAATCCAAGGGCGTCTATATGCAGAGATTCGGTGGTTTACTGCTCTCAACTTTCGTGATATCTGCAGCCAAGTTGTTATAATACTAGTTGCATTTGGATCAGGTAATCCAGGAAAACTTGGGCTTACAGCGTGAGCTAAGGGCGTCAGGAATACATACATATATACTCGTACAAATAATAAATCGAGAAGACCAATCTGAAATGACTGTATGAAAATGTGGGATGGTTCAAAGTGTGACGCGCAACCCGTATGCTGTGAAGATGTAATGTTTGACCTCAAATAGATACTTCGAGGAATAATGGTCAAGAAACCCGAAATCATGAGATCGGCAGCAGGAATATGTATCCAAACTAACATGTGGACCAAGGAAAAGGGATCCAGAAAATGGGATCTAAAAAAAGAAGTTTAATAGGGGTTTTTTATTTTTTATTTTTAGTTGATATTACCAGGATTCTCTGGAATATTCTCTGAGGAATATAAATCATGTTTCCCTATTAGTCAACACATCATCATATAAGTTTAATCTGTTTACACACTACATTACAGATTACCACAAAAAAAAATCAACAAACTCGGTTTAAATCCCCCCCCCTTACTTTCCCCAACCGTGCTGCTGATCTAGATCTGACGCGCATTGGTCATTGACTCCGCCTTTTATCAATTAAATTCGTTAAGTAGGCTGCGTGAAAAGTGCTTACACTGCGCGAACCAGCGAGCTAGGCCATAATCGAGGGGATTTGCCTCCTTGTCTTGACCCACGAGAGGGGTCAAGAAAGGTAAATGTATACATGTATTGGTGTGGGGTTCTCGCTCGTGCTTTCCGACACTTAATAAGTGCAGTCCTTTAGCTTGCCAGGGCGAACTTTGGAAAATATTATACATACACCTAGGGGTTAGCTCTGTGGGTGGGAGCCTATAAAACAGTTAGTTAGTATTCATTTGAAAGAATGCAGTGCGTTCCCTCTTTAGGAATACCCAACAATACAGAAGTAGTGCATAAAGGAAAACTATCAGTGCCCTTCACAGTACACAGCGGGGTCAGACAGGGATGTCTGCTATCACCAAAAATTTTTCTCATGGTCATAAACTGGGTTATGAGACAAACAACAGAAGGAGAGAACACAAGAATACAGTGGACATTTAAAAAACAACTAGAGGATCTGTCACAAAATTAACCGTGATACAACGTTAAAATATCTACAATGATACAACGTATTGATCAAAAATTAATGCGTAAGCTGCTAGAATATATGATCGCCCACGCCGCGGGTCATCACCCGCCATGGAAATTAAATTGTTAGACTTGAAGGCAAAACGGAACGGGATGAGAACGGAGATCAAAAGGAAAATCTGACTGAACGCGTGCTTGAAACTAGCAATGCTAAAAGGACGCAAATTGGTGGGGAAAGGAGGAAAAAGTCACGTCCCCCAAGTTGACATAAAGTAAAGAAATCGACAAAAGGGACGCTTTTGCTATAACTTAGTCCGTTTATTTGAATGCAGTGATGAACGCATTCCAGAAGATTCTAGAGGGAATTTGAAAAATGACTTTTCTTAATAATAATGTTAGGAATATAAAACCTAGCTGGCCGGATGGCCCATCTTGAGCAGTGAAATAATATGCTTTCATTTATACAGACGGACAGATAATAAGAAAGATATTGACAAAAGACTGTGTTGTTCATATCAGCGAACGTCTGCATTGAAATAAAACATGTCACTAATTTTCAAAAAGTTGTGGCCTTGAAGACGCAAGTGCTAAAATCTAGTTGGAATGAAGAGACGGGGTGGGATGGTGAATTGTGGCTAAAAATAACTTTAAAAGCAAAATTGTGTAGGGGAAAGCAGGGTTGGTTCAAAAAAACAAGTGTGTTTTTTGGGGAAACGCAAGTAGAGACGGACGGACCAACAGACAATCAGGCATACTTGACTGAGGTATGACTGAAATGACTTATTGGTAGGATATTTGAATTTGAAACAGCAAAGGCAGTGATTGGCCCTAGATGAAGATATTAGCGGCGCTCAGACGCGCATTTTGTGCCATTCAGTATAAGTTGTCCTGGTAGACACAGTGAATTATTAAGTGGTGTAATTCCCAGAAGCTATTGAAATATTTAGAGGGACGCCATCATAAGGCCAGCAGCTCAGCTGAGTTTTGCTAGCATTAGTTAACTGTGTACTATATTCATAATTCTGGTAAGACTGAAATTATTTCTTTGTACATTTTAATATTTGTTTAAGGTTCGAGTGATTTGATACTGCAATAGCATAATCTGTTCCTTACAACAAGTAAGGGTTCGCTCTAGACCCCCCGCCCCAGTTCAGGGTCTAGAGACAAATAAAATACATAAACTCCAGCAAGGATTAGGAAGGACAGATCAAGTGTTGAGATCAGTGAAACATATCACCTATCCTATTCTATGGCAGGAAACTAATGAACATATTTCAGAATCTGTAGTCTGGGAGAACTTATCCTATGTGAAACCAACTTGGTTAGATGTGTTGTTTGGTCAGAAAGATCTGACCCGTCTATATGGTGTTGTTGTTGTGTAGTGTTGTGTCCAGAAATGGTTAGAGGATGGAATTCTGACACATGACTAATACTTTGATTGCAGAGCTGTGAGTTTCAGTTGGCACCATTGCGGTGTCAAATGAGTTGTTGAATTTTACCAGAGTGGACCCGTGCAGTACATTTGGTCAGAGCAGCCTATTATTGCCCCCAAGCACGGAGAGGTGGGGCCACCAGACTTCTGATATTGCCCCCAAGCACGGAGAGGTGGGGCCACCAGACTTCTGATATTGCCCCCAAGCACGGAGAGGTGGGGCCACCAAACTTCCGATATTGCCCCCAAGCACGGAGAGGTGGGGCCACCAGACTTCTGATATTGCCCCCAAGCACGGAGAGGTGGGGCCACCAGATCTCAGCACCAGAGCTACACCTTCAAGTTACGTGAGCGCCTGGTCTGCTGAGAGTTCACCAACTCAACTTATTTCCCAACACACCCATAAAAATTCGATCAATTAACTGGACAATGTGTAATCGCCATAGACAGGGAGTGATGAGGCCACCCCAACAACACATCCATTAAAAGTTCTCCCACAATAGATTACTACTATAACCAGTAATAATATTAACTAGTCTAGTAACATATATATGTACACATCTTGCATTTATTATGTAATATTCATGCATTTTTTCATAATTTCTAAACCTTTCATATGTTCTGGCCAAAATAAAACCTTGGTCCTGAACAAATAAATGTAAGAAAATTACTATCAAAATTTTACACAACTGAGTTAGTTCCGTGTATTATAACATTTTATTAATATTATTAGACTTAGTAAATATCTGTGTGTGTGTATGTAAACTACCACAACACATTACATATCAATACCCTAGACATTTAACGTAGCCACATTCATTAGAAAAAAAAGATAGGTGTGAGGTCGTAGTGGTAGCAAGAAGGGCCTTCTGACAATTCACAGTTACATTTTATCTCAGGAGCCTTCACAGCTGACCTCATGCATCACACGTAGTAATATTACCATCATACAAAACCATCAAATCCACTACAGGATCTTGACTTTGCAGATGATTTGTGCCTTATATCACATAGACAGCAAGATATGCAGGAGAAAACTTATAGATTAGTGACAGAAGCAGCAAATATAGGACTACACATAAATGTAAATAAAACAAAAGAAATGAGGATAAGCAATAGGCAGACGGACTCGATGAAAATCAAGGGTCAACTTATTGAAAAAGTCGAAAGCTTTACATATGTGGGCAGTAACATTGACATAGGAGGGGGAACCGATGGTGACGTCTGTTCTAAGATAAATAAAGCCAGATGCGCTTTTAATACCCTTCAACCAATATGGAACTCCTCAGCTATATCCAGGGAGAACAAAATCAGAATCTTTAACTCAATGCAAAGTCAGTCTTGCTGTATGGCTCAGAGACATGGCATGTCTCAAAGAGTATCACCTCCAAACTACAGATATTTGTAAATAGATGTCTCCGACGGATCCTCCGTATAAGATGGCTACATGTAACAACAAATATAGAGCTAAGGAAAAGATGCGGACAACAGCCAATACAAATGGAAATTAAGGTATGAAGGTGGGGAAAGATAGGACATACACTCAAAAGAGAATAATCAAGCATAGCCAGAGGTGACTGGAACCCACAGGGGAAAAGAAGAGTGGGGAAGCCAAGGAGAACTTTGGGAAGAACAGTGGAAGAGGAGGCAAAGGAAATTGGAATGGTTTGGGCAAAGCTGAGAAAGACAGCCCAGAATAGAAATCGATGGAGAGCAACTGTTTCAGCCCTATGTTCCACGATGAACGAAAAAGAATGAAGATCATGATGAAAAATATAGAACAAAATAAAATATGCCCTACCAAGTTTATAACACAAAATTGGGCTGATACAATAATCATTCAAATCAATATATACACATCCTTTAGAAAATGTACTAGTAGTTAACAAATTGGTAGCCATTAAAAGTAATTAATATAAACACACCCACACACCGTCCTTGAAAAACACAATAGGTTAACACCTTAGTGACTTTTGTTGATTGCAAACTTAATAATATTAAAGTACCTCTTCATGGAAATATAACTTCAAGATAATATTTTAACTTTTAGAAAATTAACTAGGTTTATTTGTAAGTTTAACAAAACTTTGAGCGGTTATTTTCTACCTAAGTGTGGTTAGGGGTCAAGAATTAGTCTTTATAACAATGAATCTGGTATTACGCTGCAGCAGAAATTCCACTTTGCAAGTCAGGCGTCCTCTGGAAACAACAAGCCCTGAGTACTTTTAGTCTAGCCAAATTCTCCTACAAATCGCGTCACTCACTGTGACCTACTGCACGGGGCGGCACTTTCTGACAGGAAGTAAAGGCGTAAGGGACCAGAGAATTTGCTACTCTGCGATGTGTGATGAAAGCGATCTCGTATAACGGGGATCAGTGAAGAAGCAGAGACGCTTCTGCAGTCATCCGGTCTCATAGGGTTTTCAGGACGAAAAGCGTTCAGTCACTTGAAAGGCAAGGCCTTTCGTTTGTGTCCGCTTTCTCCTGACTTAAAAGACACTTAGGTTTTGCCGCGACCAGCGAGTCAAAGAGTTAGGAGACATCTCTGAGAATATATGACACGAAACACGTGCAGAAAAGTGGCTTCAAGCTGTCGAATTCAAGAGTGACGTGACTAGAACCAGGAATGTACTACGCTGGTGCTATTAGGAAGAAAATAG
>JAMPIV010001040.1:230000-417500 GCA_024509875.1 Oreohelix idahoensis
ACACCAAAATTATTCTGCTTTAGTAGCAGACACAATTATTTTAAGTTGAACTGTCTGTTTAGCCATTGTTCTGCCTAGAACGCACACGTACACTGGATTGGTAAACCAGATATTAACTGACTTTATGATCTAACTGACTTTCTGTACGTAAGCAACCGACCATTAGCCCATCCCATCCTCTACAAATTGTTCGCACCCATTTTAAGCTTGCTGCATCAAAAGATTCAGAAATGTAGTCTAACTTGACTGGTAGCGCCTGATTTTTTTTTCTGGAAAAAGTGTTCGGATAATTGGATGTTCGGATAATTGGGGTTCGGATAAATGGAGTTCTACTGTACTTTAAATAATTTGTTCTACCATAATTAAAATATCTTTTTTTATTTCTTCCATTGACATAAAAAGAGAGTAAAACAATTTTGTAAAGAAGTAGGAAAAGCACTGGAGGCAACAGCGATGAGGAATTTGTGGAAATAGTGCCCTGCTCAAGCAGCTAAAGGATCTTCAATGAATGAATTGCTATCTATCTTTATCTTTTCAAAACGTTTTATGTTTCTAATTTTGATGTTTTTCGTTCGATCGCTCACTTAGCGTTGTTAATTCGTTCTTGAAAAATTGAGCGCTAATTGAAAAAGCACCAAACCGAAATTGATTTCCAATAAGAAGTTACAGAAAGCTGTATAAATAATTAAGTAAAAAGTTATATGAAACCAAAACTAAAAGATAACAACATTTATTATACATACTAACAACAACCCGCCAAAATTGGCAGGTTTTTAATTATAGTGTGTTGTTTCTGTTACACTTATGACATTGCTGCTTCTTCTATTTTTTTTTTAACCAGCGGCACTTGGGCTTTCAGCCCTTTGGCCCAATGACATGTCATTGCGAGGCTGGGGAGCCTGTGGACTTTCCTTCCAACCCGGTCAGGAGCTTCGCTCCTTCCCATCCACAGAGGGTTTATCTCAGGAGTCGTTCAGGTTATTCAGTCAAAATCCCGGTCGATGTCACTACTTCAAATGTCCACGCCCGGGCTTGAACACCTGAACGCCAGCGCAATGTGGTAACCGTTACACCAGCGCGGCTCCCTCTGCTTCTTCTATAGTCTCGCTTGCTCGATGTGAATGACGCGATCGTCTCTTCCTTTTAGCCATCTTATCATTTTGACCCATAATAATAAGTCTGCAATACTTTAAATTAAAATTTTTTCTTGAAGAAACAATAAAAAACTTACAATTTAAGGTTATCTTTAAGAAAAATGACGAGTTAAATACGTTTCCCGAATGAAACTCGACAGAATAGTATCTTGATTGTCTGTTGATTTAATGCACACCGTCACGCTTTGCTATTTTCGCGATAGTACAGAAAAAAGTGCGCAAATGACGGTGTGCAAAGTGTGACAGACCGACCGACCGAAGTACCTAACGGCGGGAATTATTGTATTGGACAAGTATCAGACATATTAAACACAAATAAAATATTTTGTATGTGCTGTACTTGCAAAAAATATTTGTAAAATGTTATAGACTTTAATCGCTTCTACTTCCGTGGCTTGTGACTACAGTTATCACGGCGGAGCTGTCATCATCTTCAGACGACTGGTTAGCCGGAAGTTTTGTAGGTGTTGAAAAAGTTTTTTTTTTCTGGCTCCAGATGTAGAAGGTAAAGCTGTTTGGTAAATAGGTGCTGAAGATATTAGAGGAGATTTAAAAAAAAAAAAAAGAATCGAGCTTGCTTTGCCGTGTTCTTTTTCTCTTCAAGAGTCACCTTGTAGCAATTAAGATCTTCTTCTCTGTTACCATAGAACTGTTTTCCATGTTGGGGTCAAGCTTCATTATTCTAGCATTGACAATGCTTTTTGGCCATTCCACCTCCCTGAATTAACTTGAAAGTTATACTCCTGCTGTCCAGGGAATTTTGTGCACAGCGTAAGATCGAATTTTTAAAAACGCATAACGGGTATCTGGCATAACATAGAAACAGCGTTATATTGAAAAAGCGCTAATCGAACAGCGTAAGACCGGAGGATTGTTGCATTTCTCTAATCATTTCTGTATTTCTCAAAGCCCATTTTATTTATTTATTTTGTTGTTGTTGTTTTTACTAAACTCTAATTCATAGTTTTGTCCCTCGTGGTTACGGAAAGGGGGGGGGGGGGGGGGGGGGCCTTTCATAAGACACGGAAGTAATAGTACTACTGATCCTTCAAGCATGTAATAACAGGCGATTGCATTAATATTATGCACGAGGCTGGAAACTTCATTATCTAAAAATAATTGCTACATAAACCACAACTACAAGCCCATGCATAGGCTTAAGGTCAAGGTTCCTGCAAGGGGACCAGTCTCAGTAGTAGCCCCCATGATTTATAAGGAGCGGAAAGGAAAATGGTATTGACTTTAAATTCCAAATTTTCTGATAGTGGTCACGAGAATCCTCTTGACGATAATAAAGCTGATAAAGTGATTGATGATGTTTCCCTTAATGGTTATGAGAACGTTTACTTACATGAACCTGGCAGTCTCCCAGAACTCAGACCCGGTATCAGGTGTAGATATCTATTTGCTTACTATTCAAAACAGAATATCTACATTCCACACGCAGACTTCGACCATTTATTAATGAAAGTAACAACTGTGTCTGCGAGCCTGTACCTCGGAATACTGCTTAACCGTAATGCAGATTCTACTGTTTACTAAGACCTCGTGATGTAACGGGAGCTAACCGCTAGTAATTCAAAGCTTCTAATATCCATAATGTTGTATTATAACAGAATTCCTCACTAATGCCCTTATAGATCCGTTTTCATCATTAATGCATGACCACGCGAAGTGATCTGGAATAATTTTTGTTATTTCCTAAGCGAGTACTACTTCTATTTTTTCTATCAATAACACGAAGACAGAAAGGCAAATCGATGGAGTCTATTGTCGAGTGATTGGTATGGTTTACCAGTTGGCAGATTCTTTACTGTGCGTTCGGTAAACATTATCAGACGATGTATGGACATGTCAGAATTACGTTTTACAAAGGCTAGATGTTGAGTCACTTCAGTTTGATTTCATTTCCTAGGCGTGGAAGTCGGACTTTTGTAACAACGTTTGTGACAAGTGGATAGTTTCATTCATATATTGCCCTAGTGTTTGTGACAAGTGGATAGTTGCACTCCAGTAGTGACCTAGTGTTTGTGACAAGTGAAATGTTTCATTCCAGTAGTGACTTACTGTTTGTGGCAATGTGAATAGTTACATTCCAGTAGTGACCTAGTGTTTGTGACAAGTGAAATGTTTCATTCCTGTAGTGACTTACTGTTTGTGGCAATGTGAATAGTTACATTCCAGTAGTGACCTAGTGTTTGTGACAAGTGAAATGTTTCATTCCTGTAGTGACTTACTGTTTGTGGCAATGTGAATAGTTACATTCCAGTAATGACCTAGTGTTTGTGACAAGTGAAATGTTTCATTCCAGTAGTGACCTAGTGTTTGTTTCAAGTACTGACCTAATGTTTGTTTCACATGGATAGTTTCATTCAAGTAGTGACTTAATGTTTGTGACAAGCGGATGTTACCAATCGAGAAGTGATCTAGTGTTTGTAAGAAGTGAATAGTTTCATTCAACAAGTGACCTAATGTTTGCAACAAGCTGATCGTTTCTATTAAGTAGTGAGGTAGTGTTTGTAACAAGTTAATCGTGCCATTCAAGTAGTGGTCTAATGTTTGTGATAAGTAGATGCTACCAATCAGGTAGTGACCCAATGTTTGTGACAAATGGGACGTTTTAATCAAGTAGTAACCTAATGTTTGCGACAAGTGGATGTTATCAATTAAGTATTGCCTTAGTGTTTCTGACAAGTTGATTGTTTCATTCAATTAGTGACCTAGTGTTTGTCACAAGTGAATCGTATCAATAAGGTAGTGACCTAATGTTAGTGACAGTTAGATTGTATTAACCAAGTAGTGACTGTCGTGGGTTGTTTCCCTTGATCTTTCTTAGTGGTCCACTAATGGCCCGACAGTTGGAGTAAAATAATGAGTTATTTAAATGTAAC
The DNA here is from genome assembly GCA_024509875.1 of Oreohelix idahoensis. Lineage (NCBI taxonomy): Eukaryota > Metazoa > Mollusca > Gastropoda > Stylommatophora > Oreohelicidae > Oreohelix > Oreohelix idahoensis. The sequence goes on from JAMPIV010001040.1 coordinate 234,046, forward strand.
GACATTTGCTCAAGATTACTCTTAGCAGTGATGTAAATTGGAGGGTTTTGCTCCTATTTCAGAGAGTCACACCGGGATTTTAGGATGGCAAATACAACAACTGTGTTTACTTGGCTTGTTGTAAGCTTAATATCCTCCGTCCACATCTGTGAGAAAAATACTTCTGTTACAATGTAACACTTGACTCGTATTTATTAAGCACCCAGCTGAAGGTAATTCAGTAAAGTATTATTTCTTTAGTGTTGGATATAAGTTTTTTTTTTTTTTAATGAGTGATATGGGCACAGAGATTAACTTCAATCCACCAAGTTATGAACTCCAACAAAGGATTTATATTTATTTTGGTTTCATGCGAGGAAAACTGCACGAAGCAGTCTGTCGTGGAATATTCTAATCCACATATATAAATTATCAAGTAAATATAAAGCCTAATAAATACATATAATAAATAAAGGAAGAAGAATGGTAAAGAGCAGTGCTGTCACAATGACAGTACTCGAAATCCCCCTTCTTTTCTACTTCGTCGGCAAATTGTAACGCTTTCACGTTGATAGTAAAAGCCTACTGTATTATTACCCGCGTTCTTCAATGAAACGTGTGCTGTATTTCTTGGAAAAACATTGAGAGGCAGACTGCGTAATGACCTAAATTAATCCTAACATTAATTATACTGCGTTACCAAAACGAACGAACAGATGGACTAAAGGATAAAGAGAGAGGGAGGGCTGAAAATCAGGAACGCATGCAACACGCGTCGCGCGATACACAATTACTACTATCACGCGTGTAAGGCCACATGCACTAATTTTTTTTTCAGACGGACAGTGATAAATTCACTACCCTTCCCAGAGTTAGGTTTTTAAATCCTGAAAAACGCTTATAAGGAAAGATGACAATAGATGGGTTTACGTTTGAAAACATTACAGTACCCAGACAGCACATCTTCGAAACAGGAGGTAGTAGAAATTGCATATTTTGAACGCAGCCACTTAGCTCTTTTAAATTGGTATATTTGGGTTCCTTAGGGCTTGCTGACAAAGAATATGTACAATGTTATGCAAATAGTCTAGGAATTAACAAGTTATAGCCAAAATAAAATGATAGTGCTGTCAGACAACACCCAAAATCAGAATCGCTCAGTGGTAGATTTTTTTTCACCACCATTGTACGGGAAATGGGCCACAAGTTACATTTGAACTGATTGGCTGGAATGATATGTAAGGCTAAACACGATTAGTCGGGCTATAAATACTATCTTTGGTTGTTAGGGGAGACGTAGGAAGTTAAAATTTTTTCAAATACTTGTCGAAACGTGGCTCCATTGGCTAGACTCGCTGATATACTCACTTAGGAGCGTTAGTTCGAGACCACTAGTCAAATAAGCTTGATAAAGCAACAGTGCGTTGAAGCCAGCTCATATTTTTGCTAAATAAAAGCCTGGAACATAAGCAGATGGGAATTTGTGCCAGTAGTTGTGCCAGAATTCATTGCTAATCAACGTATCTGTGTTTGTTTCCATGAATTGTGGTAAGCTTGAAACATTCAGTATCTTTTAATGAAAATTGAATGTGAATTGTTAATTTATGCCTGTATATATGTGTAGTTCAGTAGCAAACATGATGTAAAGCCTATAATGCTCCAGCCTGAACAGAAGGTGTCGGAGGAAAGTAAAACTGCATGGAATGGCCAAACAGTACACTGACACCTAGATTATTGATTAGACAGAAATAATGCTGGAAGTGCAGAGGCGTAATAACCATTAAGGAGGTTAATACTGGTATAAAGTATTTCAGATGAAGCTGACAGTTGGCCTAACGCTCTGAACTCAATGTTTGTGATGTATTGTGCTCAGTGTAAAAAGAGAGTATAAATTAGTTATGAAGTAGAAGGTACATCCTTCGTGTTTTCAGGGACCGTGGTCTTGATGGTATTGAGCAGCACCTGGTCAGAGCTTTGCTGAATCCAGAGTCGGACAGCATACTCCTTGGTCCATTTAGCTATCAGTGAGGTGTCTCCAGAGCCGAGGGGAGAGTCGAGCAGAGGAGTCTGTTCCTGCCGCCATCACGCAAGATAAGCTGATGTGGCCAGCTGAGCTCAAAATTATGTACCCCCAGCTTAAAATGACCTTGTAAAAATAACATTAAGAGGGGAATTAAATTGTGTTAATATCAGGAACTGAGAACATCTCCAATAATAGTTCCCATAAAGACAAACTATTGAAGTCATGATGACAAATACCAACAGAGCTTGAACAAAACAAAACCAGTATTACCTCATATTACTACTACACAACTGACACACATAGGATACTTTTAATAATATATGTCATTACAATATTCATATTGATAAATTCTGTACATATAACTTGTAAGTAAAATTGATTGTGATTCCTGGTTCCCTTTGTATTTGAATCAGGACACATATTCATTCATAACCGCAATGAATACATATTGTTATTTGAAAAGTTATCAGTGACTCCTTTAAGATATCCTTTAGAGTGTTATATGTATGTGAGTGTCACAGTGTTGTCAAGTGTGGTGGAATAAATTAAATTGTTTATCTGTCTGTTGTTGTTATGACTTACACTTCATCATACACATACCCTAGACATACAACGTAGTCATCACACTATTCCAGAATAATTCTGACTGAGGTATACATATGTGGCAGCAAGTAAGGTTATATATCATACACTACTCTTATTAGATATATATATACCTTCACAGCTGATCTCAGTCAGTACACTAAGTCCCCTATACATATGTATAACATCCCACTTCACCACATATATTGGGGTCTCGCTCTTGGGATTTTGAATCTTTCCCTATCATAAATATTGGGGGTAATTCACTTCAGGGAATATAAGAATTAAAAGGTATCCTTGGGTGGAATTAAATAAGGTTGAGCTCACGGTGCCTGTGTTGTCCATTAGATATATTTAGAGATTAAATTGTTGGTTAGACATTGTATAAATTTACCTGATAGACAATGGCGGACCTGGCCAAGTTTCGATCTGCTGCTGTTCAGACTGCAAAAGAGTTAGGATTAGATGGGCAAGTTATGGTTGCCTATGTTACTACGGAATGTGACAAATTTATTGAACGCGAAGAAAGAAGGTTTGAAGCCGAAAGAAAGTTAGAGGCTGAAAGGGAAATTAAGAGGTTGCAGATTGAGGCTGAGGCTAAGAAATTGGAGGCAGAAAGAGAAGACAAAAGATTGGCTGCAGAAAGGGAAGAGAAGAAATTAGCTGCAGAAAGGGAAGCAGAAGAAAGAAGATTGACTGCAGAGAGGGAAGCAGAAAAGGAGGAGAAGAGATTACAAAGGGAACATGAGTTACGACTAAGGGAGTTTGAGTTTCAGGGCCATGCTCCTGAAAATGGTGCCAGTCCCTTTGCCTCTGATGCTACTGCTAGCCAGGGAGCCTCAACCTCAGCTATGAATTTTCATTTAGATCATTTTGTTGAGAAAGACGATGATATAGAGAGCTACCTAAATAGGTATGAACTATTAGCTACCACGTATGGGTTAGAGAGAGAAAGGTGGAGCTTAAAGTTATCTCAAGGACTTCGTGGGGCAGCTTATGAAGTTTTTGCTAAAATGAGCAGAGGTGATCAGGAAAATTATGACATGCTAAAGCAGGCTCTTTTGTTAAGGTATGAAAAGAATGCAGAATTCTATAGGAAAAAATTTAGGAATGCTAAACTACTGTCAGGTGAAACCTATCACCAGTTCTCTGCACGAATAGAGACATACTTGGAGAAATGGACTTCTCTGGGGAAAACCCAAGATCTTAAGGAAATGGTCCTTATAGAGCAATTAAGAGAGTCCATGGCTCCAGACCTGAGAAAGTTTCTCATGGAACAAGGTGCAGAGAGGCTGGGTGAGTTGCTAAATGTTGCTGAAAGGTATCAAGCAGCTCAAGCAGAGGTAACAGGTAATAAAAAGAAACAAGTGGATAACTTTAGGGCACCACAGAACTTTAATAAATTTGATCCTAAGGATCAAAACAAAGGTAAGCACCAATTTGATAGGCCACGGTATGAAAATAAAAATAAATTCCCACAATTCGATGAAAGGAAATATGATGAAAGAAAATCTTTCAACCAAGGAAAAAGGTGGTGTAAAAATTGTAAGATGAACAATCATGACACTGACCATTGTAGAAGGAAACCTCCTCATTGTGCTGCTATGACATCTGGGAAAAAGGAAAAGAAGGTCAAACCTGAAGAACTACAGGAACCCTACCACCCCCCAGTGTGTGAAGATGTCATCTGTAATGGTGTCACTATAAGGTGTTTATATGATACCGGTTTAGATTACGATTCCGTTGTGAGTTCTCACCTGGTGCAGGCCGATCAATACACCACAGAAACAGTGGAGATTCAAACTGCAACCAAGGATGTAGCTACCATGACACTTCCCGTCGCCCGAATAAAAGTGAAAACGCGATATGTGGAAGGAATCATAAAAGCAGCAGTGATAAATGAGCCAATCTACCCTCTAATATTGGGGTGTAGATATGTCTTCTTGGGGAATCCCAAGAGACCTGTGATATTGGCAACAGTGCAGACCAGATCACAGTCAAAAAAGGAGGAGGATAATCCAATAAATACTCATCCAGATGAGATGAGGAAGGCACAGGCTGAGGACAAAACACTCAAGCCATGTTTTAAGAAGTTGCCCAAATCTCATACACCTCCAGGCAAGGGGGAGTTTTATATGAAGAACAAACTGATATATAGGAAGGCTGGATCTGAATCCAATGGTCACGGACAGCTGGTCCTTCCCACTTCATATAGGACTAAAGTGTTGGAACTAGGGCATGCGATTCCCTTCAGTGGTCATATGGGAATCAGCGCAACAGGACAGCGAATAGCTTGTCACTATTTCTGGCCAGGAATAACTGAAGATATCAAACGATATGTAAAATCCTGTCCAGAGTGCCAACGAGTAGCACCTAAACATTGGACTGCACCAGCAACTCTGGGGGAAATGCCCATAGTGGGAACACCCTTTGAGAGAGTTGCCGTGGATCTTGTGGGACCTCTCACCCGAACCAAGAGAAGGAACAGCTACATTCTGACTCTGGTGGACACTTGTTCTATGTGGGGAGAGGGACTCTGGTGGACACTTGTTCTATGTGGGGAGAGGCAGTAGCCCTGTCATCGATTGATTCTAAACATGTGGCAGAGGCATTGCTCACAATTTTCACAAGGTTAGGCTTTCCCAATCAAATCTTGACTGATAATGGCTCTCAGTTCAAGGGGAAACTAACTGAAGAAGTTTTCAGGATCTTCCAGGCCAAACACTTCCATTGTAGTGTGTATCATCCCCAAGGGAACGGCCAAGTGGAAAGATTTAACGGCACATTGATGTCGATCCTGAGAAAGTTGGCACACGAAAAACCAGATACATGGGACCAGTACCTGCACGCCGCCCTCTTTGCTTATCGGGAGGTACCCCATAGTTCAACCGGTATGGCCCCGGCAACATTATTGTTTGGAAGGCCAATAAAAGGTCCACTCGAAGCTTTGTTAAGAACGTGGACTGATGAAAAGGCAGAGGAAAACATTACATCTTCATACCAATATGTGAATGAGCTGACCACTCGTTTAAAAACTGGTTGGAAACTTGCCAATGAAAATTTGAAACAAGCCAGGAAGAAACATGCTGCCTATTATAACAGGAAGGCGAAAGACAGAAATTTGGCTGTGGGAGAGAAAGTACTGCTTCTTTTGCCCGGGAGTCAGAATAAGTTACAAATTGGATGGCAGGGTCCATATACAGTTTTAGAGAAGGTATCTAGAACAAATTATAAGATAGATAAGAAGGGGAAAGAAAAAATCTATCATGTGAATCTCCTGAAGAAATATTTGGAAAGAGAACATCAGGAAGAGACACACTTGTTGACCTTGTCCATCGCCATGGAGATGAAAAAGGAACCACTTTCATCATTTGAGTATCCATTACACCCCTGTGAGACAGCAGCACAGGTGAAAATCAGTACACATTTAACGAAAACTCAGAAAGAGAGAGTGCAACAGGTTCTAAATAATCATGCAGAGGTGTTAACAGACCGACCAGGGCATACAAACCTATTGGAATATGATATGAAACTGATAGACCCCACACCTGTCTGTATGAAACCATATTCGATTCCGTTTGCTAAGGAGAAAGCTTTGAAGGAAGAGATAGACTATCTGTTGAAGGAAGGAATTATTTCGCACAGTGAATCTTCGTATAGTTCCGGTGTTGTACTCTTAAGGAAGCCCTCTGGAGAACATAGACTCTGTATAGATTACAGGAGACTGAATGCTATTACAGAAGGACAGGTGGATCCATTGCCGGATACAAATCAGCTGTTTGCCAAACTAAATAAAGCTAAATATTTCTCCAAAGTGGATCTGAGTAAAGGATATTATCAGATTCCAGTAAAGCCTGAGGTTAGACCATACCTAGCTTTTAGTACTTCAGAAGGACACTATGAGTTTAATAGATTGCCATTTGGATTGAAGAATGCGCCTAGTGTCTTCTCTAGAATGATGAGAAAATTATTGGACCCTCTGAATAATCCATGTATAACAAATTTCATGGATGATATCCTGATAGCAACAGAAACATTTGAGGAACACATTGACTCTCTGAACATGCTGTTTAATCGACTTAGGGAGGCAAATTTAACAGCCCGACCAACCAAATGTTGCGTTGGATGTAAAGAATTGGAATTTTTGGGACACACAGTTTATCAGGGAAACATGACCCCTGACCCAAAGAATTTAGAGAAACTACAGAAAGCCCCGAGACCACAAACCAAGAAGGACGTGAGATCCTTTGTCTCATTATGTGGTTTCTACCAGAAGTATATCAAAAACTTTAATTCCATATGTGCACCGTTAACTGATTTGACACGTAAAGGACATCCAGATCGCATTACATGGACACCACAATGTGAAATGACTTACCAAGAATTGAAGGAAAAGCTCACAAGTAAACCCATTTTGAAATTACCTGACTTAAGTCAAGAATTCATAGTAAGGACGGATGCAAGTAATATTGGGTTAGGTGCAACTCTACTACAGAAATCCGATGCATTGGATGGGGAATTAAGCCCAGTGGCATATGCTAGCAGAAAATTGAATAAAGCTGAAATCAATTACTCAACTAGCGAAAAAGAATGTCTTGCAGTAATATGGGCAATAAAGAAATTCAATATTTATCTGTATGGGAAGGCCTTTAAGTTGCAAACAGACCACAAACCTTTATCGTTTCTAGCACAGGCTAGGCATGAGAACTCCAGGTTACTCCGATGGTCTTTACTTTTGGCTCCATATAATTTTAGCATTGAGTATATATCTGGAAAAAACAAATTTGGGAGCGGATTTCTTAAGCCGCCATCCGTGTGATGAGAATCACCGTAAACCCCAGAACTAATAATAAATTTCTCTATGTGTATATAGAATAAAGGACTGACATATAATGTCTGTTTTAAGAGGGGAGATGTCGTGGAATATTCTAATCCACATATATAAATTATCAAGTAAATATAAAGCCTAATAAATACATATAATAAATAAAGGAAGAAGAATGGTAAAGAGCAGTGCTGTCACAATGAAAGTACTCGAAATCCCCCTTCTTTTCTACTTCGTCGGCAAATTGTAACGCTTTCACGTTGATAGTAAAAGCCTACTGTATTATTACCCGCGTTCTTCAATGAAACGTGTGCTGTATTTCTTGGAAAAACATTGAGAGGCAGACTGCGTAATGACCTAAATTAATCCTAACATTAATTATACTGCGTTACCAAAACGAACGAACAGATGGACTAAAGGATAAAGAGAGAGGGAGGGCTGAAAATCAGGAACGCATGCAACACGCGTCGCGCGATACACAATTACTACTATCACGCGTGTAAGGCCACATGCACTAATTTTTTTTTCAGACGGACAGTGATAAATTCACTACCCTTCCCAGAGTTAGGTTTTTAAATCCTGAAAAACGCTTATAAGGAAAGATGACAATAGATGGGTTTACGTTTGAAAACATTACAGTACCCAGACAGCACATCTTCGAAACAGGAGGTAGTAGAAATTGCATATTTTGAACGCAGCCACTTAGCTCTTTTAAATTGGTATATTTGGGTTCCTTAGGGCTTGCTGACAAAGAATATGTACAATGTTATGCAAATAGTCTAGGAATTAACAAGTTATAGCCAAAATAAAATGATAGTGCTGTCAGACAACACCCAAAATCAGAATCGCTCAGTGGTAGATTTTTTTTCACCACCATTGTACGGGAAATGGGCCACAAGTTACATTTGAACTGATTGGCTGGAATGATATGTAAGGCTAAACACGATTAGTCGGGCTATAAATACTATCTTTGGTTGTTAGGGGAGACGTAGGAAGTTAAAATTTTTTCAAATACTTGTCGAAACGTGGCTCCATTGGCTAGACTCGCTGATATACTCACTTAGGAGCGTTAGTTCGAGACCACTAGTCAAATAAGCTTGATAAAGCAACAGTGCGTTGAAGCCAGCTCATATTTTTGCTAAATAAAAGCCTGGAACATAAGCAGATGGGAATTTGTGCCAGTAGTTGTGCCAGAATTCATTGCTAATCAACGTATCTGTGTTTGTTTCCATGAATTGTGGTAAGCTTGAAACATTCAGTATCTTTTAATGAAAATTGAATGTGAATTGTTAATTTATGCCTGTATATATGTGTAGTTCAGTAGCAAACATGATGTAAAGCCTATAATGCTCCAGCCTGAACAGAAGGTGTCGGAGGAAAGTAAAACTGCATGGAATGGCCAAACAGTACACTGACACCTAGATTATTGATTAGACAGAAATAATGCTGGAAGTGCAGAGGCGTAATAACCATTAAGGAGGTTAATACTGGTATAAAGTATTTCAGATGAAGCTGACAGTTGGCCTAACGCTCTGAACTCAATGTTTGTGATGTATTGTGCTCAGTGTAAAAAGAGAGTATAAATTAGTTATGAAGTAGAAGGTACATCCTTCGTGTTTTCAGGGACCGTGGTCTTGATGGTATTGAGCAGCACCTGGTCAGAGCTTTGCTGAATCCAGAGTCGGACAGCATACTCCTTGGTCCATTTAGCTATCAGTGAGGTGTCTCCAGAGCCGAGGGGAGAGTCGAGCAGAAGAGTCTGTTCCTGCCGCCATCACGCAAGATAAGCTGATGTGGCCAGCTGAGCTCAAAATTATGTACCCCCAGCTTAAAATGACCTTGTAAAAATAACATTAAGAGGGGAATTAAATTGTGTTAATATCAGGAACTGAGAACATCTCCAATAATAGTTCCCATAAAGACAAACTATTGAAGTCATGATGACAAATACCAACAGAGCTTGAACAAAACAAAACCAGTATTACCTCATATTACTACTACACAACTGACACACATAGGATACTTTTAATAATATATGTCATTACAATATTCATATTGATAAATTCTGTACATATAACTTGTAAGTAAAATTGATTGTGATTCCTGGTTCCCTTTGTATTTGAATCAGGACACATATTCATTCATAACCGCAATGAATACATATTGTTATTTGAAAAGTTATCAGTGACTCCTTTAAGATATCCTTTAGAGTGTTATATGTATGTGAGTGTCACAGTGTTGTCAAGTGTGGTGGAATAAATTAAATTGTTTATCTGTCTGTTGTTGTTATGACTTACACTTCATCATACACATACCCTAGACATACAACGTAGTCATCACACTATTCCAGAATAATTCTGACTGAGGTATACATATGTGGCAGCAAGTAAGGTTATATATCATACACTACTCTTATTAGATATATATATACCTTCACAGCTGATCTCAGTCAGTACACTAAGTCCCCTATACATATGTATAACATCCCACTTCACCACACAGTCACTGGCTCTTGTAGTGGTGGTTTATGTGGCACCTTATTTTACATGATGAGGTTGCGAGCCTCATACAAAACGTACAGATATAAGCATTTCACACATGTAAAAGGCACATATAAAAAAATAAAATGTACATGTTAAAACATACCCCTTCCTTTATGAATGGGTATGCAGACATTTTTTGCACAGGATGGCCGATAGCACTTCACAGCAGCAGCAAAGGTGAAGTCTTTTCGGGTGAGCTATTGATAATTGCTACTCTACAATTCCTGGATTTATCACTTGGGTAAGATTTCTAGGGATCGGGACTATAAAGACGATTCTTTAATATGTAACACTTTTCACTAAAGTTAATTCTAGCGCTAATCACTTACTTACTTACTTACTTACTTACTTACTTACTTAGTCGTTCCAGTTCTACCGTGAGTTGTAAAGGTTTGGAAGAGAGAGCGCTAGACTATCCTATTGGCTGTCTTCTTCCTGGCCTGGTTCCATTCTAGTCCTCGGTCCTTCAAAGATTGTCTAATGTTGTCCTCCAAGCCCGGCTGAAAAAGGAGGAGGGCGGTCTGCATGGAGGCCGTAAGGAGGCAGCCCTACACCATGCAAAGGCACAACAGGCCAATCACCTGTTTGCTTTAAACTTTTGATTACGAGAACTACAAGAGAGAAAACCGGACTGATTCTAAAGGCGACGAACTGGAACGGACTACGGACTACGACTTATGGAACTTGGAACATAAGAAGTATAAATGGGAAGGAAGATGAGCTGGTGGAAAAGATGAGGAAAGCAAAACTAGAAATCCTGGCTATAACGGAAACGAAGAAAAAAGGACAAGGAGTCATGGATCTCGATGGCAACACGCTGCTGTACAGTGGTGTACCCACATCTGATAGAGCTAAAGGGGGCGTGGGTTGCATTGTCGCCAAAAAAATGATAGTATCAAGGGATGGAACTTTGTCTCGAGCACATTATGGTTGTAAAACTAAAAGAAGGAGAAACCACAGTGAACCTGGTCATAGTATATGGGCCAAATGAGGATGAGAGAGCAGAGGTCAAGGAGGAATTCTTTGAGCTGCTTCAAAGGACAGTGGATGACTGCCTAGATGAAATTATCATGCTCGGAGATTTCAATGCCAGAGTTGGAAATGACCATGCTAGATGGCGTGGAGTTATCGGAAGATATGGAGAAGATACTCTAAATGACAATGGAAAGCGACTCCTTAGATTCTGCAGTGAGCAGAATCTGATCATTACAAACACAAAGCTCCCCCCTAAGCGCATACATGCTTACACTAGATGTGAACCAACAAAGAATGAGAAGTCAGTGATCGACTATGCCATTGGTAGGAGGAGCTCATTCAAATATGTCTGGGATGCTAGAGTCTGGAGGGGGCCAGAGATTGGAAGTGATCACTACCTGCTGACAATCACAAGAACAACTGAAAGAGTTGCTCAGCCTAGGAACTGCCCAACATCACGCAAGAAACCAAGTAAACGAACTGGAGAAATGAGCATTGTCACGTAGGTCTTTATATCATTAAATTGCCTACATCTTCTTCCTATTCTCTCACCCGCATCCTTTATTTTATTATCTTTCCTTACTTGGTTTTTTTCCTGTATTTTTCGCATCACTTGTTTGCGAAAAATATTTTCTTCAGTATTCTCAAACTTTACCTTGTGTTTTTCTCATACTGGGATACGTAATTCTATTACATAGATGTCAGTAGACGAAAGGTGTGATTATGTTTCATACCCAGACTAAGAGCAGACTTTTGGTCTACCATTTTCACCCGACACAATCCTAAGGCGATACGACAAATGGGGGCTCGTCCGGGATTTGAACCCAAAATCCTAAGACGATACGACAAATGTGGTCTCGCCCGACGGATTTTTGAACTTAGAATAGGAAGACGAGTACGACAAATGTGGACTCGTCTATCAGGATTTTGAACTTTGAATAGGAAGACGAGACGACAAATATCAGCTCGTCTGTAAGATTCTTTATTCTGGTATAGAGTAAGAGTGTGATTGTCTTGTGGAGTTTTGTACTTTTTGAAAATAATTTATCCCCTAGACTAACGATCTGTTTATTTGCATGCTGACCACACAAACTGATAAGTTTTTTTCCACAGCATTTTGAATAATATACATTTGGTTTACAGGTTGATTTTGTCGGAATACATGTTAATTAATGATTTTGTAATACTAAACGCTGGTAAAGTTTTGTGAGTGTATAACATTCACAAGGGTTCTGAAGCAGGAAGGTGTTTGAACTAAAGTTAAGGAGTGCGTTTCGGACTATTTGTCCAGTTTAATTGCCTCCCTCTCCCTAACTGTCTTCAGGGGTAAACTTATAGTGGATTTTAAAATTAAGGGATTATTTTTCTCTTTAATTTTTGCTATAATCATTGTGTTTTCCACTGTAGCAACTTATTTTTCAGGGATTAATCTTAACTACCATTTAGTTGGCGTAGTCGTGTTTTGCATTAGGTGCTTTATTGCCGATAATAGCAGCGATAGTTAGATTTTATTTTGGAGGAGGTATCCCAGGGTTAAAGATATCATCTTTTGAATTTTTGGAAATTTTTTCTCGTAAGTGGGAACCAGTGTATCCTTTTTCCTAGTTTATTTCTCCACTAGTCTCAGTCACTGACATAATATGGCCGAGAGGGCAAAGCTTAGACAACTCCTCAGGGACGAAGCAAGAGAGGAGGGACTGGAAGGAGAGGATGCGAAAGCGTTTGTCAGAGACGAACTCGAGAGATATGACGCGGAGAAGAAAGAAGCGGAAGACCGGCTATTACAGCAGAGGAAGATGGATGAGGAAATGGAAATCCGCAGGGAGAGAGAAAGAGAGAAGGAGAGACAGCATGAGGAAAGAGAGAAGGAGAGATAGCATGAGGAAAGAGAGAAAGAGAGACAGCACGAGTTGGCTCTTAAAGCTCCAGAACTCCAAAGTCGTGGTGCTGCCTCTACCTCCAGCAATGGAGAATCTTCTCCTCATTCCTCCTTAACTGATCCTTCTAACACTCAATCTCTTCAACTAAACGCCATGTCTTTCACTCTAGAATCTTTCCCTTGTCCAAATGAGAAGATTGACACTTGGCTAGAAAAATTTGAGAAAATTGCAACTCTGTACGGTTTAGAGAGGTCGCGTTGGAACATGAAGCTTTCCCAGGCTTTGAAAAGTTCTGCGTATGATGTTTACGCCAAACTGGAAAGCAGCCAACAAGACAACTATGGTCTGTTGAAGAAAGCGTTACTGGAGCGCTTTGAAATGAACGCTCGCAAATTTTTGCAACTGTTTCGCAACAGCAGAAAGGAGAATTCTAAATCTTTTCACCAGTTCTCTTCCCGTCTAAAGGGATATTTGACAAAGTGCCTTGAGCTCTCGCAGCTCCCCTCTACCTATGAAGGTATTGAGGAATTTGTTTTAACAGAACAAATAAAGAACACTTTGTCTGCTGATACCCGGAGATTTCTAGCTGAGCAGGGGGCAGAAAAACTTGAAGACATTTTGGAAAAGTCTGAGCGTTATCACAATGCGCTGGCTGAACTACCGGCCACTAAGCGGAAACCGACAGAGGAGCATTTTCGAAAACATAACCTAGAGCAATCTTCTCAGGCTTCTAACCAAAATAACCACAGAGAAACTGGACCTCAAAACCCCCCTCCGGAAAAATCCAAGTTCTACAAGAACAAGTACCCCAACCACCCCAAACAGTCTGATCAACCCGACCGCCCTTCATGGCAGCGTAGCCAGAAAGGTCAAGGTGGCAAAGGGAGAACCCCTGAGCACGGGACATATGATCAGACCGAGCACACCGAGCCGAAACGCATCGGATGCTTATTGGCAGTCTCGCAAGGCGGAATTATTGACAGTGATTCCCAACCTGTTGAGGATAGACCCTCAACGCGAGGTACTGTTATTTTGAACGGTTCTCAAAGTCTTTGTTTATTCGACACGGGGCTTTCTTACGATTGCATTGTTGCCCGAAACCTGGTTAAACCCGGTCAAGAGACAGGAGAGACCGTCAAACTTTGTGGAGTTTCTAAGAGTGAGGCACCTACAGCGCTTCCCATCGCATTGGTGGAGATACACTCTGACTTTGTCAGAGGTGTGATCAAAGCGGCTGTTATGTATGATCCAATCTACCCAGTCATACTTGGCGGGAGATACGTGTGTATTGGGAAACCGGAAGAGCCGATTGTGGCAGCAGTAACTACAAGAGGGCAAACCAAGAAGGAACGGGAGCCTGCGCCTAATATGTTACCCATGGAACTTAAAGAAGCGCAATACAAGGACCCTACTTAGGCACCCTGCTTTAGGAAACTGCCCATGGCTAAGGAACCCAGACAGCACGGGGACATTTTTTCTAAGGATGGCGTACTTTATCGTAGAACAGGCAAGCCTGACCAAGGTTACAACCAGCTCCTAGTACCGAAATAGTACAGAAGCCAAATCCTAGAAATGGGGCACTCTCTTCCCTTCAGCGGACATATGGGACAGAACGCCACAAACCAACGTGTAACCACTCATTATTGGTGGCCAGGAGTAAACACTGATATTATCAGGTACGTCAAATCCTGTGCCCAGTGCCAACGTGTACCACCCAAGCAACGGACACCCCCAGTCCACATGGGTGAAATGCCAATAGTGGGAACACCATTCGAACGGGTTGTGATCGACATTTTAGGGCCTTTCGAAAGGACTAAAAGAAGGAACAGGTTCATCCTGACCTTAGTCGATACATGCACTTTATGGGCAGAAGCTATTCCGCTAACATGCGCAGATGCCAAGCATGTCGCAGAAGCCCTCGTGCAGATTTTCACTCGGTTGGGATTCCCTCAACAAGAGTTGACGGATAACGGATCCCCATACCGAAACCTGTTGATGGATGAGATCATGAAGATCTTGAGGACCCAACACATCTACACAAAGCCTTATACTCCGGCCGGAAATGGGCTCGTGGAACGTGCTAATGGAAACCTAAACATGATGCTAAGTAAACTGGCACAAGTAAAACCTGAAGATTGGGATCTGTGTATTCCTGCAGCATTATTTGGCTACAGAGAATCTCCTCATACTTCCACAGGATTTCCGCCAGCTACGCTTCTATTCGGCAGACCTATTAAGGGCCCGCTGGAAGCCTTACTTTGGTCGCTGACAGACCAGAAGGCTGATGAGACAGTTGTCTCAGCCAGTAAATACGTATCGGATTTAAAGGAAAGGTTGAAACTAGGGTGGGACCTAGCAACGACCAACTTTAAGCGAGCACGCACAAAGCACGCTAACCGATACAGGAAAGTCGCGAGAGAGAATTAGAAGTAGGAGAGAAAGTTTTGGTGTTACTCCCTACCGAGAACAACCAACTGAGGATCGGATGGCAAGGGCCATTTACCGTCCTGGAAAAGATTTCTAAGGCTAACTACCAGATATCTATTCAAGGAAAGGAAAAGCTTTTCCATTTAAATCTCTTAAAGAGATACTTGGAAAGACCAGTGCCGACCTCCGACCATCTCCTGACGATCGCCAAAACTGACGAAGATGACGATAGTGGCAGGGAAATTCCACTGCAATCACAGGAAATCTTTGAAAAATGTCAGAAGCGGCGACGCTCTTTCAAGCGCGTTGGAGACATTCCAGAGGAAGGAAACTTTGGGGAGTAGACTTGAGTAGGAATTGGACAGAGATGGAGGGGGAAGATGAGAGGGAAGAAGACAGACACCCTGAAGCTACGGTTATAGGAAATTTAATTCCATAACGTAGACATGGAGTGCTTCCATATCTTAAAGGGGGGACGTCCTGTCACGTAGGTCTTTATATCATTAAATTGCCTACATCTTCTTCCTATTCTCTCACCCGCATCCTTTATTTTATTATCTTTCCTTACTTGGTTTTTTCCTGTATTTTTCGCATCACTTGTTTGCGAAAAATATTTTCTTCAGTATTCTCAAACTTTACCTTGTGTTTTTCTCATACTGGGATACATAATTCTATTACATAGATGTCAGTAGACGAAAGGTGTGATTATGATTCATACCCAGACTAAGAGCAGACTTTTGGTCTACCATTTTCACCCGACACTAGCGTAAGGTGTCAAACACGGCCTCCTCACAGTGCAGGAACGAGACAGCTGTCTACAGTTTCCCCGGGGACAGTGTTTTCTTCGGCTGAGTTCTGGGCCTGTGGTGTGATAATCCACTCCACCGTACACGGCAGGTAGACGGAGTGTCTGCATTTTTCAGTAAACCGCGAGCGTTTCGTCAAATAGCTCCGGCGAAAGCGTGAAAATCGCCCATGCTTGGTAGACGGTTGTCTGAGATTTGCAACTGTCACGCGCATTTCTCGGTCACTGATGGCTGTTACGACATGAGGGAAGCTGACGTAGGGTGTTAGAGAAGGGGAGAGACGGGCGCTGTTTCGTGGTTTCGAAACAGTGGGATTCTTTGTCCGTTTCATAGATATTAACCCTAGTTTGAAACTTTATTTCATTTCACTCAGTAACTTTGCAGTAAGACAGAACTAGCCTTCGTTCGATTTCTAAATAATCTCTGTTAATAGAGATGGCCTTTAGTTTGGTCGAAGTGGTTTAAGTTCTTAGTACTTCTGTGTTTGAGGTAAAATATTATATACTATATTCTAGTATCTTGTGAAGTGATTAAGTGTTAAATCGCCGATTTTATTTTAAACCAGTTCTGTGTGCAGAGTGATCATTTTAATAGTTTGTTATTTTCTTTAGTCGACGAGTTACAGTGGAGAGCAAGATAAATTATAAATGTCTAGCTAAATCCATTCGGCTATTAAAACAATTTAATGTAACTGCTAACTACTCAGTCGAGTATATTTGCTAAACAAACTTATAAATGCTAGATGCGACATCAGTGAATATTGACGGAATACGCATGATATTCCTAATTCATGATGATCGATTTTTTTTATATAACTTATTTCTCGGGAAGTTTTAAATTATAAGTCAAGCGGTCGGCTTGCTATTTAAAATGTAAGTTATATTGAGTACATATATGTAAATTATTTGATATGTGTTCTTTCTTTTATATAGTGTAACTGTGGTACCCAACTTGCCAGCGTTTAGTAAAGAGACATATTTGTGAGAAGCATAGACATTTCCTATCTTTAACCACGTGGGGTTTTTTTTTGTTTCAAGTAACCCTGGTCTGACAGTGCATATGCCATCAGAGAGAGACAGTAATAGCAATCCCACTAACGGTTTCTAAAGACTAGAAATATATATTGGGCTTTTGAGCCAGTTCATATTGCTCCACAAATTTAAATGTACATGCTGCCTGGCGGCGAGAAAAATTACAAGAATAACATTAATATTCCGACAGAGATTGTGACTAGTATTGTGGTGACCAAATATAGTACCTTCCTGAAAGAAGACACCGATCTGACATTCCTTAAATCCTAGAATCCAAAGCTAATGACATTGTGCTCTGCTAACTTTCGTGCCTGGACGAATTTTATGCGACTTAATCAGACATTCGAAAAAAATTAGAACACCCAAGGAATCGTTCCCTGAGACAGAGAGTTCAGTACGTCTTTTGGAACTGGGGATTTCTTGGTCGATAACTGCATTTTCGGGTCTGTGTGAAGGTCCTAGAATTATTATGTTCCCAGAGGCAGCGAGCAAAGTTGTGAGTATATATGTGAGAGCATGGCCATGGCTGAATGAATGAGAGTACACAGGTCTGAGTGTTATTTTACCGGTGTATTATTGTCACCCATTTGCTGTCTTAACTTTTTTAAATCTGCAGAATATGTTACAAATGCTAGAGTTTCTTTTTTCTTAGGCTAAATCAGATTATCCAACTCTGTTCATACATTTACGAGAAAGAAAGAAACCTCTTAGACTCAACACTATGTATCTATAACTCTTTGGGCCATCATCTGTTCTCTTAACGGGGCTGTGGGCTAAACCTAGAGTAAGATTCGAACGGTCTATCATCCTTGTAGCATTTTCTTGAAATTTTATGACTATTTGTATATGTTTGTTCCTTGATGTATTTCTTTGGTGTTGTGAGAAGATTTTAAATGATAATTAAATCTCTCTTGAACTTAATAATCGTGTTGGTCAGCTCGTTCTACAAATATATATATATATATATATATATATATATATTTATATATATATATATATATATATATATATATATATATATATATATATATATATATATATATATATATATATATATATATATATATATATATATCATTGTTATACTTTTCCCACGTCTGTGTGTTTAACTGTCGTCACGTGTATGTGCGTGCCCGTGAGTAGATAGAAGTATATGTAATATATATGTCGTTTAGACTGTCTGACTCTGTAAAAGCCGTCGTAGAGGATAGGTGAGAGAGAGAAGAATTCTTTTCGCTTTCAGAGACAGCCTCTATACCACAGTCTATCATCTCACCTGTGTGGAAATTCTATTGTTTTACAAATTCTCACTGTGCCAATCACCTATTTAAATCTATTCAGAAGGGACCAAACCCAAGTCTTAATACTCCTATCTAAAATCTACGACAAGCATTAAGACCTACAAGCTGAGAGAGCCAGAATTTAAGACCAGATATCAGGGGCTTATTGCTGCGGCGGTGAGCAGCACAGAAAAACAACCTGATGACTTGGAAACCCTCTGGCTTAAATTCAAGGACACCATAAAGACAGCTGCTGCAGAAGCATGTGGTGAAGTCCGACTTGGGAACAAGAGAAAGAGGACACCATGGTGGACAGAGGAAGTCAAAGAGAAAATAAGAGAGAAGCAAACGGCAGTGAAACAATACTTAGGAGCTAAAAACACAACAGGACAAATGGAGAAATATAGAGAATATGTGACACTCAGAACAGAAGTAAAGAACAAGATGCTAACAGCAAAACAGAAGTCCTGGGAAGAATTTGGAGAAAAGCTAGAAAAAGATGCGCAAGAAAACCAGAAATTGTTCTATAAGACCCTAAAAAACACGAGGAAGGAAAAACAATGCCCTCTCAAATTTATAAAGGACAAGTAAGGCAAATTGCTTACTGCCCCGAAGGAAGTAATGGAAAGAATATTTCTAGGAGCTCCTGGATGGTGAGCAATGTCAAGCATCAGAAATGATAACCACTAGCACAGAAGATAAAACCAATGATGGTGAAGATGACATAAAGATGGAAGAACTAAAGGCAGCACTGGAGAAAATCAAGATAGGCAAAGCAGCATGGGAGCATCAGGCGACCTATTACTCTTAAGGGTCCTACAGGCAGCGTGGTGCAACAAGACCATGCCAAAGGATTGGGAGATTGCCATAATAACACCAATTTTCAAAAAGGGTGACAATGTAGAAACCACAGAAGCATATCCCTTCTCAGTGTCCCTGGTAAAATCTCTGCTCTAGAATCCTAGAGCAGAGACTCCGACGCCTAGCTGAGCCACAATTGGATGAGGTCCAGTGCGGATTCCAAGCAAACCGAAGTACTCAAGACCTAATCTTCACACTCAGACAGCTGAGTGAAAAGGCGAGTATAAGAGTGAGATCCATCTTTGTTTCATAGATCTGGAAAAGGAGTTTGACAGGGTCCCTGGAGCAAACTTTGGGACTGTTTGACACGGAAGAATATTCCAGCACCTCTGATTCATGCTGTACAGAGCTTCTACAAGTCTTCCAGAAATCACGTGAGGACGGCAAACCATAAGTCAGAAGAGTTCAGGACCACCACTGGTGTAAGACAAGGTGATATCTTGTCACCTTATCTTTTTATACTTCTCATGGACGATGTCATCAATGCATGTAAGGAGAGAACAAGAAAGTATTCAGTGGGGTACTGGAAGATGAGACAGGTCTGTATTTCGGAGCTGGCATTTGCTGATGATGTTGCCCTGATTGCTAAATCAGAAGCACATCTCCAATCCAACCTACAAGTCTGGAAGGAAGAGCTGGAGAAGAGAGGGATGGTCATAAGCACTCTAAAACAAAATCCATGGTGATATCACGAGAAGAAAGAAGACATCAGATTAAGCTGGGTGAACAGGTACTGGAGCAGGTCGACCACTTTAAATACCTCGGAGCTATTATAGACCGAAAGGGAGGCATCAAAGAAGAGTTGGCCACTCGAAAAACAGCAGCTGGGAGAATTTTTCAGGTCATAAATCGAGGATTCCTCAGCAAGAGAGAGGTTGGTAAGAAAACGAAGATGGCTGTATACCGCTCCACCTATGTCCCAGTCTTGACATATGGATGCGAGTCATGGGCAATGACTACAACCCACAAAAGCCAGATCCAAACCTCAGAAATGAGGTATCTGAGGAAGGTGGTTAAAGTAACAAGAAGAGACATGGTCCGCAACCAGACGATACGTCAAGGCCTCAAATCCCACCCCCTGCAGACCCAAGTAGAACAGTCTCAACTAAGATGGTTTGGCCATGTCTGCAGAATGGGAGAAGATCGGCTACCACGACAAGCATGGGAATCAAAGAGCCAGGAATCCAGACCCCCAGGACGACCCAGAGTCCGCTTGGAGGACAACATTAGACAATCTTTGAAAGACCGAGGACTAGAATGGACCCAGGCCAGGAGGAAGACAGCCGATAGGATAGTCTAGCGCTCTCTCTTCCAAACCTCTACACCTCACTTTAGAAGGGGAACGACTACTTAAGTAAGCAAGACTAAGTAAGTCCTACGCCGCGGAGAGAGTTAGCTTTTCATAAATAGAAAGATAAGCATGCCGCGTTTGATTTACGCTGACGTTTAACTGAAGGGAACAAATCTCGACTAAGAGATAATGACCGGCGAATACTAACGTAAAGGAGTTAGCAAAAAGTTAGGCCGAAAATGAATCGAATGAATAGGAATCCCTTAATAGTAACCTAAAGTTTGTGACAAGTAGATGTCATCAATAAAGTAGCGACATAATGTTTGTGACAAGTAGTTACATTTCTAGTGTTTCTATAAGTGAACAGTTTTAAGGAAATACTCAAGTAAGGTTTGCTATAAATAAACCAACATCATGATCGCCCTTCACCTTCCCATGGAGCATTCGTATTCAACAAAAGTTGATCAAGTCACGTGTCATCCGCTCAAGGTCTTCCCATCTCTTTCATTTTTGTTCTCTTCGCCATGTGGGTGTTTGTTTGTTTCTTTCTTTTTCGTTTTGTTTTGTTTGGCCTCCCTCAGTCTTTCTTACCCTGAGAATTTCAGAACAAGGACTGCCTATAAAGCTCTCATCTGGTTTCCTCATTGTGTAAATTAGTTGATTTAAACGTTGCTCCGACAGAAGTGTATGGCAGACTTAAGTAGACTGTTCTTGAAACAAGAGAGAATCAAAGGTTATTTCCTTCAACTGTCGCCATTGATCATCTACGTGACGATGATGTCACGCATATAATACCTTCTCCCACAAAGCCACATCTTCGGCACACTCGAATAATTCTTCGTTTTTTCGCAGATTTCCATCCTTTTGAATATTTCGGGACGTACGTCGTCCGTGCCAAGAGTGTTGCCAACTTGTTAACATTAACATATCAACACCTTAGGGGACCGCTAACGCCATAATATCGTCCCAACGAGCGAGATTCTCTATTTTTTTAACAGGTCGTCAAAACGAACCAGGTTGGCTGATATTTAAAAAATAAATGTACAAGAAGATTCTATAGACAATAGTGATAAATAAGGAAGTAGAATCCTAGACAACACAAGTGTAACAGAAGAGATAGATTTGCCGGGAAATCGAACCCAGGACCATCCAAACGACGCCATCACCTGGCTGCGGGTGTGAAACGTGACTAACCGCAATGCCAACTATGCACCATAGGAAAAGGGCTTCGAGGACAGTGGACGTTGTCAAGATATTCCACGCAACTATAGAATATATGAGGAACGACACATACTAATTATAGACGCAATCACTTCTCTAACTATCCTATTCACATGTAAAGGCCACATTCTTTCATAACCCTCCACTCCCAAAGGAGCATAGGCCTTCAACAAACACAAACCAAGTTCTCCTGTCACGTGCCATCATCTCAAGTTCTTTCCACGTTCTCCTCATCATTTTAACTTCTGTCTCCAGTTCTCTTCTCCATGTGCCTCTTGGTCTACCTCTGCCTCTCTTGCCCTCGGGGTTCCAGAACAAGGACTGTCTTGTAATGCTATCAACAGGTTTCTTCAGTATGTGTCCTATCCATCGCCAGCGTCTTCTTCTCATCTCTTGTTCCACTGGCACTTGTCTGGTTCTTGTCCTCAGTTCCACGTTGGTAACCTTGTCATACCATTTTAATCCCTCTATTCTACGCAAGCACCCATTTATGAAAGTCTGTAGCTTTTTGGTTGTTGTCTTTGTTGTTCTCCGTGTCTCAGAGCCATACAATAGGACTGACTTCACATTTGAGTTGAAGATTCTTATTTTCGTGTTGGATCCAATTTCTCTTGATCTCCATATATTTCCCAATGCAATGAAAGCTCCTCTTGCTTTTTATATTCTTATTTTGATATCACTGTCTGTCCCTCCAACTTTGTCTATATTACTGCCAAGATATGTGTACGATTCTACATCTTGTATTGGTGTTTCTTCAAGTTCAACCCTGTTATCATTACCTGCATTTATTCTCATTATTTTTGTCTTTTCCCTGTATATTTTCAGACCCAATTGCAGTGACCTCTTATCGAGTGTTTTCAATTTGTCCTGCATCTGATTACGGTTATGGCACAGAAGAGCCAAGTCATCAGCAAAATCCAGATCATCCAACTGCTTAGTCAGAGTCCACTGGATTCCATTTCTATTGTGTGTTGTCGATGTTCTCATAACCCAGTCTATAGCTAATAAAATTACTAGCAACTGCCAGATAACACAAGATAAAGATTTTAATATTATCCGTAGTAAATTACAGAGGAATAAGAACAGTAGAGAATAACTGGTAAGATTTTATGGTTCACATACCGTCCTTGAGTGGTTGTCTGATATTTTCACAGCTAGTCACCACAGGGATTTCTGATATTTTATAGATCATAACAATCTGATTATAATTTGTTTTTGTTTTACAGGCCGTCACAGCTAAGTTCTCTGACTTATTAGAGAAGATCATTACTGCCTGGTTCTAGAACATCAACCAGACAGTCACAGATTTGGGTTCCATTTCTTGACGTTACCAAAAGACGGTCACAAAAAATGCTGTTCAGACGAAGGAGAAGAAGTAAGCTATTTTCAGAATTGTTTTTTATTTGTTAAATATTTTTTAACTTTTCATATTCACTTTTAAATATTGGGTTTGTCGACTAGCTCTTAAAGATTGCTATTGAATATAAGTTTTTTTTTTTTTACTTCAACTGCCATACTCATATGCTTGACTGTTATTGTCATCAGCATTTCCGTTCAGTTTCCCAAGAATCTGAGGCCTTCAACAGAAGTATGTCATATTCTCCTGTCTCGTGCCATCAGCTCAGTGTATTTTCATGTCTCCTTTATCCGTTTCATTATGTCTCCAGTTCTCTTGTCCGTTTGGTTTTCTATCTCTCTTACCCTGGGGATTCGAGAGCAAGGACTGCTTTGTATTGCTTAGGCTTGACTGCACATGTCACGTATCCTTTGATTGTGATCAGTACTCGAGTAGTAAGCTTGAACAATAAGATTAATAAGATTAAGTCAACATTTGGTCTGCCGTTTTATTGTTGCGGCAGATGGGCTACTGATAGATGTTGCGAACATATTTTTTGACGCACAGATTACAAATGTCTATTTAATATGGAAAATATATAGTTGTATTTAATTGGGTACGAAAATGCTTTCTTTTGTAAAGATGACAGATAATCCATGTTTGATTTATACGTTTGATTATATGGATAATCTCCCTTGATATTGATCGGGCGTAAGAATACTTATATTTTGGCATTCATCATTTGTCATAGCCAGAAAATAGATTGATCGCTCTTAGAATGTTTATGGCCTGAATTCATATGTATTACATATTATTAGTGCAAGTAGATTCAGTCCTATATTGTATATTTTGTATGGGTAGGCAGGACTATATTCTTTATGCCGCACTAGCGGAGGTATTGGTTGTCTTAACGAGTCGTGATGAGTTCCGATATTGCCGCCATAATGGCTGGTCACGTATTTCCCAGGGTTGGTCCTTTCTAGAGTGAAAAATGATTTATGAAGTGATTTCTTCAGTAGGAGATTGTGTCTCTACAAGATTATAGTGTTAGAGACTCTCCTCATGTACTGTATTATGTACTATTCGGACTCAAGGTAAATCCAAACCCTTTTGACGATCTCCTTATGGTTAGACCTAGATGAAGCAACGTATTTTCGTGCATCGTTGGTCGTTTAACTAGATATTGTTGTAGATGACAGGTTCCATCAGCGCTTATGTCTTCATGAAGTAATCTTCTGACAAAGGGACTGTATGGTAACTCTAGAAAGTTATACTTATTCAAGTTTTGAATCAACTTTGGCTGATGATTATTCTTCTGCTGGGCGAGTGAGCGAAAGCTCAGGGAAGGAGGCCATCTTTGTATTCCTGTCATCATTTTTGATCACTGTCCAGAGAACGAGTCGTATATCTTACTATTCGGACAGTGGCATGGAGATCTCATTTATATGAAAACCCCTTATCGTGGTTTCACAGTATGATATAAACATTGAATATAAGCAACCTAAGAACGTAGCAAGGGAAAGAAGGTTCGCCCACCGAACTCTTCATTTGTTTAACGATCCGCCTTTACTGACGCGTTCAGTCAGACAGGGGATGCGGCCATAATGTACCAGAACATTGAATGCTGTTTTGTACCACCCATTATATTTGAATGTTCCATGACATGGGATCTACTATTCATGCCTGAAGATTGATGTGTCAACATGTACTTATGATCTATTCGTTCTGTCCCAGTATGTGAGTCTGAATAAACTGTATGAAAAGATTCCAGCAGTCTGCATTGGTGACTTATAGCCATGAGGGAATGAGTGCTTTATATTGGTCAAGATACGAACATTCCATCATTCGCGTTAATAACACTCTACACTCTCACTCCATCTTTACACCATCCTGCGTCGGTTGAATTGACCAAGTTAAGGGCCTGCTCCTCTTGGAGCCTCAGAGGGAAACTACTTCTTACAGCTGCCTTTGCCTTCCCTAACTCAGGACTAGAGTGAGTTACCCATTTACAGCACCGCTGGGTAGACTGGAGCAGGCCTGGTATCATTCGACACTGTTCCCACTTTTTACAGTAGTGGCTAGTCAAGCAAACAACAACATTATACATTTTACAGTGGGTATTGACACAACTACAGTGGTGAGCCAGATTCCTGGGTCCAACCTTCGCAGTGTTGAAAAGGAGAATCATTTACAGTTACAAGAACGTTTGTTTGACCACATCAACACCAGTAGGACAGCTATACAGTCGATGTCAGCTTGACCTATCCTATCCAGCGTTTACAGTAACTAGGTCAGCGTTTGTTGACATTTTTTTTCGTTGGACATTTGCCATAGAACAGACAGCGTTACACAGCAAGTTTGTTTGGAAAAGACAGCATTACACATCAGTGTTGGAGCATATATTTGACAGTGTTTGCGAAATGTACAGTGCAACGGAAGCGAGAAATCTTACTTGTGATTCTTAAGGAACAGTAAACAGTGGATTCTCCTGCACTGCCATAGTTTGTGTTGAACTTTAATGATTTCGGCCAGAATTAATTATTTAATAAAGTACCATACTACTGTACCATTATTCAGTACAACTGAGCCTTCTCCGCAACACATTCTATCTGCAACACATTACATTGCATTATATTATAAGTTTATGCTATATGTACATTTATGTTTACATGTTTATATGTGATATTTGTTTGTACTCTGCGGGTTGTTGTTTTGGTTGGGCGGTGTCACACAACAGAGTATCCCACGTAATAGAGGGTCTGATGTGTGCGTTTCTATAGGTGCAATTTTCTTGATTGTAAATTTGCTGCGACAGCCGTTGCTATTAATGTTAGCTGTGAAGACTGTACTCATTGTTGCTTTTGTAATATTCCTCTGTTCTTTAGTTTGTTTTGATTTGTTTGTAATTTGTTGGTCTACCCTTTTCTATTTTTGATTTCTATACACAATTTATATTTATACACGGTTGCGTTATTTGTCTTGTTATCTTATTGCAGTTATCATCACAGATTCTGTGATCATTTTCTTTGATTTGTCCTATTTAATTTAATTTGATTTCTGCAAATGTTCTCATATGGTCTTTTCTTGTTTGTCCTTTGTGAATGTCTTGAGTTGACATATGATATATGAGGTATAGTTGAATACACTTATATTATAGTACAGACCAGTACTTTATGATCATTGATTACACTAAGAAAGTGTACAAGACCTTTGTAAGGTTATCTCCCACAGTGATTGGGATAGAAAATATTATTTTCCACAGGTACTCAAGTGATCAAGGAAGTACACAAGACCTTTGTAAGGCTTGTCTCCCACAGTGTTTGGGATATACAGATATTGTTTTTCACAGGTACTCAAGTTATCATTGGTTATATTATAAACAAAATAACCATACAAGTTTTTCACTAAGACTAAGTCTATAGTATAGACTTGTCTCCCATGAAAGTGAAATAAGGTAATTTATTTACTTTTACTGGTATTGATCTCATTAGACAAAATGTCTACATTAGATTACTTTATTACACAAGGGAAATCCCTTGATAAGACTGGCAAAGAATTAGAAGAATGGGAAACTGCTCAATTCTCTATGGTATTGAAGGCAGAAGAGAGAAAACTTCAAATAGAAGAAAAAAGATTAGAAGCTGCTGCTGAGGAAAGAAAAGCTGCTGCAGAGGAGAGAAAGCTTCAAAAAGAAGAAAAAAGATTAGAAGCTGCTGCTGCTGCTGAACAAAAAAGATTAGACAGAGAAGCTGAAGCTGCTGCTGAAAATAAAAGATTAGAAGCTGAACAAAAGAAATTGCAGATGCAGGTAGAAGAAAGGAGATTTGAGGCTGAACAAAAAAGAATAGACAGAGAAACTGAACAAAAAAGAATAGACAGAGAAACTGAACAGAAAAGATTAGACAGGGAAGCTGAAGAAAGAAAAGCAATAAGAGAACATGAATTTGAGTTAGATAAATTAAAATTAATAAGTATGAGTAATGTTAATCAGGCATCTGGTGGTAATAGTAAACCCTTTACTTACAAAGTTAAGGTACCAACATTCAATTCTGCCAATGATGATATAACATTCTGGCTTCAGAGGTTTGAACGTGCTTGTCGGGCTCATAATGTTGATAAATCGCAATATGTTAACCAATTATCTGAGAATCTAACAGGCGATTCTCTCACTAGTCTATGTTTGGTTGAAGAGGCTGACAAGGATAATTATGGTGTTATTAGGGCAGCCTAGATTAAGAAGTTTCAGTTACCAGAGGAAGGTTATCGCATGTTGTTTAAAAGAATGGTACCTGAGACGGGGGTTGAATTCTCAGAATTCATTGCGAAAATACGTCTTACATTTCAACGATGGATTGATATATCCAAATAGAGAAAACATATGATGCTCTTATGGATTTGTTGCTCAGAGACAAGGTCATGTCTTCTATCAATAAACATTTCCTTGAATTTCTACACGAGCGTAAGCCACAAACACTAAAACAAATGCAAGAATATTGTGACCAATACGTTACGGCACACCCGGACGTAACTCTTAGCAACACTAAGACTAAAGAGGGTATGCCGGTTGCTTCAGCAACACAATACAATCCCAAGTACCCACACAACTTTCAGGGACAAATTTGACAAAAAGGTTAATTGGCGTAATCATCAAAACCAAGGTAACCAACCAAATATGGGTTCTTCTTCTAAATTCTGGAAACGGGTTGACAGTCCTCGATACAGGGGTGGCCATAACTATAGAAATTTCCGTAGAGGAAGTAATTATAGAAATTACCAGGTTGTTCCTTCATGGACACAACGGGATCAATCCTACAGGGATTCTCACTATAATGAGCATGATGATTATAATGATGAACATTATGACTCAAACCCAAACAGGGGTTATAACAAAGGTAATAATAATTACAGAGGCAATTATAACCGAGGTAGATCACAACACAAAAGACATGGTAAGTCTCATTACCAGGCTAACTCTGCACAACAAGAGTTTCATGAAGCCGGTAAGCAAACCAATGATAAGAAAGACTCTAATAATGTGGGATGTTCTGCTTTCGATTTTGACAGAGCATTTCAGTGTTCCCAATGCAAAACATTATTCGAGCCAACCACAGTTTCGACTTTAAGCTGTGGTCATCCTCTTCCCGCTCTCCCTGCGTCAGTCGCGCATGATGGAAGAGGGGCTCTTAAGTTAAATAATGGTTTAGTAGATGGTACTCCGGTCTCAATTCTCTTCGATTCCGGGTGCACCACCATTGGGGTGAGGCAGTCACTTATAGATCCTTCTCGAGCCACTGGCAAAATAATCAAATGCATAACATTTGGTGGCACATTGGGGAAGTACTCCACTGCCATTATCAACATTTCTACTCCCTTCTTTACAGGAGATGTGCACGCATGTCTTCTGCCGAATCCGATCGCTGATCTTATCGTCGGTCGCATTCATGGTGCGAAAGAATGCACTCCGCAACAAATTGCCGAGTGGGAAAGTGATAATATGCATACTGCAAATGCTGTAGTCACTAGAGCTCAAGCTCCAAACATGCCGCAATCTTCGCCTTCTGGAGATAATGATGACCAGAACCAAGGTGATCCCTTGGAGATTTCGCATGATTCCTTTATAAAACAGCAGGAAGATGATCCTACTCTAAAGAAATTCTTTACTCTAGCAAAAGAAGGTGATCCGAATAAGGACACGAATCGTAAATCTTGGATTACGATGAAGAATGGGGTACTTGTACGTATGGTACAAGACTCCGCTAAGTCCATTCATTCTCAAATTCTTGTGCCCAAAAATATGAGAGTTAAAATCTTACAGCACGCTCATGATTCTCAGTGTGCTGGGCATATGGGTTTTTCCCGTACTAAATCTAGAGTTCTTGCGTCTTTCTTTTGGCCGTTTGTGAACAATGACATACAGATCTATTGTCGATCCCGTAGGGTATGCCAGGAAGTTAAATCCAAAGGTCCACGCCATGCTGCACCTATTCAGGCTGCAGATATTCCAATTCGACCATTTAAAAAAATGGCGATAGACATCATTGGTCCATTTAAGACAAAGTCTGCTAGAGGACACCAATATATCTTGACGTGTGTAGATATGTGCACACGTTGGCCAGAGGCTATCCCTCTGAAGAGCATAACTACTGCTGATATTGCAGATGCTCTTTGGCTTATATTCTCTCGTCTGGGATTTCCAGGAGAAATATTGTCAGACCATGGTACCCAACTCGTATCGGATACCATGTCTCAAGTGATGTCAACTCTTAAGATAGAAAGATCTCTGAGTAGTATTTATCATCCTATGTCCAATGGCATGGTAGAGCGTCTTAATAGAACTCTGAAAAACCTATTATGTAAGATAACTGAGGATCATCCTCAGGATTGGGACAGGGTTTTACCCGCGGCTCTCTTTGCATACAGAGAGGTCGCCAATGAACATACAGGATTTTCTCCCTTTGAACTTGTCTTTGGCGCGAAACCGCGAGGTCCTATGTCTCTACTTCATGATCTCATAACTGCTGATAATATTGTCGATGACACAAAATCCTCTTATGAATATGTCATTGCACTTAGACACAAGATTATTGAAGCATGCAAATTGGCAACTGCTTCTTCTGAATTTGCGAAACAGAAGGCAAGGCAATTTGCCAATAAGACCAGACGCTTGCGACAACTCTGTCCAGGTTACAAAGTATTGGTCCTGCTACCTTGTAGAGAAAACACACTCCTTATTTCTTGGAAAGGTCCGTACGATGTAATATCAAAAGTTTCCGATGTCGACTATATTGTCGATACTGATGGGAAGCATAAGACCTTCCACATCAACATGCTCATGGAATTCCACGAACGTCCGGATTATATACAACCTGTTTTCCAGGCAACGGACGATTCACCAGTCCCACATGGACATTACTCATCACTGTCAGTAATACAGGATGAGGAAACGAGTTTCTCAGATGTGAATCTCCCTTTTCCAATGATTCCGCTTCATTCTAATGAGTCATGGAAAGATGTTGCGATTTCTCCCGAATTATCTCCAGGAGAACAGAAACAAGTTTCTGCTATTTTACAACAATTTCAGGATGTCCTTACTGACATTCCTGGTCGAACTAATGTCATTGAACACGACATTATTCTTACTGACCATAATCCTATAAGAGTCAGACCGTATCCTATCCCGATACATTTTCAAGCACAGGTAGAAAAAGAGTTGGATGAAATGATAGAGTTGGAAATAATTGAACCATCCAACTCAGCATATTCTTCACCGATGGTTATCGTGCGAAAAAAAGACAACAACATACGTCTTTGCGTTGATTATCGCAAATTGAACCAAGTGACGAAATTTGATGCTGAACCTATGCCTTTACTCGAAGAGCTACTTACTAGACTATCGAATTCTCATTTCTTTACTAAACTCGATTTGTCTAAGGGATATTGGCAAGTTCCACTATCCGAACACGCCAAACCGTTTACTGCTTTTTCGACACCGAGGGGTCTATTCCAATGTAATTTCATGCCTGTCGGCCTTATGAATGCCCCAGCGACATTCGTACGCATGATGCGTCGAATCCTATCTCATCGCTCAGATGTCATTGCATATCTTGATGACATCTGTCTTTTCAGTAATACTTGGAAAGATCACTATAACGGGTTAAATGAACTATTGTCTATCCTACGCGAGCATAACCTGACAGCGAAACCATCTAAAGCATTTATTGGTTTTAGCGAAATATCTTTCTTAGGTCACTGTGTTGGTCATTGGTTTCTAAAAACAGAAGACCATAATACAAGTAAGATACTTAACATTTCTATGCCTAAGACTAAAAAGCAAGTGCGAAGTCTCTTAGGTCTCATACAATTTTATGGACGATTCATTCCGAATCTGTCCTCAATTATGTCACCTCTTTCTTCTTTGTTAAAGAAAGGGTCTCCTAATATAGTCAATTGGACTCAAGAATGTCAATCCTCTTTGGATAAGGTTAAAACGATGTTTTCCACTTCACCTATCTTGGTGTTACCTACTAAAGATAAGACATTTATTCTTCGTAGTGACGCTTCATCCACTGGGATTGGAGCGGCACTAATGCAAGAGTACTCTGGAACTCTGCATCCAGTGATGTATATTTCTAGAAAACTTAATGCCGCAGAGAGAAATTACTCGGTCCTAGACCGTGAATTATTGGCTATGGTTTGGTCAATCCTTAAACTTCAAAGATTTCTTCTTGGCGCGCATTTCATTGTGGAGACTGACCAGAAAGCTCTTACAGCTATTCAGACTAAAAATCTGAAGAGCGTGAGATCAACGCGATACGCGATTGCTCTTCAGCCTTTTCATTTTTCGGTGCGAGCTATCCGTGGTTCAGAAAATGTGATGGCGGATATCTTATCGAGATGCCCACATGATTCCACTTAACTGTCAGATCTTGAGATTTCTAACATGTCTGACTTTACTACAGTTTTTCCTATGTTAAAGTATGTACTTATATGTAATATATCATACATTGTCTGTATCACTACTTAGCGGTGCATTAATGTATATTCACCGCAGGTTTTTGATATTTTTCTTATTTGGTGATCATAATGTTAAGATACCTAAGATGAACTATTGTACAAATTGTGGCATTGCCAGTATTGTGTTATGCGTTGGTGACACCTCTCTGGAGATATTTATACTCAGAGAAAAATTTTCTCTGAATCCTGAGATAGATTCTCATTGGTCGTGCTATATGACGACTTAGCCTTACATTAGGCGTTACATTTGTTTGGAATGCTTATCATCTGCGCATTGTTATTCGTGCGTTGTGAGCCTATTGTATGTTGCTCCTGGATGTATTTCAAAAAAAATGTACCATTTTTTTTCCCGGGGGGGTGTGGTAATCTGTTGCGAACATATTTTTTGACGCACAGATTACAAATGTACGATATGTCTATTTAATATGGAAAATATATAGTTGTATTTAATTGGGTACGAAAATGCTTTCTTTTGTAAAGATGACAGATAATCCATGTTTGATTTATACGTTTGATTATATGGATAATCTCCCTTGATATTGATCGGGCGTAAGAATACTTATATTTTGGCATTCATCATTTGTCATAGCCAGAAAATAGATTGATCGCTCTTAGAATGTTTATGGCCTGAATTCATATGTATTACATATTATTAGTGCAAGTAGATTCAGTCCTATATTGTATATTTTGTATGGGTAGGCAGGACTATATTCTTTATGCCGCACTAGCGGAGGTATTGGTTGTCTTAACGAGTCGTGATGAGTTCCGATATTGCCGCCATAATGGCTGGTCACGTATTTCCCAGGGTTGGTCCTTTCTAGAGTGAAAAATGATTTATGAAGTGATTTCTTCAGTAGGAGATTGTGTCTCTACAAGATTATAGTGTTAGAGACTCTCCTCATGTACTGTATTATGTACTATTCGGACTCAAGGTAAATCCAAACCCTTTTGACGATCTCCTTATGGTTAGACCTAGATGAAGCAACGTATTTTCGTGCATCGTTGGTCGTTTAACTAGATATTGTTGTAGATGACAGGTTCCATCAGCGCTTATGTCTTCATGAAGTAACCTTCTGACAAAGGGACTGTATGGTAACTCTAGAAAGTTATACTTATTCAAGTTTTGAATCAACTTTGGCTGATGATTATTCTTCTGCTGGGCGAGTGAGCGAAAGCTCAGGGAAGGAGGCCATCTTTGTATTCCTGTCATCATTTTTGATCACTGTCCAGAGAACGAGTCGTATATCTTACTATTCGGACAGTGGCATGGAGATCTCATTTATATGAAAACCCCTTATCGTGGTTTCACAGTATGATATAAACATTGAATATAAGCAACCTAAGAACGTAGCAAGGGAAAGAAGGTTCGCCCACCGAACTCTTCATTTGTTTAACGATCCGCCTTTACTGACGCGTTCAGTCAGATAGGGGATGCGGCCATAATGTACCAGAACATTGAATGCTGTTTTGTACCACCCATTATATTTGAATGTTCCATGACATGGGATCTACTATTCATGCCTGAAGATTGATGTGTCAACATGTACTTATGATCTATTCGTTCTGTCCCAGTATGTGCGTCTGAATAAACTGTATGAAAAGATTCCAGCAGTCTGCATTGGTGACTTATAGCCATGAGGGAATGAGTGCTTTATATTGGTCAAGATACGAACATTCCATCATTCGCATTAATAACACTCTACACTCTCACTCCATCTTTACACCATCCTGCGTCGGTTGAATTGACCAAGTTAAGGGCCTGCTCCTCTTGGAGCCTCAGAGGGAAACTACTTCTTACAGCTGCCTTTCCCTTCCCTAACTCAGGACTAGAGTGAGTTACCCATTTACAGCACCGCTGGGTAGACTGGAGCATGCCTGGTATCATTCGACACTGTTCCCACTTTTTACAGTAGTGGCTAGTCAAGCAAACAACAACATTATACATTTTACAGTGGGTATTGACTTGTTA
Source organism: Oreohelix idahoensis (assembly GCA_024509875.1). Taxonomy (NCBI): domain Eukaryota; kingdom Metazoa; phylum Mollusca; class Gastropoda; order Stylommatophora; family Oreohelicidae; genus Oreohelix; species Oreohelix idahoensis. The sequence continues at coordinate 267,589 of JAMPIV010001040.1, forward strand.
CAATAGATAAGCAAGTATTCTGCTTCAGCCCAGCCAGCAAAAGCGACAAACAAGAAATGTTGTCGATGGAAGCGTAAGATAGCATGTGTATAATTTGGTAAACGTGATTACACAAATTGCTCAGCCTTAGCTTTATCCTGATTTTAACAATCTGAACACTAGACTTAACACGTAACTATTTCCTGCGGGCCTCTTAACAACGTTAAGCAAAATTTCTTGTTGTAATAAACAGATGGTCAATTAACAGATAATATGGGAGCGATGTTCAAAACACGGCCCAATATTAAAGTTGTCTGGATTATAACAACCTTGGAGAAGTTTATCAGATGTAATAATTAGGGCAAGTAATATGATATAATGATTTCCAGCATGTCATAAAATAAGTAGTGAAATATCCCATTTGGTCATATAATAATTTCCAGAATGAATGGTGATGATAACATTTACTAAAAACCAGACGCCTTACTTGTTGTTGGTTTAAAATAAGAATATAACCTAAACTTAATTATGATTGGTATTCACCCAACAGATCCTCACAAAGTGACATTGGATCGTGGGGAAAAATTCAACTTTAAAACCTAGCGCGTTTTAAAGATTCTTCCCACTGCATTTCATCTTTGTCAAATGGAGATCACTGATAGCCAGGGTAAGGACTAGTACTAAGAATTCGATCAGAGGACAGGCCAAAGGATTAAAAGTAGCTTTAAAATGTTAACAAGTGAAAACCTCAGAGTTAATACTTAGCGCCCCAAGTCCGAGAAACCTTCTACAGGTGTAAACAGTTAGAAACCTAGCTTACAGAGTGACGAATGCATCTTAAATAGTTGCAGTAATTACTACGGCCATCTTGTGCAACAAAGTCTGGATATAATCCCACAAATTTATTGTGGTAAGTTGTAGCATGTACGTTTTATTCATTTTATTTGCCTTTGAGATGTATGAATTACTTGTTTATGTGCAGTTGCATATGACGCTGGCAACCTCATCATATAAAAGAACCACCACTGTAAAAGCTGGTGGCTGCTTCGTGCGGGTTTCCTCCCAAGGAACCAATAGTAGAGTTGGCACCAGGCTCCATAAGGAGCAGGGAGTGGATGACGATAATATCATTGTATATATATACTTGTGTGTGTGTATATATATATATATATATATATATATATATATATATATATATATATATATATATATATATATATATATATATATATATATATATATATATATATCTTACTGGACAAAAGTTAAGGGCCACCATTCAGTTTGGACAAGGTTTATATAATTGATTGGCAAACTGTAAAGACAAGTGAAAATGTCATTAAAACTGAGCTCAGAGAAATGTGTATACATTTCTGTGTGCCCTAGGTTAATTTTTTTAAATATCCAAAAACTGGGTCACTTTAACCTGCACGTGAAAATTGCCATTGTTGCTGCAAAAACTCTTGGATTTTGCAACACGCCCCACTAGTTCAAAAGGTGAAAAAGTGAGTTGAATTTGAATGCACGTGGAAAATGATCATCGATAAAGAGTATTCGCCGTTGGTATGCAATAAATCAGTATAACAAGTAGTCGAAATGATCACTGCATTAGCCATGCCACCAAGGAGAAGGCTCAGCAATGTAGACCGTGGTCGAGCCATGGCATGGATTTAGGATGGTCAATCTGTTCGTCATGTTGCAAGACGTTTAGCAGTGTCCCACTCTACCATTCAGAGACTTCTTGAGAGATTTCAAGCTACCGGACATTTGGAAAATCGACCCTGCTCACGAAGAATTATATAAATGTTGTCTAAACTGAATGGCGGTATATATATATATATATATATATATATATATATATATATATATATATATATATATATATATATATATATATATATATATATATATATATATATATATATATATATATATATATATATATATATATATATATATATATATATATATATATATATATATATATATATATATATATATATATATATATATATATATATATATATATATATATATATATATATATATATATATATATATATATATATATATATATATATATATATATATAAATATATATATATATATATATATATATATATATATATATATATATATATATATATATATATATATATATATATATATATATATATATATATATATATATATATATATATATATATATATATATATATATATATATATATATATATATATATATATATATATATATATATATATATATATATATATATATATATATATATATATATATATATATATATATATATATATACAGTTTGTTAGCCTGTATTTTCAAAGAGTTACGAGATAGATAGATAGACAGACAGACAGACAGACAGACAGACAGACAGACAGACAGACAGACAGACAGACAGACAGACAGACAGACAGACAGATAGATAGATAGATAGATAGATAGATAGATAGATAGATAGATAGATAGATAGATAGATAGATAGATAGATAGATAGATAAAGGTTAAACAATAAGTTGTGGTAATTGGTGACATTGTTGCGTGTGTTTAACTGTTTGTGTTGTAAGGTTAAACAATTGTTTGTCGTATATGGGTGACATTGTTGTGTGTTTAACTGTTTGTGGAGTATAAATAAGGAACCAGCCGTTCGCAACTTCCGGTAGATCCCGGGGAGGAGAATGTATTTTTTAAAATCGCTAAGTGACGGTGGGGGGGGGGGGGGGGGAAAAGAAAAACAACTTTATGCTAGGATAAATCACACTAGCTTTTAAAAGTGCGATATGCCCAGAATTAAAGGCACTTTTACCTCGTTCCCAGTGAAAATTCCCTAGCCAACGTATTAAAATTCCCTAGCCAACGTATTAAAATTCCCTAGCCAACGTATTAAAGTTCACTATATTCCCGAATAACATTAATGAGAATGCAATCTGTGGATTAAAGTTAGCATTTAATACAACGTCATTTAGCCTGAATTTTCTATCGCTCTGTTGGTGGAATTGTGGGAAGCAAAGCCTTTTATTGTAGTGAAGCGAACGGGACTGTTGAGAGACATTTTAACACTTTTTTTTATTTTAAAATTGATACTGATTTTCCACCTAACTCTGCGAACACGACCTCCTCATGGTAGATCTTTAGAGAGTTTAGGAAGTGGTTCTTCACAGCTTCTGGATTGCCGACCACCGTTGTAGAGACCACACTGAACTAATGCGCATAAATCAAACAAACAGAAATTTCACCTTTAAGGAGTAGATAAAGGACGGAATGTGGTAAATTCAAAATGGTTGTATATTTAATTGCTAATGGTGTATATATGTCTGTCCAGTATGAAATGTACTGGTCGTAGACATGATTATATATCTAGCAGAATAAACAATTAGGTTACGTGTTGTCAATAACAGCTATGAATTGGCAGTGGCGCACATTTCCACATACCTGGTGGTCTACCATTAACGACAAATTCTCCTTTGATACATAAATTGACAGCCGCATTGAGAAAGTTGCAACCACCTTTGCCCACCTCACAATGCGTGTCTGGTGAAACCCAAAACTCACAATGAAGACCAAAGCTGTGATATATGATGCTTGCATCATTAGCAAGCGTTTATATGGCACGGATAGCTTGTCCTAAGAAGTAAAAAAAGGCTCATTACCTTCAATCTATGGTGTTTACGCCACATCCTGGGTATTTCATGAAAGGACAAAGTGACACATGTCGAGGTGCTGTCATGTGCTGGCCTTCAAAACATGTATACACCGCTTAGACAGCGTAGATTAAAATGGCTTGGCCATGTCCTTATATGGAACATGGTCGCATACCCAAAGATATAAAATTTCTGCAGAAAACTGGCAGATAGCAACAAAACAGTCAGGCTATGGTAGCTGAGGTTCAATGATGTATGCAAGAGAGACCTGAACACAAACCCAGCAACCTGGGAGGACCAAGTGGAGATGCGAAAAGCTCTTACAAGAAGCATGAGAACACCAACGGTACACCAGGAAAATAACATTAAAGGCCCTCACCACAAGGATAGATCAATCCCACAGTCAGTTTTGACTGGCGGAGGTTACTAACTTCCACTAAGATTTCAGCAGTAGAATGCATAATCTGCAGTTATTCAGCACAATATAGCCTGATTATACACCATCAGAATTTGAACAGGATATTGTGTCCATTCAACACCCATCAGTTCCCCATCAGTTCCTCATCAGTTTCCTAAGGAGCATAGGCCTTCGACAAATGTATACCGAATTATCATGTTCTTTAATTGACCTGTCCGTATTGTTGCTGTAGTTTTTGCTGCTTACCGTTTCTATAGGAAAGAGTAGCCGGCCCCATGCCCAACCCTCCTTAGTCGCCTTTTACAAGCTAAAGTAGGTTAAAGTGTTACTTTGTTCCACTATGTCGGTCCTGGTAACACACACGTGATTTTGTCCATTAATTCTTTTAAAAACAAAGGGAAATTGTTGACAAAAGATACAGCACTACTTAACTTTGTAAACAAGTTATATGAAGTACTTAGACTATTGTGTAAAACATATTTCTGGAGCGTCTTTTTTGTTATATTATTTTCCAGAGTCATCGGCAGCAAAGCTGAGACTGGAGGAGCACAGAAAAATACGACAGAAGTCATCAAAGGCTTGCTTGTTATTGGTAAGTAGATAACCACACTAGAAAAAAACGTGTGTTCTACTATCTGACAACGTCCAACTTCTGTTTGGTAAACTCAGACACATCTAAATCAGACATTCAATCAGCTCTACATCAGATTCTTAGTCTGTCCCTGCATGAAAAACTCAGCCTGCCCCTACATGAGAAACACAGTCTTTCCCTACATGGAAAACACAGTATGCTCCTACATGAGTACCTCATTTTGTCCCTCATGGAAAACTCAATAAGCCACTGAATGATAAACTCAGTTTGTCCCTGCATGGAAAACTCAGTATGCCCCTACATGAGAAACTCAATCTGCCCCTACATGAGAAGCTCAGTCTGCCCCTATATGAGAAACTCATTCAGCCCCCTAACAGAAACTGAATCAACCCTACATGCTAAACTCAATAGCCAAAAATCAGTAATTTAATCAACACTGCATGCGAAGCTCAAAAGCCCTACATAAGACACTCATTCAGCCCCACATTGGCAACGGAATCAACCTCAACATAAGAAACTCATGCAGCCAGACATCAGAAACTTAATGAACCATACATGATAAACTCAATATCCCTACTTCAGAAACTCAGTCAGACCCTCACATAAGGAACTCAATCACCCCTACATCACTAACAACCTAATTGTTACGTGCAGTCTTTGATATCTTACAATATTATACATAGGTAATTTTTTAGTGCTTAAGGGAAAGTCATTATTGAGTTACTTCCCTTGAAAGTTGTGCCGTCTCTTCGATCAAACTCCGCGGATGAATCCATTATTTCTGCGATTTATTCTTTGTTTGGGTAGTAATAGATTGTTCTTGCTTCAGAATATCTATGGCCTGAATTTATGTGTATTGTTTGTCTGAGTAGGACGAGTCTGTCTTATATCTGTATATCTTTACATATCTAAGTCGAACTATATGTTCTGTTGTCTCTAGAGAGGTCAAAGGCTATTCGGCGGATGTGTCGCTAGAGTGTGGTGTGATTTGGCTTCGTCCTGATAGGGACTGTGTCTTCTATGTCGGCCTGTCGCCGGGGAAAAAAGTGATCTCAGTATTTGTGGGGAAAGTGATAGTCGTCTAGACCTATCGTGTATGCTTTACCCCAGTGTTTATTCGTATTGCCAAGGAATGGCAGTTTCATATTTCTTATACCAAGGTAATCCAAGATACTTTTATGAACTCTCGTACGAAGCCACCATTTTCGATAAGAGAATATATTTGACTCGATGAAAACGATTTCGATTCCTAGCAGCACTATATTCTGTAGAATGCAGTCAATTGTTCATGATCAAATCTACAGAGCAATGCAATGTTTTATGAATGACTAACTTTAGGACAGATTCATTATCTGTATCCAAACGTGAGTGACAGCTCACGAGTGAAGCCATCTTGGAACCAAAACATGTAGTGACTTTCAAGAAGAGAAAAGGGGATGCCCGTATTATCGCTTGTTTAGTCCAGAGATCACTGCTACACATGAGAAACCTTTATCAGCGGTTCAATATTATTATATGAAAAAAATATGTGCTGAACATTATGTGGGAGAATCGTCGCTAAACGAGATTAGGTTTAGAAGCCATCTGAAATATTGTTTATAAGCTGACGTGCTCAGTCAGTGAAGTCAGATGATATATATGTATGGGCGATACTGAGGGCTTGGCTACTGACAGTCCATTATAATATTAATCTACATGAGTGCCCATGTAACATAACATTGCAAGACCAGTTATCCACTGTACCATGATGTATTATGCCAACCTGTGATTTGTCACTATCTGTGCTGTCGAGTGTGTACGTCCTATTAAACTTTAGTAAAGGTACACAGTCGTTGGTGTCGATGACTTCCAGCCATACATGAGTGTGAGAAAAGAACATTTTTTGTCAACACCACGAACCTTTATTATCATTCGCACATTATACACTCAATCCATGTCTACACACCACTGCGTAGGTCAAGTTGACATTCCATACACTACAGTGGAGCAAACAACACCATAGAGATCTTATCAACTGATGATGATGATGTCTGCTTCCATCCACTTATATTTATCCTTTTGGTGGATATCATTAACGGGAATAAAATATTCAACTTTATCAACTTTATCACTAATCCATACACTAAAAAAAATTACCCCCTCACAAAAACAACTGTAAATCTAAAGCACAAACAAATCTCTGCATTTGCCAACAAACCCTCGCCATATCACCACAAATACTTAAACACACACAAACAATGTAACCCTACACGACAGACAATTGTTTAACCCTACACCATAAACTGTTAAACATACACAACAAACAATGTCACCCATATACGAAAACAATTGTTTATCCTTACACCACAAACAGTTACACACAATAAACAATGTCACCAATTACGACAACCAATTGTTTAACCTTACACCACAAACAGTAAAACATACACAACAAACAATATTATCCATATACGACAAATTATGGTTTAACCCTACATTACAAACAGTTAAACATACACAACAAACAATGTCACCCCTATACGACAAACAATGGTTTAACCCTACACCACAAACAGTTAAACACACACAACAAACAATGTCACCCCTGTACGACAAACAATCGTTTAACCCTACACCACAAACACTTTAATCCCGACACAACCATCGCATTGTTATTACCCTCATACATAAACGTTAAGATATATTTATGCGTTTTATCTAAGGGACGTAATTTTTAATACAAGGAGTATAATTTGTGCAAAAAAGTTAGTCATAATTTAAAAAAAATTAAACAGTTACTTTATATAATTTTGTTCTTAATATTTTTGTAGCAACGAAATCAATTACAATATATTTAAAATTCTGAAGAAAATGTTTCTGTTGTTTGTTGCTATTAAAGAAATATACAGTTATATTTTAAATGCGATAAATAAATGCACTCTAGGCGCAATACACGTCAGTAAATATGTATAACACAAGTTCTTCTTAATGCAGCTCGTATCAAGCAGTATTTCATTGTATTTTTGACCGGCACAAAGTGCTGCTTAAACTAAAGTTGAGACGATGTGCTTGAAAAGTCCCCTCGTGAGCCCGAAAATGATCATAAGTCCCTACCAACCTTCCCCACCATGTTATAATACATGAGGTGATAAGAGGAGCTTTCATTGCGTAGTGACGTGAATGGGCATTAAAATATATCGAGTCCATCTCATATACGATTATATAGTTTCTCAACCCACACATTTAGCCTCACTGTATGGCTCTGAAACATAGAGAACAACGAAGACGTTATAATCAGGCGGGCTGGGATGAGAGCGACGTTCTGCAAAGGACATGCTACATGATGATGAGCACAGACAAGTTCGTAATATTAGCAATAATTATTAAATACCAAATTTAATCGTTTCTACAAGATATTTCCGCTCTTATATTGATGTGCTTACGGGATTGCTAACGCATTTCGACTCTTGCCTGATACTAGATGATGATGTTAACAGCTATCAGAGACGTAATTTCTGGCTGATGTGAGAAATACTCGACATTAGTTATATGTAAGTTGTTTTTAACCTCCCCTTTCCATCATTTATATTCATATCTACAAGAGCAAATAATCCACTTTTAGACACACGTTAATTGCAGAGACAAGGCACAAGGTACTTACCTCCCTTATCAGTTCGCTTTTGGTTCTTCCAGGCGTCATTCTTCTAAAGGCTGCAGAGGAAGTGTTATGATTAGGTGAGGTCAGGTGGTCTATTAGGCTGTCCTAGTAATTGTATCTTATGTTTATGATTGCAACATTATGACCTTTAGATTTATAGTTGATGAGCGGGGCATCTCGAGATGTGTTGTTATTTAAAATCTCAGGTTTGTGACTGAGGCATCAACAAATGTGTTGTTCCTTGGATCTGAGGTCTCTGAGTGGGACTTCATAAAGTAGTTTGTGCTCGGGGTATCAGGTCTTTCAGAACAACAACATAATATATGTTATTATTTACTTTTTTTAATTTTTGGATCTCAGGTTTCCGAGTGCGACTTCATAAAATATCCTGTTCTTTTTATCTCAGGTCCATGACTCGGGCATCATTAAATATATTGTTCTTTATATCTAAAGTCCGTGAGTCGGGCATCACAAAATGTCTTGTTCTATGTATTCCAGTTCTATGAGTGTGCCATCATACAATACCATTTGTTATCCTTATTTATAATTTTTTTTATTAAGTGCAGAAATATTTATGAAAAGTTACAAACTCAGAATTTGTTGTTTTTTTTCCCCTTAACCAGCGGCACTTGGGCTTAAAACCCTTCGGCCAATGACATGTCATTGCGAGGCTGGGGAGCCTGTGGACTTTCCTTCCAACCCGGTCAGGAGCTTCGCTCCTTCCCATCCACCGAGGGTTTATCTCAGGAGCCGTTCAGGTTATTCAGTCAAAATCCCGGTCGATGATCTTCTTCAAATGCTCACGCCCGGGCTTAAACCTTGAACACGTGATCACCAGCGCAATGTGGTAACCATTACACCAGCGCGGCTCCGAACAAACTCAGAAGAAAATTAGAACTGTTATTGTAGTATAATTACAATTGTTTAGAGATATATCCCTGCAAAGTGTGGACTCAGAATTATATGATGCCAGAAATATAGTCAAACCCAGTATAGTTACCCGGGGGGGGGGGGGGGGTGGGGGGGAAGGGAGTCTCTGAAGAGACACAGAAAGAATAAGACTAATACATCATCAGTCATTCCCAGTCCAGCACAAACACTAAATAAATTTATATATATATATATATATATATATATATATATATATATATATATATAGTTATATTTATTTATATATATATATATATATATATATATATATATATATATATATATATATATATATATATATATCAGAGCTGCGCAATTTCTGTAGTTCTGTACAGTACAGAATGATGGAGAGTGACAGAAAAGAAAATGTCCAAATTGTCCTCTTTCCACACAACCTGCCTAAGGAAAATTCTTCGAATTTTCTGGCCGAACACCATCACCAACCACGAACGGCTAACTCGCAGCCACCAAGAAGACATGCGCAACATTTTAGCGGGTAGACGCTGGAATTGGGTTGGCCATATCCTCAGAAGAGACCCTGACACCATCACTGTAGGTATACGCTGGAGTTGGGTTGGCCATATCCTCAGAAGAGACCCTGACACCATCACTGTAGGTAGACGCTGGAGTTGGGTTGGCCATATCCTCAGAAGAGACCCTGACACCATCACTGTAGGTAGACGCTGGAGTTGGGTTGGCCATATCCTCAGAAGAGACCCTGACACCATCACTGTAGATAGACGCTGGAGTTGGGTTGGCCATATCCTCAGAAGAGACCATGACGCCATCACTGTAGGTAGACGCTGGAGTTGCGTTGGCCATATCCTCAGAAGAGACCCTGACACCATCACTGTAGGTAGACGCTGGAGTTGGGTTGGCCATATCCTCAGAAGAGACCATGACGCCATCACCGGAACTGCCATGCTACGGACTCCAGAAGGAAGATGAAAGCAAGGACGGCACACAGCCACCTGGCGGAGAACTGTGGAGGCAGAGATGCTGAGCATGAACCAGAGCTAGGGCACCACACGAAGGATGGCTGTCGACCGTGCATGAACCAGAGCTGGGGCACCACACGAAGGATGGATGTCCCCGTGCAAAGCGAAGACAGATTGATGCTGCCCGCTGGTGGAGATCTCAGGAAGGACGGGCGGCATGCTATCAAAGACAATAGTGGTCCCTGAAACGATTTCGCATCTCGCTGTTTAGCACGGAACCGATCGCAGCCAGAGCGAACGGGGAAAGCTGACGCAAGCAGCGAGCGAAGATACGAGAGGCCAGAGGCGGCTTCTCTTTGTGGTCTGGCGGTCAGATCCCCAAAATCCGTCCGAGATCAAAAGCTGTCAAGTTTCTCATGTCCCACTCATCTTGCATTCCAGTTGTAGATATACAGATCACGTAGAAATACACTTCATCATTCGCTGGCCAGAACTTGATAGAAGCACTAGCGATATTTGAAATCTTGCTAGATTTATCCCATGGATTTTCATTTTATTTGCAGTGAATTCTATTTCTGTGCAAAGCGGTAATATATATATTGTGTAAAGTGATCAGTGGTCGAGTTCATTCATTATATTTCATTGGATTTTGTATTAATTTAAGCCTATTAAATTAAACCGTTTCAATAGTTCCAGTTGTAAATGTAATGATATACCTGCTATACTATTTCCAAAAAGATAATAGATGTTTAATGCTTAAATTAACTTTTAAAGTCGCGAAGGAATTTATAATTAATAAATTTAGTTAAGTCTTATATTTATAGATGTGTGATTTAACCACTAGAACTCGCGCAGTGTTTATTAAATACATAATTAAATACGCGAGCGTATATATAAAATAGTCTTAACGGGAAATTTATCGCGCGCTTAGAAGATTATTTGATTTTTAAAGTATCATTATGTTGTTATGGGTTTTCTATCTTTTTCTCTAGATTGATCACCTTTTGCAATCCCAGCAATAACGAAATCTTTCAGAGTTTCCATACTCGTTTCTTAAACTTCCAGACAGTTTGATGAGACATTTTTTTAAAGTAAATCTTGTGGTGGTCCGGTGCGGCCTAGCTAACATAATTACATGAAAGAAAGCCTACCCAAGATCATTTGATTATTATCATCAAATTTAACTTACAATCTGTAAGATAAACTGGAAGATGAACAGTGCCAGTAGCGATAGTTTATATACTGCTCTATTGTGAGAGATTACCGATTTACCTGACTGTGACTGAGCCTAGTTTTTCCTCTCTGGATTAAAAAAACTTTACCGGTCAGTTGCTGTCATCACGCAGTGAAGGAATATTGCCATCACCTCATTTTCACCCCTGTGTTGGATTGTGTCAGTGCCATCCCATAGACTCCTTTTATATAATAAACCACAAGAACTCTTTAAACTTCAAGTCCGGCGATAAGCGGGAATATTTGCTCTCAGTAAAAAACTCGCAATATCTGGGGCGGGACATAGAAGTGTTAAGCAGTTTTCACCTGTCAAGAGTTAATCACTGTGTTTATCATGCTAGGGATTTGTCTGATGCTGCAACTCGGTAAGTGTGTGGTGTATATGAGTGTGGATCCTCACAGTGTGCATGAATGACAGGAGATTTATTTTTTGCAACAAACCATTTGTTAACTTCCCTACCGGGTAATACGTTTTCTGTATACCCGGCATCGTTCCTTTAGTGGGATAATTTGTTAACTCTGTTTCATCCCCCCCCCCCCTTTTTTTTTTCTTTGCTTAGTAAAGGGAAGACACCAGTTGGGATAACAGTATTTTTTTGTCTACCACCATAACTAATATTGTAACACCTCTTTCAGAATAATTAAATTCACTGTTGGGTTAACTTTTCTATGCTCCTGATAACTATCTATCTTGAGACTGGGTTTATCTTTGTCTAATACAAGCGGGAAGGGCTTAGTCGATACCAATCTTCTTCACCCCCTCCCTACCATTGTTATTTGCATTTTCCTGTATTTATGATAATTTTATGTAACACTTGATATTGTTTTTTTGTGATTTGATCTTTTAGGTTAATAAACATCATAAACTTATATCGGACTGTGTTGGAATACCCAAAAGCCCAAGAATTCCCTATTTGTTTAATATAGCTGTATCCACGTCGTCTGAATGATTGAAGCACCAAATCGGTGTGAGCGCAGACGTGTGTCTGGAAAACTGGCAAATAATTGTTTGACCAGGAGAGTGGAAGAGAAGATTGAGAGAAACGATTTGTCGTAAATAAGTCTGTCTTTACTCTCCTCCAGCACTCTGTGGAGCATCATATTTAATCTATACATTTCTATCACTGAGTTTTCATCATCATCCTACACTCTAAACTGGACTACTATTTCTAGACTCTTTCTCTCAAAATAAATTTACGACAAGAAACTAAACACGATAGTGATGAGTATAGACACAGTTGAAGAAACTGAACACGATAGTGATGAGTATAGACAAAGTTGAAGAAACTGAATACGATAGTGATGAGTATAGACACAGTTGAACAAACTGAACACGATAGTGATGAGTATAGACAAAGTTGAAGAAACTGAACACGATAGTGATGAGTATAGACAAAGTTCAAGAAACTGAACACGATAGTGATGAGTATAGACAAAGTTCAAGAAACTGAACACGATAGTGATGAGTATATACAAAGTTGAAGAAACTGAACACGATAGTAATGAGTATAGACAAAGTTGAAGAAACTGAACACGATAGTGATGAGTATAGCCACAGTTGAAGAAACTGAACACGATAGTGATGAGTATAGACACAGTTGAAGAAACTGAACACGATAGTGATGAGTATAGACACAGTTGAAGAAACTGAACACGATAGTGATGAGTATAGACACAGTTGAAGAAAGCGAACACAATAGGGATGAGTATAGACACAGCTGAACAAACTGAACATGATAGTGATGAGTATAGACACAGTTCAAGAAATTGAACACGATAGTGATGAGTATAGACAAAGTTAAAAAACTGAACACGATAGTGATGAGTATAGACACAGTTGAAGAAACTGAACACGATAGTGATGAGTATAGACAAAGTTGAAGAAACTGAACACGATAGTGATGAGTATAGACAAAGTTGAAGAAACTGAACACGATAGTGATGAATATAGACAAAGTTGAAGAAACTGAACGCGATAGTGATGAGTATAGACAAAGTTCAAGAAACTGAACACGATAGTGATGAGTATAGACAAAGTTGAAGAAACTGAACATGATAGTGATGAGTATAGACACAGTTGAAGAAACTGAACACAATAGTGATGAGTATAGACAAAGTTGAAGAAACTGAACACGATAGTGATGAGTATAGACAAAGTTGAAGAAACTGAACACGATAGTGATGAGTATAGACAAAGTTGAAGAAACTGAACACGATAGTGATGAGTATAGACAAAGTTGAAGAAACTGAACACGATAGTGATGAGTATAGACAAAGTTGAAGAAAACTTTTTAACACTGAGGACATGGCCAACCCAGTTCAAGCGTCAGCCCACAATGATGGTGTGCGTAACTTTTTGACAGTATCGTGTAAACAGATTGGAATTTATATGACATTCAAAATCAAGTGGTACATACAAATAAGAATATTCAATTTAATTGTCATGTCAGCTCGGACTTGACAATCAAAAACAATAAACTAGCGTCACTATATAAGCAATTTTGACAATCACAAACAATAAACGAACGTCACTATAGAAGCAATTTTAATGGAACCTCCGAAAAATGACAATTTATTCTGTCTCTGTCTGTCTGTCAGTTTATCTGTCTGTCTGTCTGCCCCCCCCTCTCTCTCTCTCTCTCTCTCTCTCTCTCTCTCTCTCTCTCTCCCCCCCCCCCCCCCCCCCCCCCCCCCCCCCCCCCTCCCCCACCCCCCTCCCCTTTCCCTCCTTGTTTTTTCAAACAAAATTTCCTGTTTAGCATTACTATGCAAGACCCAAAAGTGTTGTCACAAGAGCCGGCGTTCAGGAATCAGTGACGTATTAAGTTGTGTGCGAGGAGGGCGTTCCTGCCTTTGTGACAGCCAATAAAGGGGTGTCGCCGGGCAGTATTATGGTAGTACTTACTGTTAAAAATATAACTGCAAGTGTGGGGTTAAAAAGATAGAACCCACCCCGGGTGGAAAATACATTTAAGTGCGGTACTGTCGGGAAGAAGTCTTGCATATCTTTGCGTTATAAATAACTTTTGACATCTTTCGAATTTATTAACTCTGTCTGCAAATAAAGCATGCGATTAACTAAGATTTCAGCACTTTCCTCTCGCTGCAGTTTCCTGGTTCCAGGATCCAGCCTCGTAGCGTCATGCTCCTGTCTTCCCAGCTGTAAATGAGTACCTGACACTTCTCTTGAGTTAAGGTAAGCAAAATCAGTGACAACGGGAACTAGTCACTCCACCACGTGACAAGAGCTGGGTTTAGTCTCAAACACTTCACTCCCTTACTGCAGTTTCTGCTATGGGACTACACTTACCTTTTAATATGCAAATAAGAAGGTGACTCCTTTGTCTTCCCTATCTCAAGAGCAGAGTCAGGTACCCATTTACAGCTGGGTAGCATATGCTGGTGAGAGATGAAAATATATTTTACTATAATAACACTGGCCTCTCGCGGCTAAAAGCAATATTCGAATCATGGGGGTGCCAAGCTGCAGTCTACTGTCACGGGTTGCCTTCCCTTTGCTCTGCAGTAGTGGTCCAACAGTTGCCAAAACCTAGAGTATCTAATGTGGGTCTTCAAACGTGTCTACCTTCACACAAGATCTCTCTTGACAGAGTTGCAGATAGAAGGATAATGATGCTTCTACCTCAAGAGAATTTTCACAAGATATTCAGAAAGCAAGAACAATGCTGAATGAGTCCCAGCAATGTTAACTTTAGTATCTGCCTTCAACTTTTGGAAAGGATTATGAAATTTACTTTAGCTCGTACAACCCCCCCCCCCCTCCCCCCCCCCCCCCCCCCCCCCCCCCCCAGCTGATCTAATTCAGCGAAATCTTAATTATGTAGCTCTGTGTTAAGTAAATTTAAGATGGCTGAGACATACGGGTGCAGTATATTCAAAATGATTAAATCAACTTTAAATTTGTATATAAACAAAAAACAAATTTAATAATCAATTATATTTAACAGTTTAAAAAATGAATAATTCTTTTTAAAAAAAGTACTCGTCACAGGTTATGGTTTTCGAAAAATGGACAGTTCACTTGGCAGTTTTTAAGTTTTACTTAGCTGCCAATAGTTTGTTGGTTTCTGCTCCCGCTGATATTTGGCTCTATGCAGATAGATGACTGGTTCAATCGTCACTGGTCAAGTCTGAAAGTTGTGACTCGTTCCAAGAAGTATCAGGGAGCAATCACAAAGCTGGTCCATCGTCTTTAAGACCCGTCTGATGATGGTGTCTTGTGTCGACTTCAGGCCACTTATACTCTCACTTGTTCCAGAGATAGTACTCTCAATTGGTACCACCGACAAGTGTCACAAAAGAAGAGAACAAATACCCTCTTGAGTATTGCGTTTTCCTGACACACACTCATGTGCCCCCCTCTTTTCATTCCACCAACCCATCTACCATAGAACTTTACCCTCTCTTAGAATTAATTTTAATCACAGGGAGCGGAAAACTTTCATTACATTTATATTGAGTAGGTGTACATTTATCTCTACATTGGTTGAAAAGGTTAACAATATAATAAGTATGTACATCATTTCTCTCATCATTCACTCCCTGCTCCATTTGGAACTTGGGATTACCTCTGCTTTTGGTTCCCTATAAAAAACTTGCATAAAGCAGGCATCAGTTTTTGCAGTGGTGGTTTATGAAATAATCATTCTATATGCTGGGGTTGCCAGCCTTGTATGACTTGGACATCCACTAGTAGTTTTCACATACAGTATGACCGCATTTTACGCGAACTCAAATCACGCGGTTTCAAGTATACGCGACTGGCGATCGTGGAAACAAAAAGGCCGAAAAATACGATTGAGCGCGATATCTGTTCCATTTCCAAAGCGCCGTTAAAGTCTCGCACCATCTCGTACCATCACGGTATTTCTCGCTCTGGGTAGCGTCATTGAGAGTCATTCCATTGTTTACGCCAGTATCTCGAATCCCGCTGTATTCCCTGTCTGGAGTTCTCGCTTGTAACAAGAGTTTTTGTGAAAGCATTTTCCTTTGTTTTATTATTAACGCTATTTTCTGAGTAATAATGGCCCCAAAGCGCAAGAGTAGTGATGCTGGTAGCTCTGAAAAGCCTAAGAAATGTCGTAAAGTGCCTACTACAGAGGAAAAGATCAAATTTTAGATTTAGTGAGAAAGGAAAAAAGTCAAGAAGACGGCCGAAGAGGAGTGTGAGTACAATAACATGTATGAATGTAGAGAGAGAGAGAGAGAGAGAGAGAGAGAGAGAGAGAGAGAGAGAGAGAGAGAGCGAGAGAGCGAGAGAGAGAGAGAGAGAGAGAGAGAGAGAGAGAGAGAGAGAGAGAGAGAGAGTAGGCTAGTACTGTATTGTTACAATTATATTTTAAATTACTTTTATTATTACAGTATTTTACTTTAATAATTGTTACTACAGTGTTCATTTACCTTATTTATAGGAAAAAATGTGTGATAGGTATTAACATATAGGAAATAGCCTACACGTATACTGTATATGGGGTGCGCTATTATACGCGATTTTCAGTTTACACGAGGGGTCTTTGAACGTATTGGTCGCGTAAAAGGGGGGAATACTGTATTAATATTCACATATTTTTTCACGTGCTGATAATGTAAAACATAAGATTATAAATGTACAACTCACCCCAAATTGTTTTCGGGATCACAGACTTGCTTCTGGCTCAGAGAAATAGTTAAGGCAACTTGTCTAAGATGCCTCTTCCACGTGTTCTGTAGTGTTACTTTATAATAAGCTCCCACTCTTACTTCGTGTTCAGGTTCCTAGGATTCCGGTTTTCCGTGTTAATAAAGGTAGAGCTTTCCTGGGATATATATGTCCTCACGATGCTCAAATAAGGTCCGATATATGGAATTCTGATCTTATTCTTTACTCTGGCTGTCTGGCTGGTCTTTTGACTAGTTGAATTTCACAGTGCTTTCAACCGACTAAAGTGTCAGGTTATATTGCAATTTTCGTCCCACGCACGTTGTTGTTTACTATTAGACGAGGCTCCAATCAGAAATGTTGTTATGTTTACATTTAGAATGCCAGCCAATAGTTACAATCATGCGCGTTTGATTGGGTCTATTCAAAACATTTCCTCAAAGGAAAAGTCTGTGTGTTATTTAAAAGGTCACTTTCCAAATATGGAATTGGCTTTTCCGACAATTCTTCGTAATGATTGCCACTACAATTTCTTACATTATCACAAATAATGTCTTCGTAACACTTCTGTCTGGAAGCTATTACAACATTCCGTCTTTCAGGTGCATGTCTATAATATGTCCGCAGACGGATAATTTATCTCCCCGTCCTTGTGCAAACGCCGACCCTCGTTTAACCATCTGGGCTGTTACTCTTCACGACAGTAATTAGTGAATCACAATAGCCATATCAGCGCTAAATTAACTTGCTGGGCGTTCGTCGCGTTAATCCGTGGCGCCTAATGTTTGGTACACGAGAATGTTACCAACATGGCTGTCGGTCAATATTACACCACCTGTCTACTCTCTCAGCAGGGATGGTCAGGTAAACAGACAAGACGAATTACGGAGAAGAAATACAAACAATGACTCTAAAATAACAATACTGCCGAAGAGGAAAAGAGATCGAACCGAATTATGTGACATCTACCCAACCGTAAATGGGTACATGACATTTGAATTAAGAAAGTCAAAGGCAGCGAGGAAAGTATCTGGTCACTACACCTCTCGAAGCTGGACCTAGTATTGTGAAGTCTCTAACAATTCACTACCCCACGGCAGTATCTGCTATGAGACTACCTTTTTACGGATAAGATATGGATTAAGGGCGGGAGGGGGGAAGACATTTTTGCAGTTTTTTTTTTTTTTTTAGTCAGACAGCTTGATATGAAACGAATGGCTATATACTATATAGTGCATTCACAAACATCTGTCCGTGGATTCGCTGAGCGTACCTGTATTCGAGCATGATTGATTATACCAAGTCACAAATGTTACCTTGAGTGATCATGTACCGACCTGTCTATTCACACAAGAGCTATTTACCTGCATGTGATTTATGTGATTAAGTTCAAACATTAATTACCTGCTTGTTTTAATGTGTGTCACTGTAAAGTTCTCTCACACTGTAAAGTGCTGTGTATATTGTTCTGTAAAGCTCCACTATCAATCACTGTAACATGTTGTTTGTGGTGTCACTACTGTATATGTCCATTGTAGTATACAGAGTTGTGGAGATCAGGCATGCTCCAGTCTACCCAGCTGTAAATGGGTAACTCACCCTAGTCCTGAGTTAGGGAAGGCAAAGGCAGCTGTAAGCAGTAGTTTCCCTCTAAGACTCCAGGGGAAGCAGGCCCTAAACTTGGTCAATTCAACCGACGCAGGATGGTGTAGATATGGAGTAGAAGTGTAGAGTGTGATTAACGCGAATGGTGTACTGTTCGTGTTCTGACCAATCTAATCACTCATACACTTGTGTCTACAAGGCACCAATGCAGACTGCTGGAATCTTTGTTTACACAGTTTATTTAGACGCACACACTGGGACATAACGAGTAAATCATGGGTACAGGTTGACACATCAATTTGCAGGCATACATAGCAGATCACAAGTCATGACACGTTCATAAATAATGGGTAGTACATCAATAGCTTCCAATGTCATGATACATAATGGCCGCATCCCCTATCTGACTAAGCGCGTCAGTGAAGGCGGATCGGTAAGTAACTAAAGTTGCTTTATGTTCACAGTTTATATCATATATGAAACCATGGAAGGGGTTTCTATCAACATTGAGATCTCCTTGCCACTGTCCGAATAGTAAGATACATGCCCCGTTCTTTCGACAGTGATTCAAAATACGATGACAGGAATGTAACATGGCCGCCTTCCTGAGTTGTCACTCACTCACAGGAGGGTATATCTAAGCCAAAGTTAATTTGAAATATATAAGAATAATTTCTTAAAGTTCCTCCAAACAGTTCTACAGTAATCCAGTTACTTCACGTAGACCTAACTGCTATATGGAAGCCCGTTATCTTCGTCGATACAAACGAGACCCTAGCGTTGTGAAGCACAAAATTCCAGCTAGGTCTAACCGACATGAGATCATCAAAAAATAGGGTCTGGAATTACCTGGAGTCCGAATCATACATGGTACCGTACATTAGGAGAGTCTCTAACACAAGCTCTAGTAAAGACACAATCTCCTACAGAAGAAAACCACTTCATGAATCGTTTTTATTGAAGAATCTACCAGCCCTGAAAAAATGCGTAACCGCCATTGTAAACAGTACCTCGGAACTCATCACGACTTGTCAAGACAACTCCTACTTCCGCTAGAGCAGCATAACAGAATATAGTCCTGCCTACCCATCAAAAATATACAATACAGGACTGATTCTACTTGTACTAATAATATGTAATACATATGAATTCAGGCCATAAACATAATAAGCAAATTAATATATTTTCTGGCCCTAACAAATAAGTACGGACATGGGTGTCATATCCATGCGCCGAATCAATATCAAGAACGATTACTCCTATGATCAAAAGTGTAAATCAATCATGAGTTATCTCGCTTTACCATAGCCAGCATTTTCATACACAAATGAATGAATGTCTATATATTTTCCATATTAAATAGCCATATCGATTTTTGTAATATGTGCGTCAAAATATGCACGCAACAGATTACCACACCCCTCGGGAAAAAAAATGATACATTTTTTTTTTGAAATACATCTAGGAGCAACATACAATAGGCTCACAACGCACCAATAACAATGCGCAGATGATAAGCATAAGTTTTATGACCCTAGAGAAAGTACTTCTCTAAGTATAAATATTTCCAGAGAGGTGTCACCAACGCATACTACAATATTAGCAATGACACAATTTGTACTTTAGTTTATACATAAATTTCATCTAAGATATCTTAACATCATGATCATCAAAGACAAAAAAACATTGAAAGATCAGCGGTGAATAAATATCAATGAACCGCTAAGTAGTGTTACAATCAATATATGATATTACCTATGTGTACACATTTCAACATAGGAACAACTGTATCCAAGTTAGGTATATAATTTAACAGTTATGAATCATGTGGGCATCTAGACAAAATATCTGCCATCACATTTTCTGACCCACGGATAGCTCGCACCGAAAAATGAAATGGCTGCAGAGCAATCGCATAACGCGTTGATCTCGCGCTCTTCAGATTTTTACTCTGAATAACCGTAAGAGCTTTCTGGTCAGTTTCCACGATGAAATGCGCGCCAAGAAGAAATCTTTGCAGTTTAAGGATTGACCAACCCATAGCCAATAATTCACGGTCTAGGACCGAGTAGTTCTTCTCTGCGGCATTTAATTTACGAGAAATATATACATCACAGGATGCAGAGTTCCAGAGTACTCTTGCATTAGTGCTGCTCCAATCCCGGTGGATGAAGCGTCACTACGAAGAATAAATGTCTTATCCTTAGAGGGCAATACTAGGATAGGTAAAGTAGAAAACATAGTTTTAACCTTATCCAAAGAGGATTGACATTCTTGAGTCCAATGGACTACATTAGGAGACCCTTTCTTTAGCAAGGAAGAAAGAGGTGACATAATGGAGGACAGATTCGGAATGAATCGTCCATAAAATTGTATTAGACCTAAGAGACTTCGCACTTGCTTTTTAGTCTTAGGAATAGAAATGTTAAGTATCTTACTTGTATTATGGTCTTCTGTTTTTTAGGAACCCATGACCAACACGGTGTCCTAAGAAAGATATTTCGCTAAAACCAATACATGCTTTCGATGGTTTCGCTGTCAGGTTATGCTCGCGTAAGATAGACAATAGTTCATTTATACCATTATAGTGATCGTTCCAAGTATCACTGAAAAGGCAGATGTCATCAAGATACGCAATGACATCTGAGCGATGAGATAGGATTCGACGCATCATGCGTACGAATGTTGCAGGGGCGTTCATAAGACCGAAAGGCATGAAATTCCATTGGAATAGACCCCTAGGCGTCGAAAAAGCAGTAAACGGTTTGGCGTGTTCGGATAATGGAACTTGCCAATATCCCTTAGACAAATCGAGTTTAGTAAAGAAATGAGAATTCGATAGTCTCGTAAGTAGCTCTTCTAGTAAAGGCATAGGTTCAGCATCAAATTTCGTCACTTGGTTCAATTTGCGATAATCCACGCAAAGACGTATGTTATTGTCTTTTTTTCGTACAATAACCATTGGCGAAGAATATGCTGATGTGGATGGTTCAATAATTTTTAACTCTATCATCTCATCCAACTCTTTCTCTACCTGTGCTTGAAAATGTATCGGGATAGGATACGGTCTGACTCTTATAGGACTATGGTCAGTAAGAATAATGTCATGTTGAATGACATCAGTTTGACCAGGAATGTCAGTAAGGACATCCTGAAATTGTTCTAACATAGTAGAAACTTGTTTCTGCTCTCCTGGAGATAATTCGGGAGAAATTGCAACATCTTTCCATGATTCATTAGAGTGAAGAGGAATCATTGGAAAAGGTAATTTACATCCGAGAAACTCGTTTCCTCATCCTGTATTACTGACAGAGATGAGTACTGTCCATGTTGGACTGGAAAATCGTCCGTTGCCTGGAAAACAGGTTGTAAATAATCCGGACGTTCATGGAATTCCGTGAGCATGTTGATGTGGAAGGTTTTACGCTTCCCGTCAATATCGACGATATAGTCAACATCGGAAACTTTTGATATTATATCGTACGGACCTTTCCAAGAAATAAGAAGTCTATTTTCCCTACAAGGTAGCAAGACAAATGCTTTGTCACCTGGACAAAGTTGTCGCAAACATCTCTTTTTATTGGCAAATTCCCTTGCCTTCTGTTTCGCAAATTCAGAAGAAGCAGTTGCCAATTTGCATGCTTCAATAATCTTGTGTCTAAGTGCGATGACATATTCATAAGAAGATTTTGTGTCATCGACAATATTATCAGCAGTTATAAGATCATGAAGTAAGGACATAGGACCTCGCGGTTTCGCGCCAAAGACAAGTTCAAAGGGAGAAAATCCTGTATGTTCGTTGGCGACCTCTCTATATGCAAAGAGAGCCGCGGGTAAAACCCTATCCCAATCCTGAGGATGATCTTCTGTTATCTTACCTAGTAGGTTTTTCAGAGTTCTATTCAGACGTTCCACCATCCCATTGGACATAGGATGATAAATACTACTCAGCGATCTCTCTATCTTAAGAGTCGACATTACTTGAGACATGGTATCCGATATGAGTTGGGTACCATGGTCGGATAATATTTCTGCTGGAAACCCCAGACGAGAAAATATTAACCAAAGAGCATCTGCGACATCAGCAGTAGTTGTGCTCTTTAGAGGAACAGCCTCCGGCCAACGTGTGCACATATCAACACACGTCAAAATAAATTGGTGTCCTCTAGCAGACTTTATCTTAAATGGACCAATGATGTCTATCGCCATTTTTTGAAATGGTCGAATGGGAATGTCTGCAGCCTGAATAGGTGCATCATGGCGTGGACCTCTGGATTTAATCTCTTGACATACTTTACAAGATCGACAATAGATTCGTATGTCCTTATTCACAGCAGGCCAAAAGAAAGATTCAAGAACTCTAGTTTTAGTACGGGAAAAACCCATATGTCCAGCACACTGCGAATCATGAGCGTGCTGTAAGATTTTAACTCTCATATTTTTAGGCACAAGGATTTGAGAATGAATGGACTTAGCGGAGTCTTGTACCATACGTACAAGTACGCCATTCTTCATCGTAACCCAAGATTTACGATTTGTATCCTTATTTGGATCACCTTTTGTTGCCAGAGTAAAGAATTTCTTTAGAGTAGGATCATCTTCCTGCTGTTTTATAAAGGAATCATGGGAAATCTCCAAGGGATCATCTTGGATCTGCGCATCATTATCTTCAGAATGTGAAGATTGTGGCATATTAAGAGCTTGAGCCCTAGTGATTACTGCATTGGCAGATTGCATATTAACATTTTCCCAATTAGAAATTTGCTGTGGAGTGCATTCTTTCACTACATGAATGCGACCGATGATAAGATCAGCGATCGGATTCGTCAAGAGACATGCTTGCACCTCTCCTGTAAAGAAAGGCGTAGCAATATTGATAATGGCAGTGGAGTACTTCTTCAATGTGCCACCAAATGTTACACATTTGACTACATCGCCTGTAGCTCGAGAAGGGTTTACGAGTGATTGCCTTACTCCGATGGTAGTGCACCCCGAATCGAAAAGAATTGATACCGGAGTACCATCTATTAGGCCTCTATTGAAGACGAGAGCACCCCTTCCATTATGTGCGATTGACGCAGGGAGAGCGGGAAGCGGGTGACCGCAGCTTAAAGTAGAAACTGTGGTTGGATCGAATAATGTTTTGCATTGCGAACACTCAGATGCTCTAGCAAAATCGAAAGCGGAATTTGCTACACTATTGGAGTCTTTTTTATCATTATTCTGATTACCGGCGTCGTGGAACTCCTGTTGTGCAAAGTTAGCCTGGTAATAAGATTTACCATGTCTTTTGTGTTGTGATCTACCTCGGTTATAATTGTCTCTATAATTATTATTTCCCCTTTTATAACCCCTATTTGGGTTTGAATCATAATATTCATGATCATAATCATCACGCTCATTATACTGAGTATCCCTGTAATATTGGTTCTTTTCTCTCCATGAAGCACTTGGGTAGTTCCTATAGCTACTCCCCTTTCGAGAATGTCTAAAATTATGGGTACCCCTCGCGTGTCGAGGACTATCAGCCCGATTCCAGTTCTTCGAAGAAGAACCCTGATTTGAGTGGTTATCTTGGTTTTGATATTTATTCCAATTAACCTTTTTATCAAATTTATTTTTGGCTCCTTGGAATTTGTGTGAGTAATTCTGATTATATTCTGTTGCCGAAGCAACTGGCATCCTCTCTTTGATGTTAGAGTTACTAAGAATCATGTCAGGGTGTGCCGTGGCATACTGGTCACAATATTCTTCCATTTGCTTTGATGTACTAGGTTTACGCTCATGTAAGAACTCTAGGAATGGTTTATTTACCGAAGACATGACCTTGTCTCTTAGCAATAAATCCGTAAGACCATCAAATGTTTTCTCTATTTTGGATAATTCAATCCATCGTGAGAGTGTAAGTCGTGCTTTTGAAATGAAATCTGAGAATTCTAAACCTACCCCAGGTCTCATTGTTTTAAACAAAAGACGATAACCTTCTTCTGACAGCCGATATCTCTTTATCAAAGCTGCCCTAATAGCATCGTAATTATCATTGTCGGCCTCTTCAACCAAAGATAACTTAGTCAGAGACTCCCCTTTTAAATTTTCAGACAACTGATGCACATACTGTGATTTGTCAACATTATGAGCTCGACAAGCACGTTCAAATCTATCAAGCCAGAATGTTATATCATCACTGGCAGAGTTGAACGCTGGCACCTTGACCTTATAATTAAAAGGTTTACCATTACCACCAGATGCCTGATTAATGTTACTCATACTAGTCAATCTTAATTTCTCTAATTCAAACTCATGTTCTCTTATTGCTTTTCTCTCTTCAGCTTCTCTATCTAATTTTCTTTGTTCAGCAGCAGCAGTAGCTTCTAATTTTTTCTGTTCAGCTGCAGCAGCAGCTTCTAACTTTTTCTGTTCTGCATCAAATCTCCTTTCCTCCACTTGCATCTGCAGTTTCTTTAGTTCAGCAGCAGTATCAGCTTCTTTTTCTAATCTTTTTTCTTCAGCCAGAGCTTTTCTCTCTTCAGCAGCAGCTTTTTTCTCTTCAGCAGCAGCTTTTCTCTCCTCTGCAGCTAATGCTTTGTCATATTGAGCAACAGCCCATTGTTCTAAGTCTTTCCCAGTCTTATCAAGGGATTTTCCTTGTGCAATAAAGTAATCTAATGTAGACATCCTGTTTTCTTAAATCAGAAACCTGAAAAAGTAAATAAATTACCCTATTTCACTTTAATGGGAGACAAGTCTATACCATAGACTTAGTCTTAGTGAAAAACGTGTATGGTTATTTTGTTTATCATATAACCAATGATAACTTGAGTACCTGTGGAAAACAATAACTGTATATCTTAAATACTGTGGGAGACAAGCCTTATAAAGGTCTTGTATACCTTAATGTAATCAATGATCACTTGAGTACCTGTGGAAAATAATATTTCCTATGTCAATCACTTTGGGAGACAAGCCTTACAAAGGTCTTGTATAACTTAATGTAATCAATGATCACTTGAGTACCTGTGGAAAATAATATTTCCTATACCAATCACTTTGGGAGACAAGCCTTACAAAGGTCTTGTATAACTTAATGTAATCAATGATCACTTGAGTATCTGTGGAAAATAATATTTCCTATCCCAATCACTTTGGGAGACAAGCCTTACACAGGTCTTGTACACTTTGTTTTATAACAATAATAATCATAAAGTACTGATCTGTACTATAATATAAGTGTATTCAACTATACCTCCTATGTCATATGTCAACTAAAGACATTACAAGGGACAAACAAGAAAAAACAATCTGAAAACATTTGCAGAGATCAAATTAAATTAAATAGGAGAAATGAAAAAAATGATCACAGAAACCGTGATGATAACTGCAATAAGATAACAAGACAAATAACGCCACAGTGTATAAACATAAGGGTGTAAAGAACTGAAATGAAAGGAAAGATGAGACCTACAATTATACAAACAAATCAAACAAAAATAAAGAACAGAAAAATGTTCCAAATACAAATATGAAACAGTCATCACAACTAACCAAATATTTGCAAACTATGTTGCATGCAAATTTCAATTAAGAAATTGCTCCCTATAGAACGCCAGAACAAGACCAATATCACTTGGTATTTCCTGTTCTAGTCACCTCCCATCCAGGCCCGCAAACACATAACAATCACACATATAAACAAATAATATATAAACATAAATACATATAAATCATCAATGTGTGTATCATATCATGCAATGTGTTGCAGTTGTAATGTATTGTACTGTATGCTCAGTTTTAACAAATTAGACTACCACTTTATTGAGTAATAGATTTGTATTCTAACTGTTACACTGTTCAATTTTTTTGAGCACATAAGAAGATCCAACGATGAAATTTGCACTTTAAGTTCAACATTGCTCTTCTATTTCAGCAGGATAAACAATCACTAGTTTAGCATCCTGACTGTACTGTGTCAAATGTCAACAAGTGCTGACCCAGATATTGCTACACTTGTCAGAACAGGTCAAGCTGACATTGATTGTATAGCTGTCCTACTGGTGTTGATGTGGTCAAACCAATGTTCTTAAAAATGTAAAATGTGATTCTCAACACAACAAAACTGCGTAGGCTGGACCCAGGAATCTGGCTCACCACTGTAAAGTTCTATCACACTGTAAAGTGCTGTGTATATTGTTCTGTAAAGCTCCACTATCAATCACTGTAACATGTTGTTTGTGGTGTCACTACTGTATATGTCCATTGTAGTGTACAGAGTTGTGGAGATCAGGCATGCTCCAGTCTACCCAGCTGTAAATGGGTAACTCACCCTAGTCCTGAGTTAGGGAAGGCAAAGGCAGCTGTAAGCAGTAGTTTCCCTCTAAGGCTCCAGGGGAAGCAGGCCCTAAACTTGGTCAATTCAACCGACGCAGGATGGTGTAGATATGGAGTAGAAGTGTAGAGTGTGATTAACGCGAATGGTGTACTGTTCGTGTTCTGACCAATCTAATCACTCATACACTTGTGTCTACAAGGCACCAATGCAGACTGCTGGAATCTTTGTTTACACAGTTTATTTAGACGCACACACTGGGACATAACGAGTAAATCATGGGTACAGGTTGACACATCAATTTGCAGGCATACATAGCAGATCACAAGTCATGACACGTTCATAAATAATGGATAGTACATCAATAGCTTCCAATGTCATGATACATAATGGCCGCATCCCCTATCTGACTAAGCGCGTCAGTGAAGGCGGATCGGTAAGTAACTAAAGTTGCTTTATGTTCACAGTTTATATCATATATGAAACCATGGAAGGGGTTTCTATCAACATTGAGATCCCCTTGCCACTGTCCGAATAGTAAGATACATGCCCCGTTCTTTGGACAGTGATTCAAAATACGATGACAGGAATGTAACATGGCCGCCTTCCTGAGTTGTCACTCACTCACAGGAGGGTATATCTAAGCCAAAGTTAATTTGAAATATATAAGAATAATTTCTTAAAGTTCCTCCAAACAGTTCTACAGTAATCCAGTTACTTCACGTAGACCTAACTGCTATATGGAAGCCCGTCATCTTCGTCGATACAAACGAGACCCTAGCGTTGTGAAGCACAAAATTCCAGCTAGGTCTAACCGACATGAGATCATCAAAAATAGGGTCTGGAATTACCTGGAGTCCGAATCATACATGGTACCGTACATTAGGAGAGTCTCTAACACAAGCTCTAGTAAAGACACAATCTCCTACAGAAGAAAACCACTTCATGAATCGTTTTTATTGAAGAATCTACCAGCCCTGAAAAAATGCGTAACCGCCATTGTAAACAGTACCTCGGAACTCATCACGACTTGTCAAGACAACTCCTACTTCCGCTAGAGCGGCATAACAGAATATAGTCCTGCCTACCCATCAAAAATATACAATACAGGACTGATTATACTTGTACTAATAATATGTAATACATATGAATTCAGGCCATAAACATAATAAGCAAATTAATATATTTTCTGGCCCTAACAAATAAGTACGGACATGGGTGTCATATCCATGCGCCGAATCAATATCAAGAACGATTACTCCTATGATCAAAAGTGTAAATCAATCATGAGTTATCTCGCTTTACCATAGCCAGCATTTTCATACACAAATGAATGAATGTCTATATATTTTCCATATTAAATAGCCATATCGATTTTTGTAATATGTGCGTCAAAATATGCACGCAACAGTCACAAATGTAATTATGGCGAATACGTTGTTCTATCTATCTATCTATCTATCTATCTATCTATCTATCTATCTATCTATCTATCTATCTATCTATCTATCTATCTATCTATCTATCTATCTATCTATCTATCTATCTATCTGTCTATCTATTTATATATCTATCTATCTATCTATCTATCTATCTATCTATCTATCTATCTATCTATCTATCTATCTATCTATCTATCTATCTATCTATCTATCTATCTATCTATCTATATATCTATCTGTCTTTCTATCTGTCTATCTATCTATCTATCTATCTATCTATCTATCTATCTATCTATCTATCTATCTATCTATCTATCTATCTATCTATCTATCTTAACCCTTTGAAAATAAAGTTCGTTCGTTCTATCTATCTTTCAAACTATCTATCTATCTATCTATCTATCTATCTATCTATCTATCTATCTATCTATCTATCTATCTATCTATCTATCTATCTATCTATCTATCTATCTATCTGTCTATCTATCTATCTATCTATCTTAACCCTTTGAAAATAAGGGTTGTTCTATCTATCTATCTATCTATCTATCTATCTATCTATCTATCTATCTATCTATCTATCTATCTATCTATCTATTTGTCACAGGTTGCCTCCCCTTTGCTCTGCAGTGATGGTCTAACAATGTGCAAAACCTAGGGCAGGTGTCGGCAACCTACGGCACGCGTGCCAAGCGCGACACGTGGAACGATTTTCAATGGCACGCTGAGTGAATTAAAATACTGTACAGTATATGATCTCATTTTTTTTTAAATTGAATTTTTAATTAAATAGAAGCATATAATTCTTTTAAAGCTATACCTGTTTTTACAACCCTTCAAAACGAAAGTTTTTTGACATTGGAGGTAAGAATGTGCGATCTGATGCAAACTAAAGGCCTGATCATACTATACTGCACGTAAGTCTTCGTTTTTACGGACCATTTCCGAGAACAACCTTTCTTCAACGAATTTCAAGGGGTGTGGTTATACTTTGCGGCGCCCGCTAGTCTGGCGTCTACCTGCTACCGTAGTTTGCAGGATGAGATTCTTGAAAAGAATCCCAAGCGAATTTTGACGGGCAAGCGGAGACGTAATATCATAATTACGCAATAGTGTCTGGCTAGCGCCTGGACGAGCGTATTTATTTCGTTTTTGCTCGCAGTTTTTGACTCCCAGTGTGAGTTTGGAGCAACAACGACTGACCTCGACGAAGTTATATTTCCGTCCTATCCTTCCCCTCTCTCCCGACCACCACCACCTCTACAGTCCTCTCGGCTGTCGCATACTCATGCCCGTACAGTCCGTTGACCGCAGCACAAAAGTTGGTGTTGTTATTAAGTAATACGGTGCCGTTAAAATGACTCAAAAAAAGACAAAAACTTGATATACGCTCGTTTTAAGACTTTTGGACAAACGAATATGGATTCATACAACAAAAGGATAGTGCTGTTTGTGCTTTATGTTATGAAAGTGTCGTGTGCCGTACGTCAAGTGTACAAAGACACTATCAAACCAAACATCATCATCATCATCATCAGTTGCCATCTCCACAACGAAGGTTGGCTGTAATGGATCTCCAACGTCTTCTGTCTCTTGTCTAATGGTGCACTCTGATAGACTCTTTCCTGTCCATCTCTTGATGTTGTCTTCCCACTTATAGCGCTGTCTTCCCCTTGCACGTTTGCCTTCAACTCTCCCTTCTGTTATGGTCTTCTGCAAGGTGTTATGCCTTTTTATGTGGCCAAAGTATTTTAGCTGTCGAACTTTGACCTCCCTCATTAGTTCTCTTTTCATACCTAGATTTTCTAGGACCTCCTTATTTGTTTTCATCTCTTTCCATGAGATACGCCCCATTCTTCTATATATCCACATTTCAAGAGCCTCAATTCTTTCTTCCAACTGCTTATTCATCGTCCATGTTTCTGCACCATACAGAAATGCAGAATATATATAACACTTTATGATTCTCAGTCCATGTTTAAAAACTCTGAGGAGAAAAGTGAAGCCATAAAAATGGCTGTTTCTGGCTACAAAAAAACAAAGTAGTATTTTTAGTCAAGTAATTGGAACCAAAAATAAAGCTACCGAATGTAGTTACAAAATTGCACAGTGTGTGGCTTCGAAGGGCAAACCTTTCACAGATGGAGAATACATCAAGGAAACTTTTTTGAGCAGTGCTGAAATTTTGTTTAGTGATTTACCAAATAAAGAAACAATACTGTCTCGGATTCGAGAAATTCCGGCTTCTCCGAGATCAATCGAGAGGCGCATAACTGATATGGCTGAAAATGTAAGGGTAAAACAAACAACCGGGTTACAACAAGCTGTTGTATTTAGTGTCGCTCTTGACGAAAGTGTCGATGGGAATGACGTGGCGCGCCTAGCTATAGGTGCGCGATATTGTGACAACGACCGTATTTATGAAGAACTGTGCTGCTTGATACCTTTTGATGCATTTGTAAGCTATTTCGAAAATCAGAACATTAACATGAATAAAATATTGTGTGTTACTACTGATGCCGCCCCTGCATTTGTCGGAAAGAACAAAGGATTTGTTAAACTTCTTGAGGATCGTATTGGACGTCAAGTATTGAGCTTCCATTGCATTATACACCAGGAGAGTTTGTGTGCGAAGATTTCGTCACTATCCTTGAACTCTGTAATGGAAACTGTTGTCAAGATAGTTAACTTCATAGTTTCTCGCTCTTCATTGACCCACAGGCAATTCAAGTCTCTTCTATACGAAATGGAGAGCGCATATGCGGACCTCCCGCTGTACAGCAATGTTCGTTGGCTTAGTCGAGGTAATGTTTTGAACAGATTTGTATCATGTCTAGAAGCAATCAAGGTGTTTCTTGATGAAAAAGAACAACATTTCCCGGAATTGAATGACGAGGACTGGCTGTGCAAGCTGATGTTTCTGGCTGACATAACTACAAATCTGAATGAATTAAACTTGCGTTTACAAGGGCAGGGTCAAACAGTACTTGATCTTTTTGAGCACTGGAAAGGATTTGCGTCAAAATTAGACATATTTTGCAGAGATATTACCACTAACACATACAAGTACTTTCCAAACGTAAAGGCTCATTCAAATCGATTTACTGTCAACATAGATGAGCTTCAGAAATACGTTGAAGCGCTCAAATGAGAGTTTGCTAAACGAGGATAAGACTTCAAAATTCACGGGCCCATGTTTTCTTACCTCATCAAGCCCGACTTAATTGATCATACTAACATCCCATTTGACCTATCTCTTTTCGAGTGGATGGATGTTGACAATTTTGAAATGCAATACATCGAATTCAAGGCATCAGAGTTATGGACGATAAAATTTGTAGAATTGCGAAAAACTCTTGAAGGAAGCTGCTTGGAAAAGTCAGCTGCCATCCTCAACTGCTGGACATCCCTGCCTGAAGCGTTCACCTGTTTGAAGACAGTTGCATTTGCTCTACTTTCGGCTTTTGGGTCAACTTATACATGTGAACAAATTTTCTCACACATGAAAGCTGTTTTAAGTCCACAGAGAAGTCGCCTAACACCTGTGCATTCAGAAGCCTGTGTGAAGCTGAAATTGACAAAATACACACCTGATATTGAACAATTAACCAAGGAGAAGCAAGGACACGGGTCCCATTAATTGATTAATGACTCAGATCAATAATAATCAATGATTACTCATATTAAAATTTTATAACGTGTTTTATGTTTGGTTTATTTAATTGTTTTGTTCTTCAAACTATTGGACTTTCTGTCTTAACAAAATATACATATGGCAATTTTATTATAAAATTTCAAACTAATGTGTTCAGAACCTAAATTTTGCAAAACATAATATTTGTATTGATATTTGTTCCTATTTATATTAAAATATTGAATAATCTACAAAGAATAGAATAGTTATTTAATGTATCGGAAACATGTTAATACAAGATCATTTTTAAATTGTTTCAACAATTGTTGTACATAAAAATATGGTGGACTTAGGTTGGCACGCTGAGTGACTTTGCAACATTACTTCGGCACGAAACTACTAAAAGTTTGCCGACCCCTGACCTAGAGTATCTAATGTGGATCTTCAAAGGTATCTACCTTCGCACAAGATTACTCTTGGCAGAGATACAGATAGAAGGATCATAATGCTTCTACCTTGAGGGAGTGTTCACAAGATATTTCCGAAGTCAAGAACAATGCTGAATGTGTCTTAGCAATGTTAACTTTTATCTGCCTGACAGTTTTTTGGAAGAGGTAATAATATACATATTTTATTTAGCTCTTACAAGCCCCCAACTGAATTAACAGTGAAATTCTTATTATTATTTGACTCTATAGATGTGAATATAGATGTATTAAAGACGCTGATTCACCAGTGTGCACTTCTCTGTAGTAACTAAATCAACTGTGAAATATAGATCAATACGTTCTGTTGTGTTGGCTTGCTAAAATGTCACTTGGCTTCCAAACTGCTGAAGTGTTGATGCTGCTGTTTCCATCAATTCGTCTCTGTGGCAAAGACACGTCTCCTGGTCAAGGCAGATATCTTCACAACCTGTTGAAGGTAGGTTTCAAGTGTCGATCGCAAGCTTATATCCACAGAACAGCAGTACAGCTGGTATCGTAGAATCGTACCTCAAATGGTCTCGTAAACTCGTACCACAAACTTTAGAGGGAATAAAAGAACAAATTCCGCTGCTAAGTCTTTGTTTTCCTGATATTAATCAGGCGCCTTTCCCGCTGTCCGTCAACCGAATCTTTTCTCTGAATTTTTACTCTTCCTAAGCGTATATCATATAATTCAGGGG
Source organism: Oreohelix idahoensis (assembly GCA_024509875.1). Lineage (NCBI taxonomy): Eukaryota > Metazoa > Mollusca > Gastropoda > Stylommatophora > Oreohelicidae > Oreohelix > Oreohelix idahoensis. Next base: position 300,810 of record JAMPIV010001040.1, read on the forward strand.
ATATGATGAAAATCACCATTCTTTTAGTTAATATACTGGAAAAGTTTGGATTGGAAAGCGGCAAGGGGCTTTGTGCCTGTTTGGACATGTTTAAATATGCATATGATAGTAAATATATACATATGATGTCACCAACATACACTCCCTTCTCCGCTCGGAGTGTGGGGTTACCTCTGCTTTTGGTTCCCTGTGAGAACCTGCATAAAGCAATCACCAGCGCTTTGCTGTGGTGGTTCATGAATATATAATTTTCACGTGCTGAGGTTGCCAGACTCTTAAGGACCTGTATAACCATCAGCAAGTTCAAACATGTCAAATTCAACGTATAAAAATACGTTACAACTTACCCCAAACTAGTTAAGAACTAGACTTCTGGCTCAGTAGAATAGCTTGACAACTTGATAAAGATGTCTCGAACATGCGTCTGGGGTATTATTTCTATTATAGACTTCTGTGACTCAGTAGAATAGCTTGACAACTTGATAAAGATGTCTCGAACATGCGTCTGGGGTATTATTTCTATTATAGAATCCCTCTGTTCATGGAATTGACTCATACGTTTGTTATAACCGTCAATTTTCCGTATATTGGGTTGTTATAACCGTCTATTCTCGGTAATGTTTACATTCGCAATCCCCCTGCAACATCTTAAATCATTCGTGTGTCCAATCTGTCACCAGTTCGATAATGGTCTGGCGCTCCCCGTGAAACATAACACTGGGTCACTAAACGAAAATAACCGTGCTTCCAATCTGGTCTGATTTGTATCAAACTCTCAGGTAAACACACGCGGCACAAATGAATGTAACGAGTGTAAACATTGACTCGAAAATACCAAATACGGACTTTAGGAAAATAGAATGTGCCGACAATCGAATAGTTCACATAATTAGTACGCATAATAAAGGTAGTGCAATTTTGCCAGAGACATACCTGTCAACCTGTACGAATTTTTCGTACAATGTACGTATTTTTGATACTTTTAGCAGTGTACGGCCATACAGACTCGTTGTACGGATTTTTCCACACACAAAAAATAAAATCATTAAAAAAAAAAAATTAAAATTAAAAAATAATTATTTTTTTAAATTAAAACAAATTCTAAAAATATTTTCCAACCCAAGTTTTTTTTAAATTTTAAATCAGAAAATATTTTCTAGCCCATGTTTTCTTTAAACCAATTTTTTTATTTTTAATTCCGGGATTCTCGGCGTCTGTTTTTAAACTGAGGTCTTTCCCAGCCACCAATCAGATCCTTTTATACCCAACAATTCAGCAAAAACGTTGAATTCGACCTCAAACACTTTTGGTTTTCAGCGTGACATGACGTATTTTTAAAGCTACCTGTTATTAACCACGCTTGCCAAGACCCTTCGATGCCATTTTGTTAAAAAAAAAAGCTAAGTACTTATAACTTGGTTAAATATTGCTGTTGTTTTGCTTTGTTGCAATTTAATCACTGTCTTAATCTTTCCAGTTATATCTTGCCCTTCAACATATTTCCGATAAATTAATGTCAAAATATTCTGTGTCGGCCCTACATAACTAGAAACAAAGTTTGTTTGCGTAAACTTCGCTGCTTTATTTTTCAATAAAAAAATCCACACAGACTGCATACGGTCCATGAATGTGGACACACTCACTTCTTTTTTACAGTGTAAGAAGGGCTGGATTAACCATTAAGCAAAATAAGCACGTGCTTAGGGCACCAAGGGAAGGGGGGCACCACAGAATGTTCTCTCTAGCTATCATGCCCTTAACTCTCATCTCTTTCACTGCCACGGTCATCTTTAGTCACATTTTTTGTAATTTTTCAATATCTGCCGTGTTCGACTTTAATTCGAATTGTTGAAAAAAAAAAATGTTTTCTTTGGTATGGTGAGTGACTGAAAGTGTCAGACATAGACCTAGAGTTCAGTATGTATACCTGTCTTATCAACGTTTTTCTGCATTAATTTCAGTGGAGTCTGGTCAGGAAGAAAATTCAGCATTTATTGAGTCTTAATGTCTTGTCAATGGAAGCGCCGGGGGGATGGGGGGGGGGAGCCGCGCCATTGGAGGGCTGTGCTTAGGGCATGAGTTGGCCTTAATCTGGCCCTGAGTGTAAGATTAACATTGATACATGCTGCGTAGACTTTAAGCCCACAAATGCAATTCTGCAAAGTGCTGAAAGTGCATGTATTGATTATAATACAAAACTCTGCATCGAAAGAATAGTGTACCTCATGATCACTAAGTTTTTTATATGTAAAGAACAATTCAATACCCTTTAGCTCCCTAAGGAGCATAGGCCTTCAACAAACACATGTCAAGTCTTCCTGTCCTGTGCTTATATTCTTTATTTGACTTGTCCATGTTTGTTGAAGTTTTTGTGGTAAAAAGTTTGTTACGGGATGGGGTAACCAGCCCCATGCCCAATCCTCCTTAGTCGCTTTTTATGACATGCCTGGTATGGTACAGTGTTACTATTCTTTGCTCCCCTTTCGGGCCCCGGTAACACACGGGTGATGTAAATAACAGCATGAGACTCTTAGCATGTTTTATATCACACTAATTCAAATGCTAATAGATTTGTATGTGTCGTTTCTCGTTTTAAAACTGTATTGTGTATAATTTGTTATTATATTTTTTGCGTAAGGATTTTTGGGTGTTTGTAAGGATTTTTTTGGTCCGGCGTACAGGTTTTTGTCTCAGGAGGTTGACAGTTATGCAGAGAGGAAAAGAGAGCTAACCAAATTATGTGACATTATCTATCTATCTATCTATCTATCTATCTATCTATCTATCTATCTATCTATCTATCTATCTATCTATCTATCTATCTATCTATCTATCTTCTGGCTGTTTGGTTGTCTCTCTGACTGTTTAGCTGTCAATCCGTCCGTATCTCTGTTTGTCTGTCCGTCCGTACGTATGTTCGTCCATGTGTCTGTATGTCTGTCCGTCCGTCTCTCCGTCCGTCTATCTCTTCGGTCGTCTCTCTGTCAGTGTATCTTTCCGTTTGTCTTTAACTTTGTTTACTTCCTGTTTTCTCTCACGGATGAAGTCACCGTATGTCGCTGGAGTGCGAAGACGCACTTCGGGTGAACCGATATTTCCATGTAATCCAAAAAAAAAATATTCGTTCATACAGTTATAAAGAGCAAGAAGGGCAGGCATTATGTTCACTTTAAATTGTGATGCATCATATTTGTGAACAGAAAAACATCAGTTTCTTTGGTTCGAAGCTGGGATAATATCTTTATAGATCGTTTTATTAACAGAACGTAGTAACCTCATATACTGTGCCGTTACCGATATAGTGATGCTCTTCGCGCTTAGTTGCTATTGAGCCTTTGTTAATAATGGAGACTTGACGTTTGTGAATTGTTTATCTTATAGAAGGTTTGCTGTTCTTGGCAGTTTGGTGCTCCAGAGCCGTTATTGCAAAAATGGAGACTTCATAATGAAACAGTTTCTTAAAATCTTATCAGAGCTTTGCTGTTCTTGGCGCGTTTTACTATTGAGCCTTTGTTGCTAATCTAGGTTTTGATATTTGTTTAAAATTTGCATATTAGAGACGTTGAATTGTTTTTCACGTTTTCTTGCTTCTGTGTCTTTGTTAATTTGTAAATTTTTTAAATAACCGACATATTGGTGTTTTTTCACGCTTGGTTGCTACTGAGCCTTTGTTGCTGACTGAGATTTGATGTTTTTAAATGTTTAATCTTTTCGAAGTTCTGCTGTTGTCAACAATTTACTCGTGTTGAAATGTTTGTTGTTATTTTATCAGCGATTTCTGGCTAGTGTATCCCACTTAACGTACATCAAAGAGAGACGATAATGGAGAGTTTGACACAATGACATGAAAAGAAGTCGACAACAGAATTGATAAACAGTACTGGAGACTGGAAGTTGTGAAGAAACGTGATCGCCTTCGTCACCAGGCATGGTACTTGTTGTTGAAGAAGAAGAAGAACGTATTACTCACAACAAGCGGTGCAGTGAACGAAAGTAGGTCATGCACGTCTAACCAGGACATAGAAAATGATTGCTACCACACCGTCTTTTTCAGGGACACACGAACATAGAGTGGCGAGATGGATGTTGGATAGAAAGGTAGAATGTATAGTTCCCAGAACTGGAGAAGAGAGCTGGTGAACTAGTTGTAGGGATGGCGCAGGACAAGGCAGATAGTTATAGCACGTTTCACTAGCTTTGCCCTCAAACAAATGTAATTATCTGATTAACCGTCTAACGTATTAATGCCATTTTTTGCATACGATGTTATATTGGGTTAGACCCAACAAATATATACTTTATATCTGTGCATCTTGTCCAGTTCCCATAAACGGATGAAATCCTTTGATCTTTGTCGGCATACTAATTATTGTGTATCGAGAAAAGAAATTTTACCACTTCATGCACAGATTCTGTGAATTGATTAGGCATAGGCGTGTCTACTATTACAATAATGTGGCCATCACGTTTGCAATTGAATACGTGTTGAAGATGATTTCTTAAATGATCTGCATGCGAAATACTCGTGACATTGTTTGTCATTGACATTTAATGCGCTACCAAACTGGACCTTCCTTGATCTAATTATTTCAATGGGTATCATCTCTTTGCGGTTCATAAATATCATAATGGAACGTTGCTCCTCTAATGTGCTTTTAAATAACGGTAAGGTCATCTTTAAAGAAATTAAACTTCATCCGAATCATAATCAGATGTCTCTGAGAAATTGAAAATCAATCTCGGCTGAATTAAGGACAAACCATCATTCTTCCAATATTTCTCTTCCTCTTGTAACACATGGTTCTCACTTTTCTTCCAATAATCCCTGGCTATATTGGAGATGGCGGCTTTTATAAGTATTTCAACATCTTTTAATTTGAACGTTATATTTTCTGTTGCTACCTGTTCCTTAATTTTAGCCCATACTAATTCTATTGGGTTTAAGTGAGAATGGTAAGGAGGTAATCTTAAACTTCTATGACCATGTTCATGGATTGCATTGTCTATGTGAAATATCTTTGTATGCTGTGTCTTTTTTTACAATTCCAAGTAATTCAGGTTCATGGACATTTTGTTGAATGGAATGTTGTTTATGGTCAGCCAAATCTTTGTTACATCTTTAATACTTGGTGAATTAGAAACTTTATCTTCTGGTGCAACAACGTTGTGATATGAGGCATTGTCCATTATCAAACACCACGGTCTATCCAAGGAAGGAAGTACATGATTCACAATCCAATCTTGAAATATCTTGCCATTCATCTCTGCATGGTAATCCCTATTATCTGTGGCTTTTGAAACAAATATGAGTTCAGTATTATTTAGAAGCCCATGATGGCTGCTTCCTGGATGTGCAATTATTAGGCGCTGTCCTTTGCTGCTTGGTACTAGTCTCTTAGTTGTTCCATCAGATGATTGCCATTCTCGTTCATTACTGTGGTGCGCATTGATCCAAGTTTCATCTAAATACACAAAATCATAACAATCTCTTCTCATTTCTCTGACCTCGCGTAAATATTTGCTTCTCATTGCAACTATATGAGGCTTCTCACAAATAAGGTTTCTACCACCAACATATTTTCTAAAAGTGAATCCCAAACTCCTAATAGTTCTCCATAGCGTAGATTTGGAAATATCAATGTCATTATTCTTTCTTAACCAAATTTTCAATTTCCTTAAAGTCACTGCCTCATCATTGTGAAACATATTGCAAATTTCTCTGCGGATCAATTCTCTGTCAAAATTATCCACCACTCTTGGCCTAATTTTCGTGTGTAAAACACTGGAATTAGACATTTCAGATGTCGCTATCCAGCGGTGCAATGATCGTTTGCTTATCCCCAAGGCGTGAATAGTCCTCTTTTGTGGGTTTGAAATAGAATGATATAGTTTTCCTCGAGTAGCTTCATTGCAGAAATACTTAAAAATCCTATTTGTGATTTGCTGTAATGTCATAAAATGTACTCGCAGACTCATTTTTCCTTCTTAACCACACAATAGTTTTTGTAGACACACCTCTGATTGACAATGTGTGCGTTGCACCGGATATAAACTGTTTTATGTTCAAGAAGTGCGATTTCACGCAATTTCACTCAAAAATCATGCCAATTGCTTGATAAACCAAAAATGTGCAAATGAGGTCGTATAATTTACTGTAGACATTTCAATATGTGTGCGTGTGATGTGTGTTGGCAAGTAGGATTTTATATTATATCGCAAAGAAACGAAAATTGAAACCAATGGTCGCATTTTAATGAAAAATTTAATTCATAGGGTCTATACTATTTCAAATTCACACACAAAATTTCACTTATATGCGTTATATATTCACTGAGATATAGCATTTTGAAGTTGGGCAAAGCTAGTGAAACGTGCTATAACTGCACAGTTCTAGATAGTAGAGGTAGAAGAAAGCTGTGTAGTAAGTCACCGTCTCGCTAGACCGATCCTATGCTCCAAGAGTGTTGTATAAATATGTGAATGTAACTCGTATTTATTCCCTACCCATTTTAAAACTATTAATATTTCTTTGGCCACACAACAAAATTATAACTGGAAATTAAAAAAATTCAATAACTGCAGTTATAAACAAATCAATGCACTTTATTGATTAATGATGTATAGTAACATTTTAGTACATCTATATCTTACAAATTTTCACACAAGTTGAAAAAAAGTATATAGTCACTGTTTGATCCTTGTCATCATGTTATGGCCTTGGGTGCTTTGGTTTTTATTTTCACGTTAAGTTTTACGTATCTTGTTTGACACGTTGAAGTAGCTGACTTCCCTCGGTCGTTAAAAAATGTGGACATTGAAGACACTATGCTTATGCCAGGAACAGTGTTGGTCCACTGTTAAACTTTTCACAATTTCCAAAATTATGTCACGTTTTTCACTACTAGTTGAACCCTCAGCACTGTGGCACTTTGAAGTCTGCGGCTGTTAGAAACTTTGATCTACAAATCGGTCTCAATAGGGTCAGTTATGGCTTCTTCTCAGTTATCTTTTTGTGTTATGGTTTAAGACTTCTAATATATAAACGTCAGCCCTCTGGATATCTTCTCAACTCTGTCAGATCTTGAAGTGATTTTGGGAAGTAAATAACCGTGCCTCAGACGGGCTTATATACCCAATCTAGATCTAACCCTTGTTTTCTCAGAAGTCCGCGTCTGAGTTCACTTTTCTCCTTGCAAACTTTCGTGGGATTTCAATGCTGTTGTGCTAAGTTCCCACACAATTCTAATTTCTTCGTCAAATACCACAAATAATGATTTACCACTGCTATAATTACGTGTATTTGAGGTTTCTGTTCAAATCCCAAAAGAATTATGTTTCCCAATGCAATGAAAGCGCCTCTTGCTTTCTGTATTCTTATTTTGATATCATTGTCTGTCCCTCCAACCTTGTCTATATTACTACCAAGATGTGTGTACGATTCTACATCCTTTAGTGGTGTTTCTTCAAGTTCAATCTTGTTATCATTTCTTGCATTTATTCTCATAATCTTTATCTTTTCCCTGTGTATTTTCAGGCCCACTTGTTGTGACCTCTTATCGAGAATTTTCAAGTGTAATCTTGTGCGAAGTTAGACCTGTTGGACCACTACTGCAAAGAAGGGGAGGCAATTCCGTGACAATGCGGGAAAACTATGATTAAATAGATGGTTGTTATGTGGGAATTCTATGATTAAAAAAGATGGTTGGTATTCGGGAATTCTATGATTAAATAGATGGTTGTTATGTGGGAATTGTATGATTAAATATATGGTTGTTATGTGGGAATCCTATGATTAGATAGATGGTTTTCATGTGGGGATTCTATGGTTAATAGATGGTTGTTATGTGGGGATTCTATGATTAAATAGATGGTTGTCATGTGGGGATTCTATGATCAAATAGATGAAAGGCTGTTATGTGGGAATTCTATGATTAAATATATGGTTGTTCTGTGCGGATTCCATGATTAAACAGATGATAATTATGTGGCGATTCTATGACCAAGTAGATGGTTTTTATGGGTAGATTCTATCACCAAGTAGGTATTTTTCATGGTTATCCTATTACAAAATAGGTGGTTATTATGAGAGAATTTTCCCACTAAGTAGTTGGTTGTCACATGGGAATCAAATCACTAAGTTGATGGTAGTCATGTAAGGATTCTATTACTAAGTATGTAAAAAATAAATTTAAAAGCTTTGCTTTTGTGACAATCAAAGAAAAAAACGGCGGTTGATTATGTGAAGTTTGTAATTTGTTTTTTTTTTTTTTTTTTTCGTACGCCCGCTAATACCTTAGGCGAAATCTCAGGTTATTATTTTATTTTATGTCTAACCTGACATTGATTTTACGTGTGTATCCCTTTTTCTTGTACAGAGACAGGTGTCCCTCGCCATTCAGGCAAATACTCTCCGATTTCGGAGGTACCCATTACAGCTGGGTCGGCTCAGGAGCAGCCAATCCCTGGTCGACGACACTCCTTCAAATGTTCTCGCCAGGTCTCGAGTTAATCCAGTCCAAATCCCGGTCGACGAAAAATCCTCGAATGCCGTCGCCCGGGTTTGATCCTGAATCACCCGGTCGCCAGAGCGGTGTTGTAACCACTACGCTAGCGCGGCTCCCAATTTGTTTTAAACACAATGACCTACATAGATAGACCTTGCTCCCAAACGCTAAACCACAGCCGGCCTGATTCTGCAATCCTTATATATGTCAGTACAAATCTTCCTTTTACGACATCAGGTAAACACAGCCCGTGGGCTGGCTCGACCCGATGACAGAATAGGGAGGTTGTTTGAAAGGTTGTAAATTGACCTATGGCAATGACCCATTTTCTAACTTTCATGACGACGGTTGAGAATTTCTCATTAATATTCTTTCGTCGCTTAAATTACTGTCTATATTCTGTTTGTCTCTATGTTTCTGTCCTCCATAATGAACGTCTTGAAAAGTATATAAGATTAACACACTATATACCCCAATATAACCGTTTGCAACCCTTCAATGGGTTTTGGTTGAACAGGGTATTACAGCAAAATAACAGACGCAAAGAAAAAAAAGAAAAAAAAGTATATAAGATACACTAAAGCACATTATTACTAAGCAATTTTAAATTCCTATCTTTGCTTGCTTATATTTCCCTGTTAGCTTCTTTGTGTTGTCAAGTCAGTCCTATTGTATGGCTCTGAGGCATAAAGAGCAACAAAAACTACAACTAAAAAGCTACAGACTCTTATAAACGGGTGCTTGCGTAGAATAGAAGGACTGAAATGGTATAACAAAGTCACAAATGTGGTTTTGATGACAAGAACCAGACAAGTGCCAGTGGATAGGACACACATTAAGGAAACATGTTGATAGCATTACAAGGCAGTCCTTGTTCTGCAATCCACAGGGAAAGAGAGGCAGAGGTAGACCAAAAAACACATGGAGAAGAGAGCTGAATACAGAGATGAAAATGATGAGGGAAAACATGAAAAGAACTTGAGCGGATGGCACAGGACAGGAAGACTTGGCATGTGTTTGTTGAAGACCTATGCTCCTCGGGGAGCTAAAGGGTATTGATTGAAAGCACATTATCCTGTTATTTTACCAAATCTTTATCATTCTCATTTGTTTTAACCCCGTGAGTTCCATTTTAAAATATGTAAATTTATATATACGTCATTACTGTTTAATGTAGAAACACGGACAATAAACCAGCAGTTGGGTACAAGAATTGAGGCACATGAGATGTGGATATCAAGAAGAATAAGGTACATCTCATAAATAGAGAAGAAAACAAATAAGAAGATCTAAAAAAACCTAGGATAAAAATAGAATTAACGTAGGTGATCAAAATTAGAGAGCTAAAATGTTTTGGCCATGTAAAACACATACCTTGCTGAAGACCATAGGAGAAGGAAGATTTGAAAGCAAACGTGCAAGAGGAAGACATTGCTATAAGATAACATCAAGAGATGGACAGGGAAGAGTCTATCAGAGTTTACCATCAAGACAAGAGATGGACAGGGAAGAGTCTATCAGAGTTTACCATCAAGACTAGACAGACGAAAGATGTTGGAGATCCATCGCAGTTTATCTTAGAATAACGTTAGAATAATCTTATGTAAATAATATATAATCATCAGGCTTTAGAAGTAAAATACGTTCGGCTAGTTTTAGAAGTAACATATGGCAACCAACTTTAGAAGTAATGTGTGCTCGACCAGTTGAGAAGTAATATATGGTAGGCGAGTTTTAGAAGTACTTTATGGCCACATCCCGGGCAACAGTCTTGGCTGACTGGCTAAACTACATGAGTGGAGTAGGAGTAATCTTAATCAAGGGAATGTCCATCCCTAGTACACAAAGACTGAGACGGTGAGTGAGGCGGAGGAATCTGAGAAGATCAACGGCTCGCAAAGCGGAACAGCAAAGTGTGTGGCGCATTAGAGGCGTGTCGGACATAGAAAAAGTCAACGGCTAGCCACCGTGGAAGAGATTGGGGCCTTACCACGTACTTCCTACAGAACGTAATGAGATCACAACAAGTTTACAGCCAACCTTCGTTGTGGAGATGGCAACTGATGATGATATGACTGACCAGTTTTAGAAGTTAAAGGTTGTTTAGACGTGATGTGTAGCCGAACACTTTTAAAAGTTATAGGTTGTCAACCAGTTTAGACGTGATGTGTGGCCGAACAGTTTTAGAAGCAAAACGTGGTTGATAAGTTGGAGAAGGAATGTATGGTCGGTCAGTCTTAGAGTTGTAACAGGAAGTTCGAGTGTCAGAAATCCGGTTTCAAATATTTGTATAAGAGAAATTAACGGACTTATAGTTTGGATCAAGGGGCGAGGATCCATGACTTATATGATTTGTTATCAAAGGGCTACAATCCATCAACAGTGGTGTTTTGCGCCCCATGAGAAAAAATGCTGACTTAGGTTTGAAGTTCTGCTTGGGTGAACTCGGCTAAGTTAAGCTTGCACGGGAAATTTATATTGCTTACTGAGTTGTTTTCGAGACAGACGATCTAGAGAGTTCGTAAATAGTGGTAATTGTAAATCGTGGTTCTAAATTAAGTCAGTAGATTCGAGAACGTTTTAAGCGTAGGTTCAGAAAATGGGCTCTCTCCCAGTGTGTAATATTTTATAGGTGATTGGCGCAATCGAGAGTTATTATCGGGGAATAAGTCCAAATGAGTTGGCTTGCTACTGTGGTGACAGAAAAGTTATTAACTATTCCCCTCGATCGCCTATATGTCACTATCGACAGTTTTTGTAAATTATTCAGAGGACAAGAGACAGTGTCGCCAGTACAAGATAAATATGTGTTTTCTTCATTTACTGTGTTCTGTTGACCTCGTTGCTACTGCCTAGATGTAGGGCTGTTCACGTGCGCCAATTCATCAGATGTGGCCGGGTATGCTGATGATGATGTGCGTCTACTATTCCCCACTTCTTTATTCTCTCTTATTGTTGATTTTCTTTGTTCTTAATAATGCTGTGCTTCTTGTACTTCTTCCTCGACGCTGCTTCTTGATCTGCTGTAAAGTTTCTTCATCTGCTGTTTTTCTTCATCTGCTGTGCTTCTACTTTCTCTCCCTCTCTCGACTCTTGGATCGATAATCCCGACGATCCATATCTCGTCTTTTACTGTTATCTCTCCTATTTCTCTCTCTTTTCGACTCTTGGATATGTAATCTCTTCGATCCCTACTTCCTCTTCTGTTGTACTTGTTCAACTCTTCGAGTTTTCTATCGATATATTCCCAAAGTGCAGTTATATTTTCCTTATCCTCTCTTCTACCACTATTTCTTGCCTTACTCTTTCTCTTTGGTCTCACCTCTAACTGTTCTATATTTCTCAACTTTGCCAGACGCCTCTCATAATCTGACGAATCCTCTGATAATGTGTGACATCTCTTCTTCCCTCGTAAAATCTCTTATTCCATCTTTCCTCCCTCGTAAAACTCTTATTCCATCTCTTCCTGCGCATCTGAGTCTTTTGCCGACGTTTCTTCCAAGTCCTGAGGTTTTCCACTGATATTTTGTTGCTCTTCATTTCGCTCCCGCTCCTGTTCTCTTAACCTCTCTTCTCTATCTTGTAATCTTTGCCGACTTTCCATCATTGGCATGTCTGCTTCCCTCTCGGTGTTTTCACTCTCAGTACACAGCCTAGTTATCTCCTCTCGGATATCGCAATGCTGCGTTTTGTCCTGTGCATCCTGCGTGATCACTATCCTATCTTCCCCCATTGTATTTCGCCTTTGCTCTGTCGCTCTAGTGTGCTTATAAGGTGCATCTATCTCTGTCTCATTTCCTATCCGACTTTCGCGGCTTGGTATATGTTTTGTGGGGGTGGGGTTAACCGACTGGGTTCTGCATGTACTTCTGCCCTAGTTACAATCTGATTGCTCACTGGTGTGTGTCCATAGTCGTCACTGGAGATATTCTCTGTTGCATCATCTTCGCTCTGGCTCAGTGCTACTATCCAGTTGTCTCCTCTCCTGTTGACATTCCATTCACTTTCTTTTGGGGTTATTTCAGTCCTACGTGTCACTGTCCGTTCATGTATATTGTTATGTTTCCTCTGCCCTTGCGTATTGTGTGGTGTGTTACTAAGCATCCGTGTACATCTTTCCTTTTCTCTGTTTGCATCTTTTCGGCTAAATGTCACTTGTTTCAGTCTTTCTTGCGGTAGTATCCACAAAGGATCTTTACTCTTATTCTTTCTCTTCTTGTTATCCTTATGCTGTGATGTTATCTCCGTTTTACTTGTAAGTACTTGATCATGTATATAACCATTGCCTGTCTGTTAATGTACAACGTTCTTTTTCAGCAACTGTAAGCTTTTTGTCTGTCTACTCTCCATGTCTCTAACATTCTGTGTCCTTTTTAGTTCCTGTTTGTTCCTTCTGTCGTGAAATTCTACATCCACATATATAAATTAAAAGGACAATATAAGGTCTAACAAATAAATTTAATAAAAGGAAAGAAGAATGGTAAAGAACAGTGCTGTCACAATGACTGTACTCGAAATCCCCCTTGTTTTCCACTTCGTCTGCAAATTGTAACGTTTCACGTTGATAGTAAAGCCTTCTGCAGTATACACGCGTTTCCCAAACACACTAAAAAGTGTACTCCATTTCTAAGAAAAACCTTGAAATACGCAAGTTGACCTAGAATTAAAATTCCATTCATGTCTTTTTCTACACTATGTTACCAAAAACAAAAGACAGATGGACTAAAGATAGAAAGAAGGGAGAGGCAGAAAGCAGGCACAGGCAATACTAACACGAGTCGCGCGATACACAATTACTACCATCACGCGTGTAAGGCCACAAGCACTAGCTTTTTTTTCAAATCGACAGTGATAAAAACACTACCCATACCAGAGTTAGGTTTTAAAATCCTGAGAAACGCTTATTGGGAATTATGACATTATACTGGTTTACGTTTGAAAACATGACAGTACCCAGACACCCTAAAGTTTGGAAGTGAGGAAGTGGTAACAGCGCGACTATCCTAGTGGAAAATGCATATTGGCTCCATTAAATTTGTATATTTGGGTTCCTTAGGACTTGCTGACAAATAATATGTTAAACGTTACGCAAATAGTCTAAGAATTACCAAATTATAGCCAAAATAAAATAGTGAGGGTGTCAGACAACACCAAAATCAGAATCGCTCAGTGGCAGAATTTTAGGCCACCATTGTACGGGAAATGAGTCTCCATGTTAACTCCTATTTGATTGGAGCGCAACAAATGTAAGGCTAAACACGATTAGTCGGACTATAAATACTATCTTTCGTTGTCGGGGGAAACGGGAGTAGAAGTACTTTTTTTCAAACGATTGGGTAAACATGGCCTGATTGGTTAGAGCTGCGAATATACTCAATTCAGGGCGTCTGTCCAGGGCCACATCTTGTAATAAACCTACTAAGAAACAGTGCGTTGAGCACCAGTGTATATTTTTTACCTAAAATAAAGCCTGGGACATCGGCAGATCGGAGTTGTGCTATATTCATTGCCATTCAACGTCACTGTGTATTATTTCCATGAATTGTGGTAGGTTTGAAATATTTGATATCTTTTTAAATGAAAATTGAATGTAAATTGATACTTATGTCTGTATATATGTGTGGTTCAGTAGCGAACATGAGGTAAAGCCTATAGTGCTCCAGCCTGAACAGAAGGTGTCGGTGGAAAGTAAAACTACATGGAATTGCCAAGCAGTACACTGACATCTAGATTATTGACTAGAAAGAAATAATGCTGGAATTGCAGAGGCGTAGTGACAATTAAGGAGGAATATACTGGTGTAAAGTAATTCAGATGAAGCTGACAGTTGGCCTAACGCTCTGAACTCAGGTTTGTTATGTATTGTGCTCAGTGTAGAGCTAGAGTATAAATTACAGCTGAGCTCAACACTATGTACCCCCAGCTTAAACTGACAGTGTAAAAATAAAATTAAGAGGGGAAATTAATTGTTTTAATGCCAGGAACTGAGAACATCTCTAGTACTAGTTCCAACAGAAACAAACTATTGAAGTCATGATGACAAATACCAACAGAGCTTGAAAAAAACAAAACAAAACCAGTATTCCTCATATTACTACTACACAACTGACACACATAGGATAATATTAATAAAATATGTCACTACAAGATTCATATTGATAAATTCTGTACATATAACTTGTAATTAAAATTGATTGTGATTCCTGGTTCACTTTGTATTTGAATCAGGACACATATACATTAATGACAGCACTGAATACATATTGATATTTGAAAAGTTATCAGTGACTCATTTAAGATATTCTCATAGAGTGTTATATGTATGTGAGTGTCACAGTGTTGTCAAGTGTTAAAAAAAAAAAAAAAAAAGGTAAAGGAACCCGTTACACGCCCATTGAGGCATATTGGGAATATGGTGTTAGGCCCATATTATCTTGACCGTCGGCACACGAGGGGTGATGTGGTCGGCATCACGCCGGCCGCCTTAACCTTCCCAGAGTAGCTCTGGTACCCATTCGGGGCTGGGTCGACCCAGGAGCCGTTTGTGGCCTAAAAATTTTTCCGCCTCATCTGGGGATCGAACCATAGACCACTGCGCTAGGAAGCCAGTGCACTAACCACTATGCTACCGCGGCTCCTGTTGTCAAGTGTGGTGGAGTAAATTAAATTGTTTATCTGTCTGTTGTTGTTGTGACTTACACTTCATCATATACATACCCTAGACATATAACGTAGTCATCACTATATTCCAGAATAATTCTGACTGAGGCATAAATATGTGGTAGCAAGTAAGGTTATCTATAATACACTACTCTTATTAGATATAGATACCTTCACAGCTGATCTCAGTCAGTACACTAAGTCCCCTATAAATATTTATACCATCCCACTTTACCACACCTTCTCAGAATTTAATCCGACTTGTCAACTTCTGTTTGTGTTGACACATCTACTTTCTGCCTTCGTTTTGTGTAAGCAGGATCTTTTTTCCTCCCTCTGTGTCTGTTTGTGTTTGAACACACATCATCTTCATCTGATCTATTCCTATTTTTTTTTCTCCTTTTAGCTTGTTGTTCGCCTGAATGCACGGAGTTTGTCTGATGTTGTTCGCCTGAATGCAGGGAGTTTGTCTGATGTTGTTATTTTTGGCAAGGTTTTTCTGATATGATCCGTTGGTTCTGTTACATACTCTTACAGGTAATATGTGCACTTTTTTGTCTGACCTCCGTTGTAACCGTGCACCGTTGTCCGTTTCGTGCAGTTACGTTGCTTATCTCACACATTGTTCCTTTTCGTATCTCGATAATGAAGTTTCTCACTGCTATTCTAGTTCTTCTCTTTTTCAGGCTATCTCAATGTCCTGATCCATGGTTGCTGTTGAAACTTGGGAGTATCCTCTCACTGTTAATGCATGTCCTCTGGTATCCCTGCTTATGCTGATATTTGTTCCACTACCATTTCTCCATTCTGCATTCCGTACAGATGTTTCTCCTCTCATGCGTGTATTGTCTGTTCCTGTCTACAACTGAGCTATCTGAATTCATCTTCCTATTTCCGCATTCTTGACATGTTTGTTGTTGCCGTCCTTCTTTGTCAACCCAACTTCCACGATGGTATACTCTGGCCCATTGTCTATTGTCTGGTTGGTATTTATATTTCTCACGTGCTTTTCCTAACATGTGCACATGTGGTTGTCTTCCAATTGCTGTGTCACAATGTCCTTCCTCTTTTTTAACATGTGCTTGTGCTCTGTTGTTCGATGTATTTATTTCTCCACATCTCCTTTCTTTTTCATTTTTCCAGCTCCAGCAATCTGACTGTCTTTGTTGTTGTTGTCTCTGTCCTAACTTTCTTTCTGTAATGCCATTTCGCATCGCTATCCTGGCCACGGCACCAATTCATCAGATGTGGCCTGGTATGCTGATGATGATGATGGTGTGTGTCTACTATTCCCTACTTCTTTATTCTCTCTTATTGTTGATCGTAAAGGGTTCGTATCACTACCCTAACAGTAAGCGGCTTATTTAGGTATGGTGGTGTTAATTTTTTTGCTATCACTCAATAAATGACAACAGTTCACAACTGACAAAAATGGTGAATGATGTCACGAGTTGGCAAAGGACTTCACTCTGACAGCAGTAGCGAATAATGGTTAAACTTTATTTACATAAAATTTAAGTGGCGAACGTGCAATGATGAGCCTAACCTTTACATAAGGTTGGCAGTTTGGTACAGCAGCAATTTCAATTCAATTTAATTATACAAATGTCTCGCTCTCTCGTTCAGTTATGCTGTTTCAGGAGTCTAACTGTCTCTTTTTTGTTCTGGTGGTCACGACTTGGAAAATTACTGCTGTCAATATTATATCGCCCTCTAAAATTCTTCGTATAACAACATTGTCCTTACAAAATGTTCTTATATTCTTCCTTTCAATTTGGCGTATCTTAGACGACATTGGCCTGACTGCCAGGGTTTGAAATTCACCAAGTTCTATCATTTCCTACTTCTCTGGACTAGCTGCTGTTTATCTTTCTTGTCATGTACTAAGCAGTTTATCATACGTTGGTAGAACTCAACATACCTGTATGACTTGAAGAAAACATATTTATCTTGTACTGGCGACAATGTCTCTTGTCTTCTGAATAATTCACAAAAACTGTCAATAGTGACATTTAGGCGATCGAGCGTCTGGGGAATAGTTAATAACTTTGCTGTCACCACAGAACCAAGCCAACTCATTTGGACTTATTCCTCGATAATAACTCTCGATTGCGCCAATCACCTATAAAATGTTACAGGGAGAGAGTCCATTTTCTGAACCTACGCTTAACGCGTTCTCGAATTTACTGACTTAATTTAGAACCACGATTTACAATTACCATTATTTACGAACTCTCTAGATCGTCTGTCTCGAAAACAATTCAGTAAGCAATATAAATTCCCGTGCAAGTTTAGCTTAGCCGAGTTCACCCAAGCAGAACTTCAAACTTGAGTCAACATTTTTTCTCATGGGGCGCAAAACACCACTGTTGATGGATTGTCGCCCTTTGATAACAAACCATATAAGTCATGGATCCTCGCCCCTTGTTCCAATCTATAAGTCCGTTAATTTCTCTTATGCAAATGTTTTAAACTGGATTTCTGACACTCGAACTTCCTGTTATAGAGTTAATAAGTTGTCGACCAGTTTAGAAATAATATAGTGTCGGCCAGTGTAAGAAATAATACGCGATGAGCCAGTGTAGACAAAATGTCGACCAGTTTTAGAAGTAAAAATTGGTCCTGTAGCCTTAGAAGTAATGTTTAGTCCACCATTATTAAAAGTAATGTATTCTGTACCACTTTAGCAGTAAAACTTGGTCGACAAGTTTTAGAAGTAAAAGAAGTAGCCGGCGAGGTTTAGAAATAATCTAAGGTTGGCCATTTTAGAAGTAATTTACGGTCTATTATACATATGATACGTTTGACGTTAACAATTCTTTTTCTCTCAAGAAACATAAGCGATTTCATCTCTTAATTTCAGCACATCGTATAAGATTTGTCCTGCGGTACCGGTAGCAACAACCATGCCGGCTAAAAAGACAAGCAAATGCGAAGTTCCGTTTCATTTTCACAGCACTGTGGAACATTGTTGATATTTGCCATGCAATGAATTATCATTTTGGGGTACAAGAGCCCAAACACGTTCTGGCACGAGCTGTAGTGATGGCGAATTAATTACACATTATGTGCTTTCTCGCAAGCCCTGTACTGGTTTTTCCTGTTGCCTTTCACAAAGCACGGTCATTTGTATTCAGAAGTCCCGCCATCTTGATTACACAGAGCATGTAATAATGACGTCATTTTGTAAGCAATGTAGAAGGTACACCCGACAGAAGAACGGCAAGCAAAAATTACATTGGGGGGGGGGGGGGGGGGGGGGGAGGGGGGGGATGTTACATTTATTGACGGAATTTCTGTACTGCTTACTTAGTGAGAAAGCTCTTGCAGGTTTTACGTAGTTTTTTTATATTTGTTCAAGCATTATGGTTTGTCACTGATGCAGAATCTGGCATCGTAGTTTCGTTTTCTAGATAGTATGGCAGGGACCAGGTGAGAGAATATTATTATTATTTTTTTTTTTTTCGAAGGAGGCAGTGATTCCGTGAACATTTGTTTACAATCTAGGTAGTGTTTTCATTTGAAGTTGGACTATTCCGTGTAGTATCGATAAATGTGTCCGTTTAGGCTCGTCACAAATTAACTGTCATACCTAGAATTTCGTGTCAGTGGGTAATCCCATCTCATCTAGATGCATCTGCGTTGCGAAAAAGTCGAGGATGGAGATATGGCTATATGGAGGGAGTTATTGGTTCATATATAGATTTTTTAATAACTTTACCTAGCTCACTGTGAACCTTGTTACAGAGTGCTAGATAGTTCGTGTACTTTCTTTAGTTTAACTAGTGTTTTTTAAATAGTTACTGTGAGTTTGAATATTAAATTATAACCGACGTTTTGGTATATAACGTTCTGACTGTTTAAAAAGGAATTTGCCTTGCTTTGACGAGGAATGTCCCGTAAAAAGTATACACATAGATTTTTTTAAACCCCTTTTGGGGCGTAAAATAAGGTTTACTAATTTATATGGAGTAAAACTTGTTTAATCTCAGGCCTGGCTTCAATCTGTGCCAACACTTTTATCTTAGCCAAAAGGCTACACATATACACCAGGGTGATCCAAATTATTCAACTCCGAGGGCCACATAAACCAAAAATTTTTCATTCGCAGGCCTTTCATGATACAAATTATTTAAAATAAAAGATGTCTGAAAAATGAACGGAAATCGAAGAGTGCAAAATGAAAAAACAAAATAAAAATTAACAATTACAATCAGTATTGAATTTCTATGGAAATCTTCTTCTTTTTACACTATCAGAACGTCCACTTGAATGTCTTCAAAGAAAGTAGTAGTCAGTTTGAGGCTATTTGAATCTCCGTTGAGCTTTTCCACGAATGGTACTGGTGTAGGACATATGCGCTTTCTCTGTTCTGCAAACGTTGGACAACTTTGAAGCAGATGTTCAGCAGTCATTTTGTCAGTGCCACAGTTACACTGATCATTAGATCCTATATTTAGCTTGTTGAATAGATGGTATCTCAATCTGTTGTGGCCAGTGCGGAGTCTGAAGATTACCACTTGTTCTCTTCTGTTGAGCTGGTAGTATGCATCATCTTGTGTGTCACCTAGATGCTCTATATCCCATTTGTTTATGTGTCTGTTTCTAATAAAATTCTTTGCCTCCTCGAAAGTTATGCTGGCATCAGGCTGAGGTAAATTTCCACTTGCCTTTGCCACAATCTGTCAGCCTCTTCATTTCCGGTAATGTTACAATGAGATGTGATCCATTGTATCACAACACTTTTGAATCGTTGACATAGTTTGTGGAGCACTATTATGAAGTTACCAGGTCTGTATTTTTTTTTTTTTTTTTGGCTTTTCAACGTTGCAGTTACTGACTGTGCATCAGTAAAGAAAGTAACTTGTCTCTCTGCGCTTTCCTCTGTCATTATAACCTCTGCTGCAGTTTTCAAGGCCTCTGCCTCTGCTCTGAAGTAACCAGAGCCTCGTTATCAATGTCAATTGAACGCTATCGGATGCTGACTGCAGGTAGTAAAACATTGCTTTGCATCGAACGTTTTGAGTCTAATCTCAAAAGCATTAATTATATCATGTAATTAAATAATTATTTTTTGTATGAGCGCAAGCGTGATGTAAATACAAATGCCTTGTCACGATAGAAAGAAGGGAAAAATTGGCAACCAATCAAACTCCGCGAAGCTCGCTTGTTGACGAACCAGTTTGTACAATGGCGATCTGCAGAGGAAGGGAAAGTGTGTTAGTATACAATGGATTCGTGTTTCGTACAAGTGAATGGAGCGACAGAAATTAATGACAGTGATTTCGTTTTTTGAGGGATAAGACCAGCTATATTCATTCCAAGGGATTAGTTGCTGTGTGTATTACTTTTGGAGAAAATTGAAGGTAAAGGCGTCAGCATGATGAAAACTGCTGTGTCGATCGTCTTTCAAAATTTGGTATAAATCGAAATCGGAACCAATTATATAGGTAAAGGGATCCGGTTACACGCCCATTGAGGCATATTGGGACTATGGTGTTAGGCCCATATTTTCTTGACCAACGGCACACTATGGGTCATGTGGTCAGCATCACGCCGGTCGCCTGAACCTTCCCAGAGTTGCTCTGGTACCCTATTGGGGCTGGGTCGACCTAGGAGCCGTTTATGGCCTAAAAAAATCCCACTTCAACTTGGGATCGAACCATGGACCACTGAGCTAGGAAGCCAGTGCAATTATGGAAAACTTCATATAGAAGGAAAGCAGAAGTTATGTAAAGTAAAAGGAGATATAGATAAAAGTCATGGATAACAGGGTTGAGAAGCATGAAGAAGGTTTTGGGACCAAACAAGCACACTTGCTCAATTCTGCACACAAAACGCAGAACTACGCAGAGTGAGAAACTGTAACAACGTCTTGCCCTCCGATAAGGCCGCACCCTCTCTTTAAAAAGGCCAGCAGCGGACTATTCAAACTTTACACACACTGCACAAGATAGATAGACTGAAGGAAGGAGACGTTTCTTCTTCTTCTTCTTCTTCTTTGATCCTTAGCCGCCGACAGTCAAAGCAGTCAGTGGCCATTACGCCTGGTGGCGTCTTGTAGGGCAACAACAAATTGATTCCACTTTGCTCGGTCGGCGGCCATCCTTCGTACAGTGCCCCAACTCTGGTTCATTCTTTGCATCTCAGCCTCCACAGTCCTCCGCCAGGTTGTTTTTGGTCGGCCTCTCTTTCGTTTTCCTTCCGGGGTCCAAAGCATAGCTGTTCTTGTGATGGCATCGGGGTCTCTTCTGAGGACATGGCCAACCCAGCTCCAGCGTCTACCGGCTGCTATGATGGTGTGCATGTCCTCTTGCTTGCTCTGAGTAAGCAGATCTTGGTTGGTGATGGTATTCGGCCAAAAGATTCAGATAATTTTTCTTAGGCATGTTGTGTGAAAAGAGGACAATTTCGACATTTCCTTCTCTGTAACTCTCCAGCTCTCCGCGCCATAGAGAAGCACAGAAAGCACACAGCTCTGATATAATCCTAATTTTGTGTTTGTGCTGTACTGAGAGGACTTCCAGATGTTGTTTAGACTAAAAAAGGCTGTTCTTGCTTTGTTCATTCTGTTGTTGATGTCTTTGCTTGCTCCGCCGTCTGATGTTACTATGCATCCTAGGTATATGAAGGCATCTGTCTGTTCCAGTTGCTGATTCCTTACTGATATGGGCTCAGGGTTGCTCACATTGAGCGTCATGACCTCTGTCTTCTTTAGGTTGATGTTCAAGCCCACTTGCTGGCTATACTTATTAAGTCTATCCATTTTTTCCTGGATGTGTTGATGTGAATGTGCTAGCAGTGCAATGTCATCTGATATTCCAGATCTTCCAATGCAGAAAGTGTAGTCCATCTTATTCCTCTTGGATTGCCCTCTGTTGTCTGGCGCATCACCCAGTCTATGACTGTTAAAAATAGAGTGGTTGATAAGGGGCATCCCTGTCATACTCCTGTCTTCACTTCAAAGGTTAGGTTGCTCTGCCCAATGCTACACGTAAAGTTGGCATAAAGGCTTTTTACGATTGACACTATGCAGTGTCGTAAATTTATTTAGAGAGAAAGAGTCTTAGAAATAGTAATCCGGTTTAGAGTGTAGAATGATGGTGAACAGCTCAGTGATAGAAATGTAGAGAGTAAATAGTTGCTTCACAGAGTGCTGGAGGAGAGTAAAGACAGACTTATTTACGACAAATCGTTTCTCTCAATCTACTCTTCAGGCTCTCCTGGTCAAACAATTATTTGCCAGTTTCCAGACACACACCTGCGCTCACACCGATTTGGTGCTTCAACCACACAGACGACGTGGATACAACTATCTTAAACAAATAGGGGAAATTTTGGGCTTTGGGTATTCCAACACAGTAACAATTAAGTTTATGTTGTTTATTAAAGTTAAATTCTTCGAGCTGCTTCAAAGGACAGTGGATGACTGCCTAGATGAAGTTATCATGCTCGGAGATTTTAATGCCAGAGTTGGAAATGACCATGCTAGATGGGGTGGAGTTATCGGAAGATATGGAGAAGATACTCTCAATGACAATGGAAAGCGACTCCTTAGATTCTGCAGTGAGCAGAATCCGATCATTACAAACACAAAGTTCCCCCATAAGCGCATACATGCATACACTAGATGTGAACCAACCAAGAATGAGAAGTCAGTGATCGACTATGCCATTGTTCGGAGAAGCTCATTCAGATATGTCCGAGATGCAAGAGTCTGGAGGGGGCCAGAGATTGGAAGTGATCACTACCTGCTAACAATCAAACGAACAACTGAAAGAGTTGCTCAGCCGAGGAACTACCCAACATCACGCAAGAAACCAAGTAAACGACCAGGAGAAATGAGCATTAGGACCTACAAGCTGAGAGAGCCAGAAATTAAGACCAGATATCAGGGGCTTATTGCTACAGCAGTGAGCAACACAGAAGAACGACCTGATGACTTGGAAACCCTCTGGAATAAATTCAAGGATATCATAAAGACAGCTGCTGCAGAAGCATGCGGTGAAGTCCGACTTGGGAACCAGAGAAAGAGGACACCTTGGTGGACAGAGGAAGTCAAAGAGAAAATAAGAGAGAAGAAAATGGCATGGAAACAATACTTAGGAGCTAAAAACACAACAGGACAAATGGAAAAATATAGAGAATATGTGACACTCAGAACAGAAGCAAAGAACAAAGTGCTAGCAGCAAAACAGAAGTCCTGGGAAGAATTTGGAGAAAAGCTAGAAAAAGATGCACAAGAAAACCAGAAATTGTTCTATAAGACCCTAAAGAACATGAGGAAGGAAAAACAATGCCCTCTCAAATTTATAAAGGACAAGCAAGGCAAATTGCTTACTGCCCCGAAGGAAGTAATGGAAAGATGGAAAGAATATTTCTCAGAACTCCTGGATGGTGAGCATGGTGAAGCATCAGAAATGATAACCACTAGCACAGAAGAGAAAACCAATGATGGTGAAGATGACATAAAAATGGAAGAACTGAGGGCAGCACTAGAGAAAATCAAGATGGGCAAAGCAGCAGGGCATGATGGTATAACACCAGAAATGGTTAAGTACATGGGAGCATCATGCGACCTATTACTCTTAAAGGTCCTACAGGCAGCATGGTGCAACAAGACCATACCAAAGGATTGGGAGATTGCCATCATAACACCAATTTTCAAAAAGGGTGACAATCGACAATGTGGAAACCATAGAGGCATATCCCTTCTCAGTGTCCCTGGTAAAATCTACTCTAGAATCCTAGAGCAGAGACTCCGACGCCTAGCTGAGCCACAATTGGATGAGGTCCAGTGCGGATTCCGAGCAAACCGAAGTACTCAAGACCTAATCTTCACACTCAGACAGCTGAGTGAAAAGGCCCTTGAGTATAAGAGTGAGATCCATCTTTGTTTCATAGATCTGGAAAAGGCGTTTGACAGGGTCCCCTGGAGCAAACTTTGGGACTGTTTGGCAAGGAAGAATATTCCAGCACCTCTGATTCATGCTATACAGAGCTTCTACAAGTCTTGCAGAAATTATGTGAGGACAGCAAACCATAAGTCAGAAGAGTTCAGGACCACCACTGGTGTAAGACAAGGTGATATCCTATCACCTTACCTCTTCATACTCCTTATGGACGATGTCATCAAGGCATGTAAGGAGAGAACAAGAAAGTATTTAGTGGGGTACTGGAAGATGAGACAGGTCTATATTTCGGAGCTGGCATTTGCTGATGATGTTGCCCTGATTGCTAAATCAGAGGCACATCTCCAATCCAACCTGCAAGTCTGGAAGGAAGAGCTGGAGAAGAGAGGGATGGTCATAAGCAGCTCTAAAACAAAATCCATGGTGATATCACGAGAAGAAAGAAAACATCAGATTAAGTTGGGAGAACAGGTCCTGGAGCAGGTCGACCACTTTAAATATCTCGGAGCTATTATAGACCGAAAGGGAGGCATCAAAGAAGAGTTGGCCACTCGAAAAGCAGCGGCTGGGAGACTTTTTCAGGCCATAAATCGTGGATTCCTCAGCAAGAAAGAGGTTGGTAAGAAAACGAAGATGGCTGTATACCGCTCCACCTATGTCCCAGTCTTGACATATGGATGCGAGTCGTGGGCAATGACTACAACCCACAAAAGCCAGATCCAAACCTCAGAAATGAGGTATCTGTGGAAAGTGGTTGAAGTAACAAGAAGAGACATGGTCCGCAACCAGACGATCCGTCAAGGCCTAAAATCCCATCCGCTGCAGACCCAAATAGAACAGTCCCAACTAAGATGGTTTGGCCATGTCTGCAGAATGGGAGAAGATCGGCTACCACGACAAGCATGGGAAACAAAGAGCCAGGGATCCAGACCTCCAGGACGACCCAGAGTCCGCTGGGAGGACAACATTAGACAATCTTTGAAGGACCGAGGACTAGAATGGAACCAGGCCAGGAAGAAGACAGCTGATAGAATGGTCTGGCGCTCTCTCTTCCATACCTCTACACCTCACGGTAGAAGGGGAACGACTAAGTAAGTAAGTAAGGTCGCATTGAACCGCCACAAGATTAAATTTAAAAAAAGTTTCATCAATATGTCTGGAAGTTTTTAAGATGATTTCTTTATTGCTGGGATCGCAAAGGTTACGATCACTCTGTATGAAAGAAAAAAGACATGTAATATACCGAAAAATCATATAACATTCTAAAGCGCGATGAATTTCCCGTTAAGACTATTTATAAATATACAAGGGGATTGACATAAGTCTTGGGCCTGACCATGACGGACATGTCACAGAGAGCTGAACTTTTGTATAGTGTTTATTCCTTTTCAATATAGGCACCGTCTGAATTGACACACTTCTGCCATCTCTGCTTGACCTTCAAAAGACCTTGGGAGTAGAACACCCTATTTTTCAAACTAAACCAGTCATCACATGCCAGTATAACCTCTTCATCGTTATCAAAATGATTTACTTTCAGCTGTTTTTTAAGATTTGGAATAGAAAAACGTCTGATGGAGCCAAATATGGAGAATATGGTGGGTGTGGAAGAATTTCAATATTCAAATCGTTGGCTGCTAGCTGCACAAGCCGTGCTTTGTGAGAGGGCGCGTTGTCTTGAAGCAAAGGAAAATTTTGAGTGCGCGTTATCCCTTGTTTCGTGGTCACAACCATTCTTAGTTTTGTGAGAAGATCTGCATAGTACTGTCCATTAACTGTGTTGCCACGAGGCAGATAATCTTTCAAAAGGACACCTTTGCCGTTCCAAAAAACAGTCAACATCACTTTTCCTGCAGATTCCTGGCCCTCGGCTTGACAGGCGTTGGGGATCCCGGGGTTTTCCATTGCATGCTGGCAATTTTTTGACTGACACTTTTTGAGCAACTGTTGACAGCAATTTACCCTTGTTTGCTTCTGTTCACGTGTCAACAGTCGCGGAACCCAGCGTGCACACACTTTTCTCATGTTCAGTCTGTTGTGTAAAATTCTATAAACTGTTCTTTCATTTAGTTTTACTCTACTAGCTATCTCCACAATTGTCATTTTTCGATCCTGGTCAATGATTTTCTTCACTCTTGTTGCATTTTCATCGTTGCACTCTGAGGCTGGTCTACCAGATCTTGGCAGATCAGCAACATTTGAGCGGCCGCACTTAAACTGTTGACAACAGTTTTTTACCGAAGTATATGAAGGACAAGAATCACGAAACACTGGTTCCATCTCCCTGTGTATTTCTGTAGGTGTTTTTTCCCTGAAACATCAGAAATTTTATCACAGCTCTGGCCTCCTTCTTTTCCATTGTTTTGTAAAATCTTTGGAGCAGCAGATCCGGTCAATAGGGTACATTGCGCCGTGCACCGTAGCGGGAAAACTCATTGAAGAAACATACGCGTACTTCACACATTCAGTGCAAATATAATGAACTTTAAATGTGCCAAGTTTCATCTTCCTCCTGTGACTCCTTCATGGTCAGGCCCAAGACTTATGTCAAGCCCCTTGTATATATATATTCGCGTATTTAATTATGTATTTAATAAACACTGCGCGAGTTCTAATGGTTAAAACACACATCTATAAATATAGGACTTAACTAAATTTATTAATTATAAATTCCTTCGCGACTTTAAAAGTTAATTAAATCATTTCAGCATCTATTATCTTTTTTTTTTGAAATAATATAGCAGATATATCATTACATTTACAACTGGAACTATTGAGATGGTTTAATTTAATAGATTTAAATTAACACAAAATCCAGTGAAATAGAATGAATGAACTAGACCACTGATCACTTTACACAATATATATATTACCGTTTTGCACAGAAATAGAATTCACTGCAAATATATATAAAAATCCAGGGGATAATCTAGCAGGATTTCAAATATAGCTAGTGCTTCTGTAAAGGTCTGGCCAACGAGTGATAAAGTGTATTTCTACGTTGTCTTTATATATCTAACTTAATTGCAAGATGAGTAGGACATGAGAAAATTGACACCTTTTTAGATCTCAGGACACTTTTGGGGATCTGACCGCCAGACTAAAGAGAGAGCCGCCCTGGTCTTCGTATCTCCGTTCGCTGCTGCGATCGGTTCTGTGTTTAACACCGAGATGCGAAATACCTGCAGGAACTTGCGTCGCTCGTTTCAGGGACCACTACTGTCTTTGATCGTGGCGCTAGTCTTTCCTGAAATCCCCCAGTCTGTGTCTTTGATCGTGGTCGCTACTATCTGTTTGATTCTGGCGCCGCCCCCTCTGGGCCAAGTTAATGAAAATACTGCATATGATTGCTCAAGAGATGTCCACGGGCGTGATTTAATCTCTCCTTAAATCAATGCGATGACCAGAATGAACGGTAGATAAACTGTCCACATATTAATTAGCAAACGTGTTTGCCCTCTGTGTGGAACGGTTGCATAGCTAATGAGTCCAGGTGAAAAGAAAAATCCCGTTTGACGAAAGGTTACAATATTCGGGGGCACTGATGTTATCCAAGGGGTCGCTACGAAGGTCGTACTATATCATCCAACACTTCAGGGTCATTCAGGGTCGGCTGAGTTCGTCTTTTGAGACATGAAAACCTCTTTTCATGTTTGATTTATGACGATGAAGCTGCCCTGAACGGTAGCTTTAGGATGATTGGTATCTTCAACTTCCTCTTCTTCCTCCGTAGTCTAGTTTCTACTCAGGAAATCAGCCCCGACATTCTGTCTTCCCGGAATGTATTCCACTTTGAAAGAATAAACGCTTAGAAGAAGGGCCCAACGCATGACCCTTGCGTTAAATTCTTTATTGGCACCAATAAATGCTAACGGAGCGTGGTCTGTTTGCAATTTGAAAGATGTACCGTAGAGAAACTCATGATGGCGTCTGATACCGTCAATCAGATCGAGGCATTCTCTTTCGACTACGCTGTAGTTCCGTTCAGCTTTATTTAATTTCCGACTGCCATAGGCAACTGAAAATAGCATGTTCAGGTCACTGTCCTCGGCTTGAAGCAGTGTTGATTCGATGCCCTGACCTGACGCGTCGACCCGTAATACAAAAGGTTTCTTGAGGTCAGGCAACCTCAAAATGGGGTATGCAGACAGCTGTCCTTTCAAAGTGCTGTATGCGTGTTCGCAGTTTTGATCCCACATGACCTTATCCGGACGCCCTTTCTTTGTGAGGTCAGTCAGATGTGCCGTCAGTCCGTTGAAGTTCTGGATGTACTTCTGATAGTATGCACATAGCGATATGAAGGAACGTACGTCTTTCTTCGTTCGGGGTCTTTTTGCTGCCACTATTTTCTCCACGTTCTTCTTAATAGGCCAACTGCATCCGTGAGAAATAGTATGCCCCAGGAAATCTAACTGTTCAAACACGATGAGACATTTGCTAGGTCTGGCTGTGAGATCAGTTTCCTGTAGTCTCCTGAGGAGCATAGCAACCGTAGCAATATGTTCTTCGTAGGTTTCCGATGCAATTCATATGTCATCCATAAAATTATGGATATGGGGACTTTGCAAAGGTTCTAGAAGCTTCCTCATCATCCTGGTGAACACTCCTGGTGCGTTATGCAAACCGAATGGCATCACATTAAATGTGTAATGTCCTTCACTAGTGCTGAAAGCTAACAAAGGTTTAATTTCCTCCTTGACTGGTATTTGATAATAACCTTTACTGAGGTCAATCTTGGAGAAAATCTTTGCTTTGCTGAGCTTGGTGAACAACTCAGAAACAGTTTGGAGAGGTTCGGGCTGGAATTCCGTTACAGCGTTTAACAGCCGGTAATCTATACACAGCCGAACTTCCTTATTGGGCTTCTGCAACAGCACTACACTGGAACTGTAAGGAGATGTAGACTCACTGATAATTCCTGCCTGACGCAGCTTGTCTATTTCTCCGCGAAGTGCATCAGCTTTAGCGTACGGGATAGGGTAAACTCTGGTTCGAACAGGGGTCTCATTTGTTAATTTCATATCAAATTCAATGAGATTTGTTCGACCAGGTACATCCGTTAAGACTGCACTGTACTGTTTTAGTAGAGCCCTGGTTTCTGTTTGTTGTTCTGGTGAGAGATTGTCGCCGAACTTGACATCTTTAAAGGATTCTGTGAGTTGCAATGGATACTCCATGCAACCATCATCATCTTCCTCGTCTTCCGTTGCTATGGCGACAGCCAGGAGATGCTAGGAGGATGGCACTGGTCTCTCCAAATATTTCTTAAGGAGATTTACGTGGAAGATCTTCTCCTTTCCTTTTATCGAGATCTTGTAATTAGTACGTGAGATCTTTTTAAGGACGGTAAAGGGTCCTTGCCATCCGATGCGAAGTTTATTGCTTCCGGTTGGAAGTAGCAACAAAACTTTCTTCCCTGGTTGTAGTTCTCTCTCTTCTGCAGCTTTTTGTATCTTTTAGCATGTTTAGCGCGGGTTTTCTTAAGGTTGGTAGTAGCTAGATCCCATCCTAGCTTCAGCCTTTCCTTGACCTCAGATACATACTTGCTTGCAGAGACGACTGTCTCGTCAGCCTTTTGGTCTGTCAGGGACCGAAGTAAGGCTTCTAGTGGCCCCTTTATAGGTCTGCCAAATAAAAGTGTAGCTGGCGCGAATCCCGTAGACGCTTGGTGTGCCTATCGGTAGGCGAATAAGGCAGCCGATATATATAGGTCCCAGTCTTCCGGTTTCTCCTGACCCAGCTTACGTAACATGGTGGTGAGGGTGCCGTTAAAACGTTCCACGAGCCCATTTCCGGCCGGATGGTAGGGACTTGTGTGGATATGTTTGGCCCTCAAGATCTTAAAGATCTCCTCCATTAACAGGCTACGGAATTGGGATCCATTGTCTGTCAAAACTTGTTGAGGGAATCCCAACCGTGTAAAAATTTGCACGAGGGCTTCTGCGACATGCTTGGAATCTGTGCATGTTATCGGTATAGCTTCGGCCCACATTGTGCAAGTGTTGACTAAAGTCAGGATGAACCTGTTCTTTCTTTTGGTCCTTTCCAGGGGTCTAATGATGTTGACAGCAACCCGTTCAAATGGAGTACCCACTATTGGCATTTGCCCCATAGGTACTGGGGGTGTCAAGTGCTTTGGTGATACCCGTTGGCACTGGGCGCAGGATTTCACATACCTGATAATGTCAGAGTTCATTCCTGGCCACCAATAGTGGGTTTTTATTCGCTGAATAGTGGCGTTTTGTCCCATGTGTCCGCTAAAGGGAAGAGAGTGCCCCATTTCTAAGATCTGGCTTCTGTACTGCGTCGGTACTAGGAGCTGGTTATTCCCCGTGTCCGGGTTGCCCGTTCTACGATACAATACGCCGTCCTTAGAAAAGATGTCTCCGTTGTGTCTGGGGTCCTTAGCCATGGGCAGTTTTCTAAAGCAGGGCTCCAGAGTAGGGTCCTTTTCTTGCGCCTCCTTCAGTTCATTCGGCAACAAATTTGGCGCAGGCTCCCTCTCCTTCTTGGCTTGCCCTCTTGTGGTTACCGCTGCCACAATCGGCTCCTTTGGTCTCCCAATAAACACATATCTACATCCCAGGATAACTGGGTAGATAGGATCATCCATAATGGCCGCTTTAATAACTCCTCTGGCAAAGTCAGCGTGTATTTCTACCAGTGCGATAGGAAGCGTCCTGGGTGCATCACTCCTGAAAACTCCACTAAGTTTGACGGTTTCCTCTGTCTCCTGACCGGGTTTGACTAGGTGCCTAGCGACAATACAACTAAAGCTTAGTCCAGTGCCAAAGAGACATGTAGTTGAGGTACCATTCAAAATTACAGTTCCTCGAGTTGAGGGTCGGTCCCCCTCAGGTTGAGAATCACTGACATTGACTCTACCTTTCGAGGCTGTATGCAAACATCCGATGCGGTTTGGACCGGTTTGTTTGCCCTGATCAGACGTTCCTGGTGTAGGGGTCTTCCCTTTTCCTTGACCTGCCACGTAGGCTTGGTGGGTTGATCAGAATTGTTGTTAGGGGGGTATCGGGTTTTGTAGAATTTCGATTTTTCCTGGGGAGGTCTCTGGGTATTATTTTCTCGTTGGTTATAATTCTGAGAGGAATTAGAGGAATAGGATGACTGCTCTAGATTTTGTTTACGAGATGGCTCATCTGTGGGTTTACGTTTAGTGCTGGGTGTCGTGGTTGAGTAATGTGTAGAGTATTTGTCGAGTTGGACAACAGTAGTGAAATCGACAAGGGATAGTGGACTGACAGAGTTATAGATTACACACACAGAAAGGTGTAAATAGGAGATGGACTTGAGACAACCTGGAAGAAGATTTATCAAAATGATCTCTCTCTCTCCAAGCCTCAACTCCCTTTTACTGTCTAAGCACCTCCTGCTCTCACTCTTTTCTCTTATCAAAACATAGAGATTATAGAAAAGAGCTAAAAACAAGTTAATTATGGATGAAAGGGTCGGGAACAGCGCATTAATAAAATGTGTAAACTTTATTAAAGAAGAATAATAGCCCCTTCAGTCATTACTGACTATGGGAATGCGCCCCTGAGGTGACAGCCCTCAGCTGCTTATTTTCCTGGTGCTCCTTTAGACGTTTTCTCCTCACCTCTGCTTCTTGTGTGAGCCTCTTTTCGCCCAATCTGAGGTGGCGCCGTAAGTAGCATCGCCACTTAGTGCGATCGGCAGCTTCATCCTCCCATGTTGCTGGATCCATGTCCAGTGCCCTCATATCTCTCTTGCACACATCTTTGAACCTCAGCTGTGGTCGCCCAACTGTTCTCTTGCCATCTGCTAATTGTCCGTAGAAGATATCTTTTGGGATGCGACCATCTTCCATGCGGCGAACATGGCCAAGCCAGCGAAGTCTGCGCTGTCTAAGAAGCGTATACATACTTTGAAGACCAGCACGTGACAACACCTCGACATTTGTCACTTTATCTTTCCACGAGATGCCGAGGATGCGGCGTAGACACCGCAAATGGAAGGTATTGAGCCTTCTTTCTTGCTTAGCATAGGTCGTCCAGGTTTCGCTGCCATATAGGAGTGTGCTGGTGACGCAGGCATTATATACCGCAGCTTTGGTCTTCATTATGAGTTTAGAGTTTCCCCAAACACGCGATGTGAGGCGGGCAAAGGTAGCTGCAGCTTTGCCAATGCGGCTGTCGATTTCTGTATCCAGTGAGAGTTTGTCATTGATGGTAGACCCTAGGTATGTGAAGTGGTGCACCACTGCCAATTCATAGTTATCGATAGTGATAACTGGTGCAGCACCCACATCCTGACTCAGCACATTCGTTTTCTTTAGACTTATTGTGAGGCCAAAGTCCTTGCATGCTTTAGTGAAGCGATTCATCAAGCTCTGAAGCTCCTGTTGGCTTTGAGTGACGACTGCAGCATCATCAGCGAACAACAAGTCTCTTATAGTGACCCTTCTGATTTTTGTTTTTGCCATCAGCCTTGAAAGATTAAACAGACGGCCATCTGACCTAGTGTGAAGGCATATTCCTTCAGTTGCATCTCTGAATGCATGTTTCAAGAGTAAGGCAAAAAAGATTCCAAAGAGGGTCGGAGCCAGAACACAGCCTTGTTTAACGCCACTTCGTATATCAAAGGGCTGTGACGTGCTTCCAGCATATTGGACTGTTCCCTTCATGCCGTCATGGAATGACTTTATCATTTCCAGCATTTTAGAAGGGCAGCCTATTTTCAGGAGGATTTTAAAGAGTCCATCCCTACTAACCAGGTCGAATGCTTTTGTGAGGTCTATAAAGGCGATATATAATGGTATTTTCTGCTCTCTTGATTTTAGCTGAAGCTGGCGGAGAGAGAAGATCATGTCTATTGTTGATCTGCCAGCTCGGAATCCACACTGTGACTCTGGATATATGCGCTCAGCTAACTTGTGTAGTCGCATTAAGATGACTTTGGCAAAAACCTTACCAACAATACTAAGAAGAGAGATGCCTCTGTAGTTATTGCAATCACTTCTGTCTCCTTTATTTTTATACACTGTTACAATCTTGGCATCTCGCATGTCTTGAGGAATAGTTGTCTCTTCCCAGCACTGGCACAGCATCCTATGCAGGGGATGTAATAGCGTGCTCTTACAGCATTTGATTAAATCAGGAGGAATCCCATCACTGCCTGGTGCTTTGCCAGAGGCCAAGCTATCAATGGCCTTGCTGAGTTCCTCTAATGTTGGTTCGGCATCCAGCTCCTCCATAGTTGGCAGACTGTTGACACCATCAAGGGCTGCAGCGTAACGGTATTGTCTCTAGCGTAAAGCTCAGAGTAGTGCTCGACCCACCTCTCCATCTGCTTACCCTTATCGGTTAGCTTCTCTCCGCTGATGGTTTTTAGCGGTGCCGTCTTACTTTTATGGGGGCCAAGTGCTTTCTTTATACCGTCATACATTTGTCTAATGTTGCCTGTTTGCGCTGCGATCTGGATGCTCTCACTGAGCTGGAGCCAGTAGTCATTTGCACAGCGTCGAGCAGTTTGTTGAACTTTGCTTCTCGTAGCCCTCAGGATCTGTAGGGTTCTGGCACTCGGTGAACGTTTGTATTCATTCATAGCACTGCGCTTAGCTTCAATGACAGGTGCCATCACATCTGATGAAGCATCAAACCAGTCATTTGACTTTGCTGTTTTCTTACCAAAGGTGGCAAGTGCAGTACTTTGAATGGTGTTCCGTAGATGCTCCCAGTTCTCTGTAATAGTATCACCATGATGAGGGCTACTGAGCACTTTCTCGAAGGTCGCAGTGAATTGAGCGACCATGAAAGGGTCTGACATCTTGCTGGTATCAATGCGTGGTTTCCCTTCATGTCTGACATGATAGAGTTTTCTTGGTTGTGCTCTGATTTTGCAGCAAACCAAGGAGTGATCTGTATCACAGTCTGCACTATGGTACGAGCGCGTGGAGAGCACAGACCTGAGGAGTGGCCTTCTGACGAGAATCAGGTCAAGTTGGTGCCAGTGCTTGGATCGTGGGTGTCTCCATGACACCTTATGCTGGGGTTTTGTCTGAAAGTAGGTGTTGGTCACGCAGAGGTCATGGTGGACGCACAACTCTAAGAGCCGTTTTCCATTTTCATTCATCTTGCCAATACCAAACCTGCCCAGACATGAAGGCCATGAAGCATTATCGGCACCCACTCTAGCGTTAAAGTCACCAAGGAGAACAAGCTGTTCTTGCCTAGGTATGCTTTTGATAATTGCTGTTAGATTCTCGTAGAACTCATCTTTAGCTTCTGAGGCAGAGTACAGAGTAGGAGCATACACACTGACAAGGGTGATGGGACCTGTGCTAGTTTGCAGGCGGAGCGTTAACAGGCGTTCTGATCCATTCTCGCCTGGTTCAACCATTTTAGTTAGCGATTTTTTGACCGCAAAACCTACTCCGTGTTCTCTAGCTTTATTAAGATCTTTCCCTTGCCAATAAAATGTGTAGTCCTTCTCGCTCACCATTCCAGAGCCCGCCAGGCACGTTTCCTGAAGTGCAGCTATATCTACCTGAAGTCGTTTAAGCTCATCATTAATTATGGCTGTCTTCCTTACATCGTTTACATCCTGTAGGTTTTCGGATAGTCCAGTCAACATAGTCCGGACGTTCCAGCATCCCAATCTGAGAGTTTGCTTATTTCTATTTTTTCGATAATTGCTTGGTGCAAAATTTTCTGTCCACAGTTCGGGTTTGACCCTAATCCCCATGCACCCAATGGGGAAAGCATACAGTGGCGGGACAACACCTTATTGACTGGGGGCTGCCCAGCTTGAAGCGGGTGGTAGCTGTCCAGTGAGATCCTAGAACTTCTCCCACTGTCGGAAGTAGCTCCTGGCGCCATGCCCTACGCCAATTGGGCAAAATTAAAGAAGAAAATCATGGAAAATAATGCATCTCATCATACACAGCATAAAATTACATCAATAATCATCAATAGTCATCAATAATCATCATAGTGCAACTGCACACCCACAAACACACACACCACCAACACTCATAAAACCTGTAGAACACAGAGAAATGAAATAACTGTCTGACAATCTGTCCGTTTTCGTGGGACCAAGTACAATGCTTCCGACAGTGTTTTTTACGTAAAAATATACTCCATGGGGATGGACTTGACCTGTATAAATCCACTGTAGTCGCTATTGTTGGTGGCACCCCTGATTTCGCGATGGGGACTGGAAGACTGTCTATCTTCTGCTGACCAAATAAACGAACTGAGCTACAGTCCGTCCGCTTTCGTGGGACCAAATGGAAAAGCTCCAATGTCTTTACGTAACAATATACTCCATGGGTAATGGAATTGACCTGTAAATCCAATGTAGGCGCTATCTTTGGTAACCCCTAATTGCGTGAGGGGCTGGAAGACGTATTATCTCCGGTTTACCAAATGAATAAACTGCGTGTCAGTCTGTCCGCTTTCGTGGGACC
Source organism: Oreohelix idahoensis (assembly GCA_024509875.1). Lineage (NCBI taxonomy): Eukaryota > Metazoa > Mollusca > Gastropoda > Stylommatophora > Oreohelicidae > Oreohelix > Oreohelix idahoensis. The sequence goes on from JAMPIV010001040.1 coordinate 336,335, forward strand.
AAATGTGCCAGCTACAGAAAGTGTCTTTTACGTAAATATATACTCCATGGGTGATGGACTTGACCTGTAAAAACTTTCTTGTTGGTGCTGACTTGGGTTACCCCTAATTGCGCGAGTTAGGCTTGAAACGCTGTTTATCTTTGCTGGCCGCTCCTAAGTGCGAAGTTCTACATAAACCCAGAAATACACCAGACGAAGTTACTTGAGGACAAGGAGTCCCAGGCGCTCTTATCCGGCGCTATTGCTTGCTTGGCTGTAAATCCTGTTTAAACTGGTTTGGCTGTGGTTTTGGCTGAGTGCCCCGTTTAGGCACACAAAGTCGGGTGATATCAGATTCTGTTATAGACATGCTGGGCGGTTTTGATATTCTGGAAGCCGCAATGCTCTGGCTGGTAATCCAATAGGCGAGTAGAGAACTACTACTGCATTTGGTGATTCCAGATTTAGCGTTGGCTCGTTGCACTGCGGGAGCTTAACTTGGCGTTGACAAAAGGGGTTTTGATTCAGGAACGGGGTTGACGACTCGTGATTGCTAGCTGTATTCAGAATCCCTCTAGAACGAAGAGAACATGACGTTCTTCGACTGACTGGAGTCTGCTCTAGCGATTCGGTATCCCTGAAACCCGAAAAATGACTAGAGATAGGCCTTAACATTTTAGTTCTGTGTTAAAGTTGCCTTATATCATGATGGTCCATCTCGGGCCAGGAACATATTCACGAGTGTGTTTACATGATTAAACCCTTCACTCTTATAGTTTACAAATAAACACCTGGCATGGCTTGTTTCTACAGATGTATCGGTGTGATGCGTAATATTATGACCACTACGGCTATGTTCTAAGGGGCAAAAACCCACAAAGGCTGACCGCGATTGTTATCTCCCCCTGAAGCAAATCAAACTCGTTTACCGACCGCAGAAGATTTGATCCCTGCTAACGAGCCGAGTCTACACAGAAACCGTCTTCGCTCGTTCAAACGCTTTAGGCGTAACAGAAATGTTTCTCTGGTCACGAACCACAGGTGCGTTTAGATAACATTACGTTACCGCTACGCTGACCGTAGCTGGAATTTTCTGAAGGCCAGCCAGAAACGTAAACAAACTTCGGGTGGGGTTTGAGAAGGTGAAAAATGTTAGAAAAGAAGAATACAAATGTCTAGGAAAACAGAACATTAAAAATAATAACATATGGTAAAATAAATTAACGGTCACTGTGACACTGGGAAGTTCGGCCATTGCATTGGTATAGCGTTCTGCCGTATTGAGTATGTCCTCAAGCCTGACTGCGCCCTGTTCAGCCAAAAATCTACGGGTTTCGTTCGACAAAGTTGACTTTATCTGTTCCACAAGAACAAATTCAAGTAGTCCCTCATATGTAAGAGGTAGGTCAGATAATTCAATGCACTTTGTCAAATAGCCCGTGAGACGTGAAGAGAACTGTGGGAATGTTTCCGTGCTCTCTTTTCGGCTGTTTCTGAACATTTGCAGAAATTTTCGGGCGGTCATCTCAAACCGCTCTAGCAAGGCTTTCTTCAGCATGTCGTAATCATGTTGGTTGGTTCCCAGCTTTGTGTACACGTCATAAGCAGTGCTTTTTAATGACGTTGAGAGTTTAAGTGCCCAGCGGGAACTCTCTAACCCATACAGATTTGCGAGCCTCTCGAATTTTTCTAGATAGCTGTCAATTTTCTCATTGGGACTAGGAAAAGACTCTAAAGCAAAAGACATCGCAGTTAATTGGGCAGATTGAGTGCTGGAGAGGTCCATTGACTGAGAGTGGGGCGAAGACGGCTCTCCGTTATTCGAAGTAGAGGCGCCCCGACTCTGTAAAGCCTTAAGCGCCAGTTCATGCTGTCTTTCCCCCTCTCTCTCTCTCTCTCTCTCTCCCTGCGAGCTTCCATCTCTGCCTCAATTTTCTTCTGCTCCAATTGACGCTCTTCCGCTTCTTTCCTATCTGCTGCTGCTCTTTCCTTCTCTTCCCTCCTCTCAGCTTCTGCTCTCTGTTGCTCCGCGTCATATATTTCCAGTTCCTGGTTGACAAACGCGTTTGCAGCTTCTGCGTCTAATCCTGCCTCTTTCGCTTCCAGCTTCAGGATGGACGTCATCTTTATCCTCTCTGCCATTCTCAAAGAATAAGATGTAGTATGACTAGAGAACTAGTAAGAAGAAACGAGAAGGGGAAGAAACTCGGAACCGCTACGAGAAAAACCAAAGTAAAAATTTACTTGAGTTACCTCCTACCTTAAATGTGTTAACTTATCGCTGCTGTTTCCTGGCAATTAAGGCTCTAAACGCAAGCGACTAATGCCACTAAAATGGTAAGTTACACTGGAAAATATTTACTTTTACTAAAAGTAGAGAAAAATTTATATTAAAACAATTTAAAGGAAAAAAAAAATTTTCCTGAAATTTTAATTCTCCACTACAAAAACTCCGCCCCTGAAGTCAGTTTATGAGAAGAGACGATGTTAACTAGACTTAAAAGTCAGAACAAGGCGTCTTTAGCTTAAGCTCAACTCTAGTAACTTCAAAAACCTTTAGTGACTGTAAAAACAATCACGCAATCCCAGCAAATCTTATAAAGAAAAATGTAATGTTTTCCGCCAGAGGATAATTTAGCTAACCGAATTTATGATTATCCGTACTTTCTACTGCTGTGGGAAGAAAACAACCTGTAAATATGCTGTGTGGACGACCCAAATACTAAAAGGCGTTGTCTAGGGGTGTAATTAATTATTTATTTATTTCCCTAAATCACAAAGACAGATCACTCACACTCTATCTAGTTAGACCCAGACTTAGATGAGACTCAAAATATCTTTATCCCGGTTATGCGATTGCCTCAATTGTAGCTCAAGATCCCAGGACCAGCCCACAAATATTGTCGTAAATTTATTTAGAGAGAAAGAGTCTTAGAAATAGTGGTCCGGTTTAGAGTGTAGAATGATGGTGAACAGCTCAGTGATAGAAATGTAGAGAGTAAATAGTTGCTTCACAGAGTGCTGGAGGAGAGTAAAGACATACTTATTTACGACAAATCGTTTCTCTCAATCTACTCTTCAGGCTCTCCTGGTCAAACAATTATTTGCCAGTTTCCAGACACACACCTGCTCTCACACCGATTTGGTGCTTCAACCACACAGACGACGTGGATACAACTATCTTAAACAAATAGGGGAAATTTTGGGCTTTGGGTATTCCAACACAGTAACAATTAAGTTTATGTTGTTTATTAAAGTTAAAAAAAACATTCACTACAATAATCATGTGGTTACAGCAAAAATTTATCATAAGTACAGAAAAATGCAAATAACAAGGTAGGAAGTGGGTGAAGAAGATTGGTATCGACTAAGCCCGTCCCGCTTATTAGACAAAGATAAACCCAGTCCAAAGATAGATAGTTATCAGGAACATAAGTACGTTAACCTAACCGTGAAGTTAATTACTCTGAAAGAGGTGTTTAAAAATTAGGTATGGGTGGTAGAAAGAATCCTGTTCTTCCCAATTGTTCTTCCCTTTACTAAGCAAATGAAAAGGAGGGGGTTTTAAACAGAGTTAACAAATTATCAACTATCCCACTTAAAGGAACAATGCAGGGTATACAGAAAATTATATTACCAGGTAAGCAAGTTAACAAAATGGTTACAAAAAAAAGATTAAATTTCCTGTCATTCATACACGCGCGTGAGGATCCACACTCATATATTAACACACTTACCGATTACAGCATCAGACACTCCAATAGAATTATATAAACAGCAATTACACTCTTGACACATGAAAAGGTCTGGTACTTCCGTGTCCCGCCCCAGATGTTGCGAGGTTTGCTGATAGCAACTATTCTCACTTATCGCCGGACTTGAAGCCTAAGAGTTATTGTGTTTTATTATATAAAAGGAGTCTATGGGATGGCACTGACACAGTTCGACACAGGGGTGAAAATGAAGTGGTCTTTTTAATCTTCAGCTATGGTAAAATTCCTTCAATGCGTGATGATAGTAACTGACCGGAAAAGTTTAGTAATCCAGTGAGGAAAAACTTAAGCCGTCACAGTTCATGAAAATATGTACTCTCTCACAGTAGGGCAGTAAATCAAGTATCGCTACTGGCACGGTTCAACTTCCAGTTTATCTTACAGATTTGTAATTTTTAATATGATGATTCTTCTTTAAATAGTCTTGGGTAGGCTTTCTTTCATGTAATTATGATAGCTAGGTCGCATTGAACCGCCACAAGATTAAATTTAAAAAATGTTTCATCAATATGTCTGGAAGTTTTTAAGATGATTTCTTTATTGCTGGGATCGCAAAGGTTACGATCACTCTGTATGAAAGAAAAAAGACATGTAATATACCGAAAAATCAAATAACATTCTAAAGCGCGATGAATTTCCCGTTAAGACTATTTATATATATATATATATATATATATATATATATATATATATATATATATATATATATATATAGCATATATATATATATATATATATATATATATATATATATATATATATATATATATATATATATATATATATATATATTCGCGCATTTAATTATGTATTTAATAAACACTGCGCGAGTTCTAATGGTTAAAGCACACATCTATAAATATAGGACTTAACTAAATTTATTAATTATAAATTCCTTCGCGACTTTAAAAGTTAATTAAAGCATTTCAGCATCTATTATCTTTTTTTTTTGGAAATAATATAGCAGATATATCATTACATTTACAACTGGAACTATTGAGATGGTTTTAATTTAATAGATTTAAATTAACACAAAATCCAGTGAAATAGAATGAATGAACTAGACCACTGATCACTTTAAACAATATATATATTACCGTTTTGCACAGAAATAGAATTCACTGCAAATATATATGAAAATCCAGGGGATAATCTAGCAGGATTTCAAATATAGCTAGTGCTTCTGTAAAGGTCTGGCCAACGAGTGATAAAGTGTATTTCTACGTGGTCTGTATATATCTAACTTAATTGCAAGATGAGTAGGACATGAGAAAATTGACACCTTTTTAGATCTCAGGACACTTTTGGGGATCTGACCGCCAGACTAAAGAGAGAAGCCGCCCCTGGTCTTCGTATCTCCGCTCGCTGCTGCGATCGGTTCTGTGTTTAACACCGAGATGCGAAATACCTGCAGGAACTTGCGTCGCTCGTTTCAGGGACCACTACTGTCTTTGATCGTGGCGCTAGTCTTTCCTGAAATCCCCCAGTCTGTGTCTTTGATCGTGGTCGCTACTATCTGTTTGATTCTGGCGCCACCCCTTCTGGGCCAAGTTAATGAAAATACTGCATATGATTGCTCAAGAGATGTCCATGGGCGTGATTTAATCTCTCCTTAAATCAATGCGATGACCAGAATGAACGGTAGATAAACTGTCCACATATTAATCAGCAAACGTGTTTGCCCTCTGTGTGGAACGGTTGCATAGCTAATGAGTCCAGGTGAAAAGAAAAATCCCGTTTGAAAAAAGGTTACAATATTCGGGGCACTGATGTTATCCAAGGGGTCGCTACGAAGGTCGTACTATATCATCCAACACTTCAGGGTCGGCTGAGTTCGTCTGTCACATGCAGCTTGGAATTCCATAAGCCCTCAGTATTTTCCATAAACTGTCCCTATGTATACTGTCAAAAGCCTTTTCCAAATCAACGAAGTCAATGTACAGCTGTCTTTGCCATTCTGAGCACTGCTCTATAGTGTTCTTGAGGGTAAATATATGATCTACACATCTTCTGTTCTTTCTAAATCCTGCTTGTTCTTTCCTCAGTTTGTGGTCTGCTTTTGAGATTCTTTGTATAATTATCCTGCCTAGTATTTTGCTGGGAACTGAGAGAAGAGTTATTCCTCTCCAATTATTGCAGTCTGCAAGATCTCCCTTCTTGGGCAATTTGACAATTATTCCTTTTCTCCACTCTGTTGGTGTTGTCCCTGTTTTCCAGACTTGTGCAAATAGTGGTTCTAATAGTTCTGCTGCTATCTCTGGGTCTGTCTTAAATAGCTCTGCATTTAAGTTATCATGACCAGGAGCTTTTCCATTCTTTAACCCTTTGATTGCTGTGATGATTTCTTCTTTTCGTGGGATGTCTGTATTAACATCTAGTTCATTTTCAGCCTCAGGAACATTCAGTTGCGTCTCTGGTGGTTCCTTATTCAGAGTTTCTCTGAAATGCTCTGCCCATCTTGTTTCCTGTCCCTCTACTGTCGTGATGAGATTTCCGTGCTTATCTCTTACTAATGTAATATTCTTTGCACCTCGTTTTCCACTGATGATTTTAGTTATTTTGTATACTGTGCTTTGTTCATTTCTCAGTGCTGCTCTTCTGCCTGTCTTGCAAGGTCATCCAGAAATGTCCTTTTGTTAGCACGGGTTTGACGTTTAACTTCCTTGTCCAGCTGACTGTACTGTTCACTATATATTGCCTTTAACCTGGGAGACTTAGCTTCTGTTTTCTTTCTTTTCATTTCCTTTCTCTTCGCTATGGTGTTTAGCGTATCTGGTGTTATCCAGTCTTGGCTCTTTCTTTCCTGGAATCCCAAGCATGACTTGCTGCTTTCCTTGTATATTGTTGAGATGGTGTTGAATCTCTGGTCAACATCATCGATCTCTGTTCTTTCCTGGCTTTTGATAATCTCATATCTTCTCTTTACGTCGACCGCGAAAGCTTTTCTGGTGAGGGGATCCTTCAGTTTCGTGATGTTGTATCTTTTCTGTTTGACTGCAACTGGTCCAGCAGCTCTGAGTTTCACTTTCAGTCTTGCTACTACTAGGTGATGATCACTTCCCACATCTGCGCCTCTTCCTACTTTCACGTCTTGTAGTGCATGTCTCCATCTGCCATTGATCATTATGTGATCTATCTGGTTTCTGTCTCGTCCGTTTGGTGATTCCCATGTTAACTTGTGCACTTCCTTGTGTGGAAAAAGTGTTCCTCCAATGACCAGGTTGTTAATACTGCAGAAGCTTATTAATTTGTCCCCATTCTCATTTGCTGTTCCACTGTCGCATTTCCCCATTACTCTTTCGTTATAATTATTGTGTGCTCCCACTTTCGCATTTAGGTCTCCCATTACTATAATGAGATCGTACCTGGGTGTAGTTTCCATTTCTTTTTGTACCTGTTGATAGAACTCGTCCTTGATCTCTTCATCGCTGTCGTTTGTTGGTGCATAGCATTGTATAATTGTGGTGTTGGTGGAGACGTTTGTCAAGGCTAAAACCTTTACCATCTATTTGCCGTGCAGCTCTAGCTTACCAAACTGAGTCTGTTTGTACTTTTCTTCTATCCTAAGAGGGTATGCAAATTTATGAATACCTAATTCTTTTATTGCAGCTTATTTTAATAGAACTGTTTCAGGATCAGACCAGAAGACTGAATTGAAATTAGTTGTTGATATGTAAAGGAATTCGATGCATATCAACGATTATCAGGATTGCCATTTGGAGTGGTCAATTAAAAGTTATTATATTGGAATAATGGACTTGGCACTCCAGAATGGAAAGGCGAAGATAGCATCATAATTATGTATAAAATATATTAGAACAGCTATGCTTTGGACCCCTGAAGGAAAACGAAAGAGAGGCCGACCAAAAACAACCTGGCGGAGGACTGTGGAGGCTGAGATGCAAAGAATGAACCAGAGTTGGGGCACTGTACGAAGGATGGCCGCCGACCGAGCAAAGTGGAATCAATTTGTTGTTGCCCTACAAGACGCAACTAGGCGTGATGGCCACTGACTGCTTTGACGGTCGGCGGCTAAGGATCAAAGAAGAAGAAGAAGAATATTAGATTTATTCATGTATTGCTTTAGAATGCCTATGCAGATAGACACCTGTCTTGTCTCGCTATCCTGCTCAGAACAGATCCATGTATCATTCATATACATGCAAACATTCTGAACACTCTCACTCATGGACACATAGGCTTGTGGAACCTATGACCAAAGGCTAGCCACTTGTCACATATTGTCCCCAGGTTCATTCGTGTCATACTCCAGAAGAGGTCTAGAATTTTAGATCAATAGTGCCTTCCTGGACCAACGCAGGAGCACCATATATTGCCATCTTTATTCGTGTAACCTGCCCCATCTGTGCTTGGTGGCCGGGTACAACCCCCTACAACTGATATTGCTGTGAAGTATCACCACAGGACATTCACAGAACTTAATGTTAAGTATTCAGTGTGACAATTCAAACAGCCATTGTGAGTGGTCAACAGAGAATTAAACATTGTGTCATGATGAAGAAACTGTTCTAGAAGATAGGCAAGACAAGTGACATTTTAGTTTTAAAGAACATTTGAAAAAACATTTTGTTTATTTTGAAGATTCCAACAAGAACTTTTTGTTAATTAATAATTTCAACTCAGCTATTGAATAATTGTGTAATTAATATTTATTCATCCAATTTCATCATTTATAATTTGCACAAGAAGATAATAAAAGATAGATGTACATAATAAATGATTCAGTAATTGAATTTTTCTAACTTATCAATTTTATATTGTTGCATTTTGAGTTTTACTGACTTGTTGATTATCATAGCTAGCAAAGGTGGCATCTTAGGCTCTAACTTTTATCTGATTACTATTCGAAGTAGACACCTTCACAGCCGTGACTATCCTGTGATACCAGTGCTCTTCTCTGACACTGGGACTATATTCTTTTCAGGCAGGTTCTTTTCTGTACAATCCAGTAACTACCACTGACAACTATACTCACATATTTTATTTTTTTAAATACCCCCTTTTGGGGCTCAAAGTGAGGTCTATTGACTTTATTGAGTAAAATGTGTAAATAATGTGTGATCCCGGCCCTGGCTAAGACACTTTGATCTTAGCCAAATGGTCGAGAAGCGATACTCATATACTCATAAAAACCTCGTGCTACACGGTTTAACTAATTTATTACAGTCTTGTTGTTGTTGTTGTTTTGAAACGGTGATGGGTGGAGAGCGGGCACTTAACAGCTGACCATTATTGCCTCTTCTCGTTCCATCTTGGTCTACGCTGTTCAACCTGAAAGTTGGTTATAATTGGGGTATTTAGTGTCATTGTATCTACTAATTTTGTATTAAGTTTAAATAACTATTGTCTTTTGCAGTTGCTGGTTTTAATTTATATTAGTATTTGTCATTTTATTTTCAGTTTTTTGTATTGTATATAGATAGCTATTGTCCTTTGCACTTGGTTTTAATTTGTATTAGTGTTTGTTTTTTTAATCTCTTTGCCTTTCCTTGTCCTGTGAGTAGTTAATGGGTTTGCGAGTATATATCTTTTAAGTATTGATTAGGCATCTCCTGTGGCATCTATACTTAAAACCTTATCACCTGTCATGTCTAAATTGTGATTTCTATAGTAAGTTTTTAATTCTAGTTTTTGTTGTTCATACTTTTTACAGTGGAGCAGGTAGTGGTCTATGTCATTTTCTTCCTGACATTCTTGGCAGTGTGGTTCCTCTATCATAAAGTATGCTGCACCGAGACGGAGACGCCACAGTTTTCTGTTCGATGGCATTTTTAGTTCTTCTCTGACCCGGCACGTCCTTGTTGGTTCTTTCAGCAGTTTGAACGCGTGTCTGCCTTTTCTACTGTTCTTCCATGTTGTCTTCCATTCCTCGTTTATAGTTTGCTTCACTTGGCTCTTGATCTCCGACCTTCCCAGTCCTGCTCTTATATTGTTTTTACTCATTCTTCAATTCTTGGCGTTCTGGTCTGCCAACTCGTTACCAGCTATACCTATGTGTGCTGGAACCCACACTAGCCTCACACTACATCCTCTGTTCCCTAGTGATCTATTAATTGCTAGAATTTCTTCCTTTATGTCTGGCCGGCTACATTTACCTGGGTGTTCTAGTGCTTGTAGTGATGATAGTGAGTCTGTAAATATCGTAACAGCTTCTGGTTGGTTATCTTCAATTATTTCTAAACTTTTTAAAATTGCTACCATCTCTGCGGTAAAAATTGAAGCCCCTTCAGTTATACTGTAGCTTTTTTTAATTCCCCATTGCGGTATTACAACTCCTGCACCTAGCTGCCCACTATCACCCTTGGATCCATCAGTGTAGACGGCCAGACTTTGTTTAGTTAGTTGATTTATGACCTTTCTACTTATCATTTTGGCTTCCTTATCTTCTATGTTTTGTTTGATCTTTTCAGTAAGTGAGTAGTCTATGACTGGTGTTTTTAGTTCCCAGGGTGGTATTTTGCTTCTATATTTATTACTATTTTTAATTGTGTTTGATAGTTCTTTGAGCTGCGTTAGATCTTCTATAGTTCTTCACCCTGTTGGATATCTATCTTTGTTTAAGGGGACGTCCCATACACTTGGTTGTTTTTTGACAAATGCTTTATGTGCTGGGTGGGGCACTTCTTGTGCTACTTTACTCCAATAATTTAATCTTAGTTCTTTCCGTCTTAGACCAAGGGGTGGTATGCCAAGAGCTACTTCTAGCGCTTCTACTGGTGTTGATATAAATGCACCTGTAATGGTTCTCATGGCTGCATTTTTAATCCTGTCCAGTTTTGCTTTGTTAGAAGCTGCAGCTGAGTCATAGACTATGCTGGCATAATCCAGTTTCCCCCTGATGAAAGACTTGTAGAACATAAGCATTATTTTATTGCTGCCTCCTCCCCCCCCCCCCCCCCCCCCCCACCCCCCATCCATTACCTTTTACTATCTTTAGTATATTTAGGGGTCCCCTACAGCTTTCTACTAAATTGTCTATATGTTTATTATAATTGAGTTGTTTATCTAAAGTTATGCCCAGAAATCTTGTTGTTAAGGATGTACATATTTTCTTACCTTTAATGGTTATATTGATTTTGTTATTTTTTTTTAAATTTCCTTTGCTGAATATCATACCTACTGTTTTGTTTACATTAATTTGGAAGCCCCAACTTTTCATCAACTCTGAAACTTTGTCTATTTGTTTTTGTAGTTTTTGGTAAACATTATTATTATTATTATTATTCCTTTGACCGCCGACCGACTAAGCAGTCTTCGGCCATAACACCTTGCGGCGTCATTAGGGCAACAAGAAATCGTCCATTGTTCCGTCACACCTAACGGCGTATATTGGTACAACAGACTTTTAATTGTTGTTTCTGTGATCAATGTGACAAGCAAGCGGTAGATCAATCCGCTGTGCCCCGAACTTGCCCCCATGTGTACTCTACTCTTGTCGCTATAAAACCATTTCGCCATGCCTCCCAGACGCCCGTCCAGCCAAAATCCATTCGGGACCGAAGGTCCTCGAAAAAGGGCAGTCTGGCACAGGCACAGTTCCCACTCACTGCCTCTACTGCGCTGGGAGGACCCGGCAACCGGGACCACACACAACCTTGAGAGGACAAAGATCGCCTTAAAGGTTTTGGTAAACATGGTCCAAGTTTTTTCCAGATCGCCAAATGGCACAGTCATCTGCAAATTGTGATACTGCATTCTTAATGTCGTTAAATTCATCTGCTAAATCATTAACAGCTATAGTGAAAATTGTTGGTGAAATCACTGATCCCTGAGGAATCCCATTCTGTTGTTCATATATTTCTTCTTCTTCCTTCTTCCTCGTTCGTCCTGAAAAGGACGGTGGTTGCGTTGTGTCTGTTTGCGCCGGAGCTGTGATATCTGCACCTTTCGACCGGCACATCCGACTTCAGCACGGCATTTTTTGGGACCGGGTTTGCCTTCCCTCTGCGATCCCTACTCTCTCAGCCAGACTGCAGTGATGCAGCCTGTTTCCAGGACCACCACGTGGAGGTGGAGTAGGGTCTTGGTCAGCTCTGGTTCGCTGACCCTGATGCAAGCAGTCAAGCTATGGGTCGCTGACTGCATTCTCTATTGCTGCATCTTTTTTCATATATTTCTGACCTATCATTATTCACCTGTACAGCAAAATACCTGTCTTGTAAAAAGTTTTCTAGATACCTATAGGTTTTACCGGTAATGCCAATCTTTTTCATTTTGTAAAGAGCTCCATCTCGCCAGCATTCATCATATGCTCTAGCTACATATAGAAAGACTGCCACTGTTTTCTCTTTCCTCTTGAACCCTAGCTTTACATCATGCTCTAATCTTACAAGCTGGTCTACTGTACTTCTGTCTGCTCTAAACCCTGACTGGTTTGGGCTATATAACTGGTTTTTTTTCTAGGTAGAATTTAACTCTTTTATTCACAACAGTTTCCAGTATTTTACCTAGTTGTGATGTTAAGGAGATAGGCCTATATGAACTTACATCATGGGCTTCCTTACTGGGTTTTAGGATGGGTACTATCATTGCTACTTTCCATGCTTTTGGTATTTTTCCTAAGCTTCAGATTTTGTTATAGAGGGAAGTTATTTTGTTTATAGTTTTTTTTGGTACTTTCTTAAGGATTTCATAACTAAGTATATCTTGCCCTGAGGCAGTATTAGATTTATCTTTCATTGCACTAGTTACTTCTTCCTCTGTTATATCAGTATCTAAATAGTTTGTTTCATCTATCTGGTCTGGTAGTTCTTTTGAAAACTGTATGCTAAGTCTTTCTCTTCTGTCATTTTCTTCCTGTCCAAGACTACTTTTTGCACTGACTGTCGTGAAACATTCTAAATCCACATATATAAATTAAAAGGTAAATGTAAAGCCTAACACATAAATTCAATAAAAAGGAAAGAGAAATGGTTAAAGACCCGTGCTTTCAAATAGCGTACGCCTGTGTTAATAGAACGTCATGCTAGTTGAACAATAAAAAACCCTTTTTTATGCTTCGTCTGCATATTCTCACGCTTTCACGTTGATAGTAAAGCCTACTGCATCAATACACGCTTTCTACAATAAAACGTGTACTGTATTTCTAAGAAAACCTTGAGCTAGGCACACTGCGTAATGACCTAAATTAATACTTCCATTAATTTCATTTTATACACTACGTTAACATAAACGAAAGGACAGATGGACTTAGGATAGAAAGAGAGTGAGGGCTGAAAGCAGGAACGCATGCAACACTAACACGCGTCTCGCGATAATTAATGCCACCTCAAGCGTAAGGCCAGAAGCACTGACTTTTTTTTCAAATGGACAGTGATAAAAAACACTACCCATACGAGAGTTAGGTTTAAAAACCTGAAAAATGCTTATTAGGAAATATGACATTATACTGGTTTACGTTTGAAAGCCTGACAGTACCCAGACACCACATCGTATCGAAGTGAACGGGAGGTAGAAGAAAATGCATATTTTGAACGCAGCCCCTTAGCCCCATAAAATTTATATATTTGGGTTCCTTAGGACTTGCTGACAAAGAATATGTTAAGTGTTACGCAAATAGTCTAGGAATTAACAAATTATAGCCAAAAGAAAATAATGAGGGTGTCAGACAACACCAAATAATAATCGCACAGTGGCATGTTTTGAAACCACCATTTTACGGGAAATAGGTCACCATGTTAAATCCTATTTGATTGGCGGGAATGATATGTAACACGATTAGTCGGACTACAAATACTAATTTTGGTTGTTAGGGGAAATATGAGAAGGGTAAAATTTTTTGAAAAGCTGTGTAAACATGGCCCGATTGGTTAGACCCGCCAATATAGTCAATTAGGAGCGTCAGTTCAGTGCCACATGTTAAAATAAACTTACTCAGAAACAGTGCGTTGAGAACCAGCTTATATTTTTTCTAAATAAAAGCCTGGGACAGAGGCAGATCGGAATTTGTGCCATATTCATCGCCAGTCAACGTATTTGTGTATTATTTCCATGAATTGTGGTAAGCTTGACATATTTGATATCTTTTTAATGAAAATTGAATGTAAATTGATAATTTATGTCTGTATATGTGTGTGGTTCAGTAGCAAACATGAGGCAAAGCCTAGATAGTGCTCCAACCTGAACATGACGTGTCGGAGAAAAGTAAAACTGCATGGAATTGCCAAACAGTACACTGACACCTATCTTATTGACTAGATAGAACTAATGCTGGAATTGCAGAGGCGTAGTAACCATTTAGGAGGAGAATACTGGTGTAAATTGTTTCAGATGAAGCTAGCAGTTGGCCTACCGCTCTGAACTCAGTGTTTGTTATGTATTGTGTTCAGTGTGGAAATAGATTATAAATTAGTTATGAAGTAGGAGGTACAACCTTCTTGTTTCAGGGACCGTGGTCCTAAGTTATTGAAGCAGCACCTGATCTGAGTTTTGCTGAATCCAGAGGCTGACAGCATACTCCTTGGTCCAGATAGCGACCAGTGAGGTGTCTCCAGAACACAGTGAAGCAATCGAGCAGAGGAGTCTTTTCCTGCCGCCATCACGAAAGATAAGCTTCTGTGGCCAGAGCAGCTCAACATTATGTGCCCCCCCCCCCCCTAAAAGTGACATTATATTAAACTCAGAGGGACAATAAATTGGTTCAAATGACAGGAACTGTGAACTTTTCCCAATACTATTTCCACGATAATCAAACACGTGAAGTCATGATGACAAACAACAATCTAGCTTGAAAAACAAAACCAGTATTACCTCATAGTACTACTTCACAACTTACAGACATAGGAAAATACTAATAAATTCTGTCAATACAAAGATCATATTTATAAATTGTGATTACATTTGATTGTGATTCCTGGTTCACTGTGTAGTTGAATCAGGATATCTATTGTTGAAAGTAATTATTACACATATACTTGAAACTTTACACTTGACTCATTTAAGATAGTCTTATAGAGTGTTATATGTGTGTGAGTGTCACAGTGTTGTAAAGTGTTGTGGAATAAATTAAATTGTTTATCTGTCTGTTGTTGTTGTGACTTACACTTCATCATTTTCATAACCCTAGACATTCAACGTAGTCATCACAATATTCCAGAATAATTCTGACTGAGGTATAAATGTGGTAGCAAGTAAGGTCATCTGTAATACACCACACTTATTAGATACAGATACCTTCACAGCTGATCTCAGTCAGTACACTAAGTCCCCTATAAATATTTATAACATCCCACTTTACCACATATATTGGGGTCTCGCTCCCGGGATATTGAACTTTCTCCTATTATATATATTGGGAATAATAAAAATTTAAAAGGTATCCTTGGGTGGAATTAAATAAGGTTGAGCTCTCAGTGCCTGTGGTTGTCCTTGGATAATTAATTACAGATTGTATTGTTTAGTTAGACATTATATAAATTTACCTGTTAGAAAATGGCGGACCTGGCCAAATTTCGATCTGCTGCTATGCAGGCTGCAAAAGAGTTAGGAATGGACGGGCAAGTTATGATTTCCTATGTCACTACGGAATGTGACAAATATATTGAACGGGAAGAAAGAAGATTAGAAAAAGAGGCCGAAAGAAAATTAGAATCTGAAAGATTAGAAAAAGAGGCTGAAAGAAAGTTAGAGGCTGAAAAAGAAATTAAGAGGTTGCAGATTGAGGCTGAGGCTAATAGGTTGCAGATTGAGGCTGAGGCTAAGAAATTGGAGGCAGAAAGAGAAGACAAGAGACTGGCTGCAGAAAGGGAAGACAAGCGATTAGCTGCAGAAAGGGAAGCAGAAGATAAAAGACTACAAAGGGAACATGAGTTACGACTAAGGGAGTTTGAGTTTCAAGGCCATAAAAAAGGTAAAGGAACCCGTTACACGCCCATTGAGGCATATTGGGAATATGGTGTTAGGCCCATATTATCTTGACCGTCGGCACACGAGGGGTGATGTGGTCGGCATCACGCCGGCCGCCTTAACCTTCCCAGAGTAGCTCTGGTACCCATTTGGGGCTGGGTCGACCCAGGAGCCGTTTGTGGCCTAAAAATTTTTCCGCCTCATCTGGGGATCGAACCATAGACCACTGCGCTAGGAAGCCAGTGCACTAACCACTATGCCACCGCGGCTCCAATGACAATGGTGCCAGTCCCTTTGCCTCCGATGCTAATGCTAGTCAGGGAGCCTCAACCTCAGCTATGAATTTTCATTTAGATCATTTTGTTGAGAAAGACGATGATATTGAGAGCTATCTAAATAGATATGAACTGTTAGCTACCACGTATGGGTTAGAGAGAGAAAGGTGGAGCTTAAAGTTATCTCAAGGGCTTCGTGGGGTAGCTTATGAAGTTTTTGACAAAATGAGCAGGTGATCAAGAAAATTATGACATGCTAAAGCAGGCTCTTTTGTTAAGATATGAAAAGAACGCAGAATTTTATAGGAAAAAAATTTAGGAATGCTAAACTACTGTCAGGTGAAACCTATCACCAGTTCTCTGCACGGTTAGAGACATACTTAGAGAAATGGACTTCTCTGGGGAAAACCCAAGATCTTAAGGAAATGGTCCTTATAGAACAATTAAGAGAGTCCATGGCTCCAGACCTGAGAAAGTTTCTCATGGAACAAGGTGCAGAGAGACTGGGTGAGCTACTAAATGTTGCAGAAAGGTATCAAGCAGCTCAGGCAGAGGTATCAGGTAATAAAAAGAAACAGGTAGATAATTTTAGGGCACCACAGAACTTTAATAAATTTGATCCTAGAGATCAAAACAAGAGTAAGCACCAGTTTGATAGGCCACGGTATGACAATAAAAATAAAACCCCACAATTCGATGAAAGGAAATATGATGAAAGAAAATCTTTCAACCAAGGAAAGAGATGGTGTAAAAATTGTAAGATGAACAATCATGACACTGACCGTTGCAGAAGGAACCCTATAGTAATGGCCACCCTTCAGGTCAGGTCAACCTCAAGAAAGGAGGAGGATATTATGTTAAATACCACTCCAGAAGAGATGAGGAAGGCACAGGCTGGGGATAAGACCCTCAAGCCTTGTTTTAGGAAATTGTCAACTTGTCATACAACTCCAGGCAAGGGAGATTTTTACATGAAAAACAAGTTGATTTACAGGAAGGCCGGAACTAGATCCAATGGTCACGGACAATTGGTTCTTCCAAAGGCATATAGGGCAGAATTAATAAGGAGCCTACATGTGAAACAAGATGGGGACCATGAGAAAATAGGTACCATCATCCAAAAGGTGGCTCACAATTATTATTGGCCCAAGGCAAGGTGGGACATTGAGAATTTTGTAGAAAGGTGTAGCATAGCACATGAGGGAACACCCACAAGTGGGAACATTGATCAGGACCTGGACACGCCACGGGGCAAACGTAGGCCTGACAATAGAAAGAAGAATAAAGTGGACCAAATGGAATGGGAAGCCCCTTTTCACGGACAAGCTTCAATTAACTGTTTTACAATGGCCACTATGCAGAGAGTGCAAAAAGATGTCTTACCCCAAAATAAGCCGAAAATCCCTCAATCGGATTTATGTAAACTGGAGGAAGAGGATGTAGAGAGGAAATCTCTCATCAAGAATTCTAAGTGGGGAGAAAGCCCCAAGAAAAGAATAGGTAGCGGTCGTTTTGTGCATGATAATTCTGGGAAGAAAAATCATAACTATAGCGCTTCGAGTGGAAGAGACCATACCGGTGCATGGACAAATAGGTCCACAAAAGTAAAGGTCCATATGTAGCGCTGTTAAGAACGTGGACTGATGAAAAGGCAGAGGAAAATATTACATCCTCATACCAATATGTGAATGAGCTGACCACTCGTTTAAAAACTGGCTGGAAACTTGCCAATGAAAATTTGAGACAAGCCAGGAAGAAACATGCTGCCTATTTCAACAGGAAGGCTAAAGACAGAGATTTGGCTGTGGGAGAGAAGGTACTGCTTCTTCTACCCGGTAGTCAGAATAAGTTACAAATTGGATGGCAAGGTCCATATACAGTTCTAGAGAAGGTGTCTAGAACCAATTATAAGATAGATAAGAAGGGGAAAGAAAAAAATCTATCATGTGAATCTCCTGAAGAAATATTTGGAAAGAGAAAATCAGGAAGAGACACACTTGTTGACCTTGTCCATTGCAATGGAGATGAAAAAGGAACCACTTTCATCATTTGAATATCCATTACATCCCTGTGAGACAGCGGCACAGGTGAAAATCAGTACACATTTAACGAAAAATCAGAAAGAGAGAGTGCAACATGTTCTAGAAAATCATACAGAGGTGTTAACAGACCGACCGGGGCATACAAACTTATTGGAATATGATATGAAGCTGATAGACCCCACACCTGTCTGTATGAAACCCTATTCGATTCCTTCTGCTAAGGAGAAAGCTTTGAAGGAAGAGATAGACTATTTGTTGAAGGAAGGAATTATTTCACACAGTGAATCTTCGTATAGTTCCAGTGTGGTGCTCTTAAGGAAACCCTCTGGAGAACATAGACTCTGTATAGATTACAGGAGACTGAATGCTATTACAGAAGGACAGGTGGATCCATTGCCGGATACAAATCAGTTGTTTGCCAGGCTAAATAAAGCTAAATATTTCTCAAAAGTGGATCTGAGTAAAGGATACTATCAGATTCCAGTAAAGCCTGAGGTTAGACCATACCTAGCTTTTAGTACCTCAGAGGGACACTATGAGTTTAACAGATTGCCATTTGGATTGAAGAATGCGCCTAGTGTCTTCTCTAGAATGATGAGAAAATTGTTAGATCCCCTAAATAATCCATGCATTACAAATTTCATGGATGATATCCTTATAGC
This sequence comes from Oreohelix idahoensis, assembly GCA_024509875.1. Lineage (NCBI taxonomy): Eukaryota > Metazoa > Mollusca > Gastropoda > Stylommatophora > Oreohelicidae > Oreohelix > Oreohelix idahoensis. Next base: position 354,931 of record JAMPIV010001040.1, read on the forward strand.
AACAGAAACATTTGAGGAACACATTGACTCTCTGAACATGCTGTTTAATCGACTTAGAGAAGCGAATTTAACAGCCCGACCAACTAAATGTTGCGTTGGATGTAAAGAATTAGAATTCTTGGGACACACAGTTCATCAGGGAAACATGACCCCTGACCCAAGAATTTAGAGAAACCAAAGAAAGCCCCGAGACCACAAACCAAGAAAGACGTGAGATCCTTTGTCTCATTATGTGGTTTCTACCAAAAGTATATCAAAAACTTTAATTCCATATGTGCACCGTTAACTGATTTGACACGTAAAGGAAATCCAGATCGAATTACATGGACACCACAATGTGAATTGGCTTACCAGGAATTGAAGGAAAAGCTCACAAGCAAACGTATTTTGAAATTACCTGACTTAAGTTAAGAATTCATTGTAAGAACGGATGCCAGTAATATCGGGCTAGGTGCGACACTGCTACAGAAATCAGATGCATTGGATGGGGAATTAAGCCCAGTGGCATATGCTAGCAGAAAGTTGAATAAAGCTGAAACCAACTACTCAACTAGCGAAAAAGAATGTCTTGCAGTAATATGGGCGATAAAGAAATTCAATATTTATCTGTATGGGAAGGCATTTAAGTTGCAGACGGATCACAAACCCTTGTCGTTTCTAGCGCAGGCTAGGCATGAAAATTCTAGGTTACTCAGATGGTCATTACTGATGCAGCCATTTGAGTTTAGCATAGAGTATATATCTGGTAAGACAAATCTGGGAGCGGATTTTTTAAGCCGCCATCCGTGTGATGAGAATCACCGTAAGCCCCAGAAATAATAATAAATTTCTCTATGTGTATATAGAATTATAGACTGACATATAACGTCTGTTTTAAGAGGGGAGAATTTGTCGTGAAACATTCTAAATCCACATATATAAATTAAAAGGTAAATGTAAAGCCTAACACATAAATTCAATAAAAAGGAAAGAGAAATGGTTAAAGACCCGTGCTTTCAAATAGCGTACGCCTGTGTTAATAGAACGTCATGCTAGTTGAACAATAAAAAACCCTTTTTTATGCTTCGTCTGCATATTCTCACGCTTTCACGTTGATAGTAAAGCCTACTGCATCAATACACGCTTTCTACAATAAAACGTGTACTGTATTTCTAAGAAAACGTTGAGCTAGGTACACTGCGTAATGACCTAAATTAATACTTCCATTAATTTCATTTTATACACTACGTTAACATAAACGAAAGGACAGATGGACTTAGGATAGAAAGAGAGTGAGGGCTGAAAGCAGGAACGCATGCAACACTAACACGCGTCTCGCGATAATTAATGCCACCCCAAGCGTAAGGCCAGAAGCACTGACTTTTTTTCAAATGGACAGTGATAAAAAACACTACCCATACGAGAGTTAGGTTTAAAAACCTGAAAAATGCTTATTAGGAAATATGACATTATACTGGTTTACGTTTGAAAGACTGACAGTACCCAGACACCACATCGTATCGAAGTGAACGGGAGGTAGAAGAAAATGCATATTTTGAACGCAGCCCCTTAGCCACATAAAATTTATATATTTGGGTTCCTTAGGACTTGCTGACAAAAAATATGTTAAGTGTTACGCAAATAGTCTAGGAATTAACAAATTATAGCCAAAAGAAAATAGTGAGGGTGTCAGACAACACCAAATAATAATCGCACAGTGGCATGTTTTGAAACCACCATTTTACGGGAAATAGGTCACCATGTTAAATCCTATTTGATTGGTGGGAATGATATGTAACACGATTAGTCGGACTACAAATACTAATTTTGGTTGTTAGGGGAAATATGAGAAGGGTAAAAATTTTTGAAAAGCTGTGTAAACATGGCCCGATTGGTTAGACCCGCCAATATAGTCAATTAGGAGCGTCAGTTCAGTGCCACATGTTAAAATAAACTTACTCAGAAACAGTGCGTTGAGAACCAGCTTATATTTTTTCTAAATAAAAGCCTGGGACAGAGGCAGATCGGAATTTGTGCCATATTCATCGCCAGTCAACGTATTTGTGTATTATTTCCATGAATTGTGGTAAGCTTGACATATTTGATATCTTTTTAATGAAAATTGAATGTATATTGATAATTTATGTCTGTATATGTGTGTGGTTCAGTAGCAAACATGAGGCAAAGCCTAGATAGTGCTCCAACCTGAACATGACGTGTTGGAGAAAAGTAAAACTGCATGGAATTGCCAAACAGTACACTGACACCTATCTTATTGACTACATAGAACTAATGCTGGAATTGCAGAGGCGTAGTAACCATTTAGGAGGAGAATACTGGTGTAAATTGTTTCAGATGAAGCTAGCAGTTGGCCTACCGCTCTGAACTCAGTGTTTGTTATGTATTGTGTTCAGTGTGGAAATAGATTATAAATTAGTTATGAAGTAGGAGGTACAACCTTCTTGTTTCAGGGACCGTGGTCCTAAGTTATTGAAGCAGCACCTGATCTGAGTTTTGCTGAATCCAGAGGCTGACAGCATACTCCTTGGTCCAGATAGCGACCAGTGAGGTGTCTCCAGAACACAGTGAAGCAATCGAGCAGAGGAGTCTTTTCCTGCCGCCATCACGAAAGATAAGCTTCTGTGGCCAGAGCAGCTCAACATTATGTGCCCCCCCCTCCCCCCTAAAAGTGACATTATATTAAACTCAGATGGACAATAAATTGGTTCAAATGACAGGAACTGTGAACTTTTCCCAATACTATTTCCACGATAATCAAACCCGTGAAGTCGTGATGACAAACAACAATCTAGCTTGAAAAACAAAACCAGTATTACCTCATAGTACTACTTCACAACTTACAGACATAGGAAAATACTAATAAATTCTGTCAATACAAAGATCATATTTATAAATTGTGATTACATTTGATTGTGATTCCTCGTTCACTGTGTAGTTGAATCAGGATATCTATTGTTGAAAGTAATTATTACACATATATTTGAAACTTTACACTTGACTCATTTAAGATAGTCTTATAGAGTGTTATATGCGTGCGAGTGTCACAGTGTTGTAAAGTGTTGTGGAATAAATTAAATTGTTTATCTGTCTGTTGTTGTTGTGACTTACACTTCATCATTTTCATAACCCTAGACATTCAACGTAGTCATCACAATATTCCAGAATAATTCTGACTGAGGTATAAATGTGGTAGCAAGTAAGGTCATCTGTAATACACCACACTTATTAGATACAGATACCTTCACAGCTGATCTCAGTCAGTACACTAAGTCCCCTATAAATATTTATAACATCCCACTTTACCACACTGACTTTATAGAAATACTCGGCAAATGCATTAGCTTTTTCTTTATCTGTTTCTGCTCTCTTAGGTAGTTTGATTGTTGGCATTATTGTTTTCTTACTGTTCCCTTTGATTGCCTAAAGCTTTTTCCATACTTCTTTAATTTGGGTGCTAGGTTTAAGTGACTGACAAAACTCCTTCCAGTTAGTTTCTTTGGCTTTAAATATTATTCTGTTAGATTCATTCCTAATATGTTTATACTCATCATAGTTTTCTTCTGTTCTGTTATTTCTATATTTTTGTAAGGCCCTTTTTCTTCTCTCATGAATTTCTGCACAGCTTTTATTCCACCAGGCAACTGGTTCTTTATTCCACTGAGTTTTTCTTTTTTTATTAATGTTATTTATTGGTTTTAGATGCTGTGGCATATTTTTATTTGGTATATATTTTATTGCTATTTTCAGAATTTCATTGGTCAGTGTTTCTGCCCACAAGTCAGTATCATCTGTTTCCATGTCTTTATATTCCATCACCTCCAGGTCTGATTGGAAGGCTTCCCAGTTTGCTTTTTTATAGTTGAAAGACGGTTTGTCTGGTTCTGGGTTTGGAATGACTTTTTCATGCATGGTTATTACAATGGGCAGATGATCTGAGTTTGTGTCTTGTAACACTTCCCAATTTACATTCGCTAGGTTGTTAGTTGCTATACTTATGTCTATTGCTGAGTCTGCCCTGTTAGCTTGTGGATTAATTCTAGTTGCAGTTCCATCATTTAGTATTAGCAGATCCTTGTTTTCTATAAAGTCAAGTAGGCGTTTTCCTGCATTGTCTGCATGTCTACTGCAGTCATGTTTTGTGTGTGTAAAGTTGTGCCTCGTTTTGGCGAGGCGCGTCCCGTTCAACCTAGTCGGTTATATTAGGGCGCATGACCAAATATAAAAGACCCTTATTTTTTTTTATTTTTTAAGTGAACTTTATTTGCTTTCATTTCAATTTACAAATCCGTGTACGTTTTACAAAGTGAAATACGTGGAAAGTACATGGACAATTTTTCAATTTACAAATCATGTGCATTTTACAAACAAAGAAAACGTGATAAAAGGGTTACATTTCAATATAAAGACCCCTCAGTTCACGCAAGTACTTTTGTACACATGCATACCCAAGAGAATGAGTTTATATGTTTTAGACAAAGGTAAAGGTAAAGGTAAAGGAACCCGTTACACGCCCATTGAGGCATATTGGGAATATGGTGTTAGGCCCATATTATCTTGACCGTCGGCACACGAGGGGTGATGTGGTCGGCATCACGCCGGCCGCCTTAACCTTCCCAGAGTAGCTCTGGTACCCATTTGGGGCTGGGTCAACCCAGGAGCCGTTTGTGGCCTAAAAATGTTCCGCCTCATCTGGGGATCGAACCATAGACCACTGCGCTAGAAAGCCAGTGCACTAACCACTATGCTACCGCGGCTCCACATGTTTTAGACAAGGTTATGTATAAAAACCTTAGAAAAACAAAGGTGGGAAGGAAAAGAAACAAGACGTGTATTTTGGTGAATGTGTGTATAACCATATACATACATATTTAAAAAAACTCATATTCATTACATTTCTTTAGATACTTATATTAGGAAAAGCTTCTTAGTGTGCCATACATGAAGTAGAAGTGCAATAAATAAAGGTCGCACACGCACACACAAACGAGTAAAATGAAGGTAATACTGCGTTCGGAAGGTAAGCCAGTACAATCTGGTTCTTCGAAACAATTGATGCCTTAAAGGCACAATAGGCGGACCAGGGAAAGAGGGAAGCTTGAAAGACCAAGTTTATAGAGGGTGGTCAGTATGTGTTGCACAACGCTGAGTAGCCACGAGGGCTCAGCACACACTGTCACGAAGAGAAAGACAGAAATTGAGGGAGTATTTTGGAAGCGGTAACATGGATGTTGAGGGAAGGATTTGCGATAAGAACACTTTTTTTTTTTTTTTTTTTGACACTGTTGGGCATGTATATTACCAAAAAAGTGGGGGAAAGAGAAAACAAAAAAGGGGAGAGATTGAATGGACATTGTTGGTACATGTGTCATATAAATAGACGTTTGAAACATTTCTTTGTTTCCCTAGGCGAAACACAAAACACACTAGGCATATTAAAATTATTTACAGGTTTCAAGTTTCTTCGTCCATCGTTTTTCTCTTTTTTCAATTTTTAACTGATCTTTATTCATTCTGCATTTCTCAGTGTCTCAAATAAACTTAACCTGTTGTATGTTGTAAATATAGTGTCGTACTTGGGAGGTCACTGAAAATACATAGAAGAAAATATGTTCTGCTTCATCCTCGGCATGTCGTACCAGCTGACTAACGGTGATTGCATTCTGAAGTAACTTCAGTGGACAGCCAAGCTGACAGGGCAAAAGACACTGGAAAATTTTGTCTGGGCGAGATATTGAGAGCCCCCGGGTTGAAGGTATAGTGGCCACTTGTGTGCTGCATTACGCTTTTCTGCTTGGCAAGTTTCATCTAACAAGTTGAGCACACAGCCATGAGCAGTCATAAGAGCGGCTAGGCACATCGGTATTTCGAGAAAGATACAAGGGGTAGTTTGTAATCATGTTCCCTAAAGCATATCCATTTTGAAATACCAAAACATGTTCATTTTACAACACACAATAAAATACATTCATAAACTGTAAGTACAAGGTGAGGAAAATAAATACCAAAGTTGGACATTTCTGTACATTCATGTAAATTAGACTGTGTCCATTAATAATTTCAAGGTGAAATAGGGGGGAAAAAATCCCAAGGTTGAAAACATATTTGTATTCATGTAAAAATTGGTTGTATACGTTCCTAAACAATATAATTTTGACTTTAAAACAACAAATGGAAACCACGCACACACCCACACCCAAAAGTGCAGGTGAAACCTGGAAACCCTGCATCCACTCCAACACACGCGTACTTGTACTGAAAAATTTGTGTTACACATTTGATGCGTTTCCAGAACAAAAGGGCATTACAAAGTTGCCAATCATACTTTTCACAGATACCATTTTTTCATATTTTTCCAATTGGTGGTTCTGTAACAAATTTTATGACTTGTGTTTTGTTTCCATCTCAATTTTTAAAAAAACATGTACATTTTCCAAACAATTTATAATAAAAGTACATGGTATATAGAAAAAACTAGCGCGCATTCACTAGTAAATTTTATACACATGCATACACAAATTAAATTCACTTCAGCAATACAATAAGCGGTGCGGGAAGAATAGAGAGCTATGAAAGACCCCAGTTTAGGAATAGTGGTCGGTCTGCGTTGGAAAAATGCATCCAGAAGACGGGCGGAATGGGGCGGGAGAGACCCTACTGAAGGCCCCGGGTAGGAGGAAGGTCGGTATGTGTTACGGATTGCTTTGTTCTCAGTCGTGTGCAGGCTTCAACTTAGTAACAGTTGAAAACATGCTTCTGAATGGCCTTTCAAGAGGCTAGCCCGTACTTACCGGTACACGAAGAGAAGAAGGGAATTTTGTGGCGTCTAGGCTAGTTCCTTAAGATGGAGAGAGCGTAGGAGTGTTGCTCCGCTGTACACTAAAATCGGGTGAAAATGACAGTGCTTTTTGCAGAAAGACATTTAAAAGTATCTGCGAATTAAAAAGGCGGTATTTGAACATTGCTAAGTTGCGAAAAGTCCAAATGAAATATCTATATTGAGACAATAAGATGAGAAGTTTTGTTTGTATGTGTGGTGTTGTTTTTGAGAGCGTATTTAGATAAATCGCTCTGTAAATGTCTACGGGTTTTTCCGTGTGTGAGGCAATCATATCTTGCAATGCTTTCCTCATAGGTATGACTGTATTGTACCTGTAATAAATATGATCTTCAGTTTCTTGTATGCGTGTTTTGCACAGCTGACATTGTGAAATCTGCTTGGATCTGTGAGCTTGTCGTTCTGTTGTGGGTGTCATGTTGTATATGAGCCTAAAGGTCACCTCTCTTGCCTTGGCAGTGATGTGAGGGTTGTGTAAGTTGGTGAAGGTGTCAGTATAATTTGTCTTGAAGTATTTCTCTTTTCATTCTGAGATGTAGTGGGGGTGCTTGTAGTTTGATTAAGTGTTTGTAGATTGCATTTGTTTTCTGGTGAATTGAGTTGTCGTGTCCGTGAATGGCTTGTATGCATGACTTGTAAAATGATGGTAGTGGGCCGAAATGGTGCGGCATTGAGTTGTTTAGTGGTCTCAGTCTGGTGAGTCTGAGCCCCATGTAATAGTGTGCTAGCGAGTGTTGCTCTGGATGTTTGATGATGCTCCCTACGTGTTTGATTCTAAGTGCTTGGATCTTTGTCTGTATGTCCTGGAGTGCAATCCCTCCCTGTTTCTTTTCTTGTATAAGTGTCTTACGTTTTATGCTGTAGATTGTGTGACTAAAAATAAATCTTCTGATCTGTTTGTTTATGTCTGTAATGGTCTGTTTCGGGGGGTCAAATACTGTGGCTACGTATAGTAATTTGGGAATGAGATAAGTGTTTACAATCGTGCTTCGTCCAAAAATTGTTGCGGTTTTGAATTTGTATCTATGTAGCATGTCTGTCATTTGTGATGTTATGTTCTGCCATGTGTCTTTGTGTGTGCGGTTTGGGTGTGAAGGAAAAGTGATGCCGTAGATTTTGATGTTGTTTGATGGTACAAGTCCAAATGGAAAGTCTGTTTTGTTTTTCCATTTGCCGAGGCCCATTATTGTTGATTTCTGTACGTTGACTTTAGCTCCACTACCTTTACTAAAGTCTGTGAATGTGTTTAGAATGTTTTCAATAGACTTGTCGTTTGGTGGGAAAACGATGGTGTCGTCTGCATAAGCAATCAACTTCCGCTCGCCTTTCCCTAGTATAAATGTGCCCTTAATAGAGCTGTCCTTTCTAATTATTTCTAGTATGGGTTCTAGTGCTAGAACATAGAGTAGGGGTGAGAGAGGGCATCCCTGCCTGACGGATCGCGTTAGCCTGAAAGTGTTGGTAAAAGTATGATTCTCCTAAACCTTGCTTTCGGGCTTCTTGTAAAGGATTTCAATACATTTCCTAAAGTTTCCACCTATATTGCAATGTGGTAATGTTTTGTGATGGTATGAGTGGGACATTCGATCAAAAGCTTTTTTCTTGATCGAGAGATAGGATTGACGACTGCCAATCCTTCTCGTGTGCGTAGGTGATTATGTCTCTGATGAAATGTGTGTGCTGGTGGATGTTTCTGTGTTTAACGCTACACTGCTGGTCTTCGTGTATGAGGGTGTTCATGAATGGTTTTAGTTTGTTTGTTAGCGTTTTTGTTAAAATTGTGTAGTCTACGTTTAGGAGAGATATAGGTCTGTAGTTTTTAAGGATTGTTTTGTCTGAGTTGTCTTTAGGTATGAGAGTGATGTATGACATGTTCAAGCTTGGTGGGAGTTCTTTGTTCTCGAAAGCTTCTGTGTCTGCTGTGAGTCCGTCCGGCCCTGGTGATTTGTCTTTTTGCATAGTGTTTATTGCAAGTGTTATGTCTGTAAGTGTCAGCTCCGCATAGACCTTTCTTGTCTGCATCTGATAGTTTCTTTGTAAAGTGCATAAATGTGTCTTGTATGCGTGACTGGACGTTTTCTTCTGTGTACAGGTTTTTGTAGTAATCTTTAAAAGCCTGTACAATGTTTTGTGTTTCTGTCTGTGTGGTTCCGTCTAGATTTACTATTTGCCCTACCTGTCTGCAGCGTTGTATGTTTTGTTGTATTGCCATGTATTGTTTACTGGGTGTTTCTTGTGTGATTGTGTTCAGTTTCGTCCGTAGTAGGGCGCCCTGAAACCTGTGGTGCTTGTATTGTTCTAGCTGGTCTTGTAATGTGAGGATAATGGGTGAATTTATGTATGTTTGTTTTGTAAGCTGTATTGCATCTTCTACTAGTTTCTCTTGCTTTATCCTGTCCTTGTGTATCCTAGCTGACATTAACTGCGTTCGTTCACGTATTGTATTTTTTAAATATTTCCCAGTGGTGTTGTATGTTTTCTGTTGGCACATCAGTTGTGTATGTAAGGATGAGTCTCGTTATATGTTCCGTGTATGTTTTGTTTTGGAGTAAAGTGTTGTTAAATTTCCAGTGTGGAGAGCGTTTGAAATGCGTGCTTGCCTGAGAAGAGCTAATGGCTGTGAGTATTGCTTTGTGGTCTGTAAACTTTAAAGTTTCTGGTAAGTGTCTGGCGTGAATTGTATGGTGTGTTGATGGTATATAAATTCAGTCTAATCTTGAAGCTCGGTTGTGTGTTTTGTTTGGGTGTGTGGTGTCCGTGCTGTGGGGATGTGCGTGTCTATATGCGTCTGTTAGGCTGTGGGTGTCTATTATGTTCTGTAATACAGGGTGGTCATAAAGTCTTTCCCTGATTTTGCTTAGCCCACCATTGAAATCAGGGAAAGACTTTATGACCACCCTGTATATCTAATTGGTGTGTGTCTTCTCCGTTGATTCTCCTTATCTGTGCTCTAACCTCACCACCTATCAGATCCACATCTGTCAAAACAGTTAAAATCACCACCTAGTATAATGTTGTGTCCCCTGTATAAGTGTGTGAGTAAGTTATCTAGGCTATCGTAAACTTGCGGCTGGTGACTGTAGTTTGCTGGGGCGTGTATGTTAACTATCGTGTATGTGTGTTTCTTGTTTCCTACGTGAACTATGGCTATTTTACCCTCGGTGTCCCTGTTTGTTCTAAGTATTTCCCACCTGTCTGATGTTTGTAATATAGCTGTTCCTGAACCAGTGTTGTGAATGGCTAAGCTAAAACAAGAATGCCTTAGTCCTAACTGGGTTGTGATCTGTGATGCGTGTTTGTCTGTGTGTATGTTGGTTTCTTGTAAAAGTATAAAGTCTGGTTTGTGTTTATGAATAAGTGATATGATGTGATGTATTTTTGTGCGAACGCCGCTGGTATTTATACTTAACAATACAATATCTATCGCCATTTTAAATCTAAAATACATTACAGTCGCATTATGTTATAAGTGCATATACAATAATGATTTACAACATACCCGTTGTTGAATGAAAAATTACTTGTGTAGGCTGTTTCCTTGTTCCTCGTCATCTGCTGGGTTTCTTGTGAGATCGATGATGAGTTTGGTGCGTGAGTCTATTTCAGGTGGGCTTGTCTGCTCTGCTGTTGTAGTGATGTTGCTGATAATGTACTTTGTCTCAAATGTCTGGGTTGGTGGTGGTGCTGCTTTCCTAGTGGTTGGTGTGGATGTCAGTACTGGTTTCTGTTCTTTTTCTGTGCCGTCTGTGTCGGGGCTAATAGGTGCCGAGTGCCGTCTTGTTTGATTGTTGGAGGGAGCCATTGCAATGTCGCCTTCACCCGCTCCTTCTCCAGGTTCTCAACCATGATGGTGAGCTCCGGGTTCGTCAGCTGAATTTTCTTTCCGTGCAGTTTCGAATAAAATCGTGTGTGTGTGCTTCTGCCGACAGGTTTAAGTACCATCTCACTGGGTTCTAGAAACGGTATAGTGTTGAAATGCCGTCTATAGGCACTCCCCCCGGGCCCACCAAAACACTGGTGAGAAACGACGGGGACGCCTTCGCCGCCGCCTGCGGTCCTGAGACGGACAGAACCAAGGTTCCCGCCCGGTGGATGTTCCCTCCCTCGAAAGCGTCCATCGTGATGCTTACAGATGCGGTGATGTTACTTGGATTCATTGTTGAAATCTTGAGCTGGTGAACAAACTGTAAATCCGTGCGATGTCTGGACGAAAGATTTATTCGTTGTGAAGAGAAACCAGAGTTGATGTTGCGGTTTGATTAAGTATACTCAATATGGCATTGAAAATGTATGGCAGACACATTGTTTTTTCTTTTTTTCTTTTGCCCCTTCTGGGGTTCAAAGTGAGGTCTATTGACTTTATTAATAGGATGTGTGATTTGTGTGTGATCCCGGCCCTGGCTAAGACACTTTGATCTTAGCCAAAAGGCTTGTTTTGCATGCGATCTTTCAACGTTAGTATTACAAATAGAACTTGGTTCTTTTTATAAATAGTTTTTAAATACGGCATTTAGTTTTGTCTGTTTTCAGTACTCTGTCTAAACTAATATTTTGTTGTAAACATTCATCTGCTTAATCATGTTTTATTAAATTAAAAATATAATTTGCGTACTTACGGTTTGTGTAAATCAATTTAGCAGCATGCACGCATTAATCTTTTCTAGTTGACTTAAAAATTAATATCTTTGTTAATTCTTTTTTATTTCCCTTGTTTATCAATATATTGATATTATTATTGCCCTTTATGTATTTTTTTGGCAGTGTGACTAATCAGTTTATGGCAATCATTTTACATGCTGTAATCTCTTTCTTCTTTCTCCACTCAGTCCCAGCTTCCATTTGCTTCTTTTGATAGCTTTTTCGGCCATTATGTGTATATTTTCATAATCAACAATTAGCAGTTTTACAGAATCGATTTATCAGACAGCAAAGACATCAGCAGGGAAATAAATTATCTTGTGGCCTTTCTGCTGCTTACCCGGATGACGACCTTAATTTTCATGTGGTTATTTCATTCTTTTATATTCCATGTCAACTTCATTGAATATTTGTGGTCAAACTCATCATGACTTATAATCTACCGTCAATGCACCATGAAAAAAAATTGAAATGCCTGGGCGTTGTTTTAGTGAGGGTTCAATTTCTCTTTTATGGTGCTCAGCGCGTTGGTTCCGTATATTCCCGAAAATATACCACGAAAAGATTGCAATGTATGCGCGTTCTTTTAATGGGTGTTCAATTTAGATTTGGCGTTGCAATGTGCGCTGTTTCCGTGTTTTTACCGAAAGGGTGGTGGGATATTTGTCATTGTTCGTTTCAAGACAATTAGTATACTGGGGATTATGGGAGTCAGAAAGGTGATTTGCGCGTGAGTAGACAGCACGTACATTGTTCAGTTATCAAACCACAAGATCTTGTATTGTTGGACATGCGCCCTAATATAACTCACGGATCTTGGTGTGTCTAGGATGACCGAGGCGCGCCTCGCCAGAACGAGGCAGAGTTCCTGTAAATGTGTTAATAATCTTCGCTCTAGGTCGAGGAAGTTAGTTGCTTATCCTTTACAGGACGTGGCAATCAACCCCAGCTTTTATTGGCTGTTTGTGATTTTTCTAGGCAATTTTTTCATTCAGTAGTTTGCCATTGCTTTCTGAGCGGTACGGCGCTTATACCATTGTTAAAAATCCACACAACGCGATCTGCTACCAAACCGCCTGCAGCAGGTTTCGAACCTGGTATATCTGGATTATGAAATTGCGTTCATATCCATTAGGTCACAGACGCCGACTAGGTGGAGGAAGGTACTGCAAATTTAAATCGTAAACAATTTCCTCTACGAGCTCAGTATATCAGTTCTTCAATGAGATCTCGATGATCCCGGCTTCCTCTTCCAATTTCTTCTCAATTTTCTCTTTAGCTTTCCTATTCTTCGTTTCCCCTGTAGGTTCCGGTCATGAGCACTTGTGATTATCAATCACTCAGTACCCTTTAGCTCCTCCAGGCGGTTAGGCTTCAACAAAAACATGCCAAGTCCTCCTGTCACATGACTTCAACAAAAACATGCCAAGTCCTCCTGTCTGGTGCCATCCCCTCAAGGTATTTCCTCATCACATTTATTCCTGTCTCTAGCTCTCTTCTTGCTGCATTACCAGTGTCGTGGAATATTCTAATCCACATATATAAATTATTAGGTAAATATGAAGCCTAACAAATAAAATTAATAAAGAAAAGAAGAATGGTAAAGAACAGTGCTGTCACAAAGAAGGTACTCGAAATCCCCCTTGTTTTCTGCTTCGTCTGCAAATTGTAACGCTTTCACGTTGATAGTAAAAGCTTACTGTATTATACCCGCTTTCTTCAATGAAACGTGTGCTGTATTTCTTGGAAAAACATTGAGAGGCAGACTGCGTAATGACCTAAATTAATCCTAACATTAATTATACTGCGTTACCAAAACGAACGAACAGATGGACTAAAGGATAAAGAGAGAGGGAGGGCTGAAAATCAGGAACGCATGCAACACGCTTCGCGCGATACACAAATGCTGCCATCACGCGTGTAAGACTACAAGCACTAACTTTTTCGGACGGACAGTGATAAATTCACTACCCTTCCCAGAGTTAGGTTTTAAAATCATAAAAAACGCTTATTAGGAAAGATAACAATAGATGGGTTTACGGTTGAAAACATAACAGTACCCAGACAGCACATCTTCGAAACAGGAGGTAGAAAATACATATTTTGAACGCAGCCACGTAGCTCTTTTAAATTTGGATATTTGGGTTCCTTAGGGCTTGCTGACCAAGAATATGTAAAACGTTACGCAAATAGTCCAGGAATTAATAAATTATACCCAAAATAAAATAGTGGGGATGCCTGACAGCATGGAATCATTTCTGCTCATAAAATTTTTTTTATAACGTGTTTGAACAAAACCTTACGTTACAGAAATAGCCTACCATGTAAACTCCAAATTGATTGGAGCGCAACAAATGAAAGACTAACCACGATTGGTCGGGCTATAAATACTATCTTTCGTTGTTAGGGGAGACGTGAAAAGGTAACATTTTTTCAAACACTTGTCGAAACGTGGCCTCATTGGCTAGACTCGCTGATATACTCACTTAGGAGCGTTAGTTCGAGACCACTTGTTTAAATAAGCTTGATAAAGCAACAGTGCGTTGAAGCCAGCTCATAATTTTGCTAGATAAAAGCCTGGAACATAAGCAGATGGGAATTTGTGCCAGTAATTGTGCCAGAATTCATTGCTAATCAACGTATCTGTGTTTATTTCCATGAAATTGTGGTAAGCTTGAACCATTCAGTATCTTTTAATGAAAATTGAATGTAAATTGTTAATTTATGCCTGTATATATATGTGTAGTTCAGTGGCAAACAGGAGATAAAGCCTATAATGCTCCAGCCTGAACAGAGGGTGTCGGAGGGAAGTAAAACGGCATGGAATGGCCAAATAGTACACTGACACCTGGATGATTGATTAGACAGAAATAATGCTGGAAGTGCAGAGGCGTGGTAACCATTAAGGAGGTAAATATTGGTATAAAGTATTTCAGATGAAGCTGACAGTTGGCCTAACGCTCTGAACTCAATGTTTGTGTTGTATTGTGCTCAGTGTAGAACTAGAGTATCAATTAGTTATGAAGTAGAAGGTACATCCTTCTTGTTTACAGGGACCGTGGTCTTGATGGTACTGAGCAGCACCTGGTCAGAGCTTTGCTGAATCCAGAGTCGGACAGCATACTCCTTGGTCTTTTTAGCTATCAGTGAGGTGTCTCCAGAGCCCAGGGGAGAATTCGAGCAGAGGAGTCCTTTCCTGCCGCCATCACGCAAGATAAGCTGATTTGGCCAGCTGAGCTCAACATTATGTCCCCTCATCTTGAAATGACTTTGTAAAAAATAACATTCAGAGGGGAATTTAATTGTCTTAATATCAGGAACTGAGAACATCTCCAATACTAGTCCCAAAAGACAAACTATTGAAGTCATGATGACAAATACCAACAGAGCTTGAACAAAACAAAACCAGTATTACCTCATATTACCACTACACAACTGACACACATAGGATATTTTAATAATATATGTCACTACAATATTCATATTGATAAAGTCTGTACATATACTTGTAATTAAAATTGATTGTGATTCCTGGTTCCTTTGTATTTGAATCAGGACACATATACCTTTATGATAACAATGAATACATATTGTTATTTGAAAAGTTATCAGTGACTCCTTAAGATATTCTCATAGAGTGTTATATGTATGTGAGTGTCACAGTGTTGTCAAGAGTAGTGGATTAAATTAAATTGTTTATCTGTCTGTTGTTGTGACTTACACTTCATCATACACATACCCTAGACACATAACGTAGTCATCACACTATTCCAGAATAATTCTGACTGAGATATATATATTGTTGCTGTCATTTTCGACGGAGTCATCTGTCAAGTTATTTGCTTATGTTTGTATCATAAGTATAATTGTGTCTTTACCTGCGATGTCAGGTTGATTAGGGGTTGTCTTCCCTTGTTTATTCATTCATTGTGTTTGACCTTTAGGGTCAGAGGTTGACAGTTCGGCGTGGGCCTATGGGAAGGTTTTTTAAGCGGGAGTGAGATATACTTCCGGGAAGCCGGGAGGTCCTGTTTTTCTGAAGGGACCAAGAGTCCATTGTTTTTCGGGGAGAATCTTCGAAGTAACTGCTATGGCAGTTTTCCCCAGTGAATCTCTGTGCGTCGGGATGACGACAGAATTCCTTGTGTAGTTCTGAGGATTCATTTACCAGGTAATACCGACCTTTATGCATTATTACGCTTTTCGGTGGCAGAACATGTAAAGGATTACCTAGGGTGAACAGCAGCTCACTGATCCGCCATTTCAGAACTTATATATTTGTGCTCGAGGTAGCCATCCAAGACTGTTAGTCTTATATTGTCCAGAAATCCAGTGACGAAGATATATTGTGGGAGCCGCAGATTGGCGGAACTTCTATCTACAATAAGTATTACTGCAGGGTTGATGATAACCTATTTAACAGAAGTACACGGCCGACGTTAGGACGAGGCCTGTGCTTCCGGCTATTATACTACAGCCTGATATGTGCAATTGGCAGGGAGTGCCAAGTTGCACCTGTGTGTCAAGGTAACTAAGGCATCTGACGCGTTTAGTCAGAGACGCCAAGGGCGACGCTACGAACTGTCATTATTGAAGAACTTTGCTATTGACCATGCACGTCTATTCTGATGTTTACCTTTTTGAATGCCAAATGTATACCTATCGATGTCAGGTCAGCATGACCTTGTTACACTGACTGTTCCTGTTGATATTATGTGTGTTCCCGTCAATAAATGTCTTGAAACATGCCTGCAGTGTCAAAGCATCCTTGATTACTGCATGTGAGAGTATGGGTTGCAGGATCTACATCTATACGAGCCTAAACACATTCGCGTCTTCATTCGCACCCACACTCAACTCATCATACGCTCGCACTACACATCTAACAACATGTAAACTGTCTTGGGCCAGTGATCACCTCAACAAGAAAAAAAAGACAGTTACATTTCTGGTGGCCAGTGTGGGGACTCTTATGATACATTTCTTGTCGCCAATGTGGCCTAGAAACTTACATTTCTGATGGACCAGATCTGTGGGTTTAAAAAGAACAGAGCGAGCATTTGACATTATTGTTGACATTTATGGATTCAGAAATTTACATTCCTGGTTGGCTGTTACATGTATGATGTCTCCAGTTTTGTCGAGAAAGTTACAAGAAGGACAAGTACACATTACACTTCTGATCTGTGGGTCTAAGCTACACACGGGACAGCCGTAATACAGCGCTAATTCTACACTTGCAAGTTTTGGCTACAACAGGACAGATATAGGTCATCAACGGTTGACACAAATAAACAGTACGAGCATTTATATTATAATGCTACATAAAGCATAACAAGACAAGTACTGAAGTGAACTACTAGGCATTTGCTACGTGGACCATAACTGCATAGAAGGCGGGTTCCTATTGTAAACAGTACTGCGGGTTGTTACACGTTTCATTCAACAACAGACTTTTCTAGGTCAGAGTATTCAAGCTACATTGTTGGAGGTCAAGTGTCTGTAAACAGTACGTGAAATTGTAAACATTCAATGTGCAAGCCCTAATTTGAGAAGGTCATAGTAACTTTGGTTCGTGAATACCACTTTATGTTACAGTGGATTTGACGTTCAGTGCGCGTTTGACATTTCGTTTCTGTGTTCGCAAGGAGCAAGAAATTTATTTTAGTTTCAGCTGTGACTGAACTTGTTCTGCAACACATTGAAATTGATTGCTATATGTTTATGTCACTTCTACTGTTTTGTGTATTTTTCTGCGGGTTTTTCGGTTGGTGGGTCTTACGGTAAATATGCCACTTGATCGAGGCTTACTGTAAGCGGTCTGTAGGTGCAAATTTTCTTAATTTGGAAATTTGCTAGTGACAATTGGTCGCTATTGATGTTAGCTGTGATGTAATTGTACTTAACGTTGTTTTTGTAATATTTTGTCTGTTTTTCAGTTTTGATTGTCGATTTGTTTTGTTTGTATTCTGTAGGTCTCTCCTTTCTTGTGTATTTCTCTACACATTTTTGGTTAAAACAGTGTTGCCATTTGTATTGTTTTGTATTTTTGTCTTTGTATTTTTTTTTGGTTGTACTACATTACTGTCATGCACAGTCTACATACACATACTTGGTCATGTTTTGATATTATTGATAAGGTAGACTCTTCATATAGAGTTTGTTAAATAATATTATATAAGATATTTATACAAGTTCTTTGATAAAAGACTTGTTATCTACAAAGATTGAGACAGTAAAATAAAGTGAAGTGAGTATACAAGTCTAGCATTTCAGACTTGTCTCCCATTGAAGTGGGATAAGGTAATTTATTTAATTTTTTTTTTCAGGTTTCTGATCTCATTAGACAGAATGTCTACATTGGATTTCTTCATCCAGCAAGGGTTGACCCTTGGTAAGTCTGGTAAAGAATTGGAAGAATATTCATCTGCTCAATTCGCCATTGCATTAAAGTCAGAAGAAAAGAAACAAAAAGAGGAAATTAAATTGAAAGCAGAAGCTGAACTAAAGAAGCTAGAAGCTGAGAATAGAAGATTAGAACTTGAAGAAAGAAGGTATCAAAGAGAGGCTGAGGAGAGAAAAGCTCAAGCTGCTGCTGAGGAGAGGAAAGCTCAAGCTGCAGCTGATGAAAGAAAATTCCAGATGGAAATGGAAGACAAAAAACTTCAAGCTGCTGCAGAGGAAAAAAAACTTCAAGCTGCTGCAGAGGAAAAAAAACTTCAAGCTGCTGCTGAGGCTGAAATTAGAAAAATGGAACATGAGGAAAGAAAACAGAAGATGGAACTTGATGAAAAACTCGCAATTTTGGAGTTAGAGAAATTGAAATTGGCGAGTACGGGTGCTCAGCAAACAACTTCGAGTACGACAAAGGAGTTTGTTAGTAGGATTAAATTGCCTCATTTCAATCCTTTAAAGGATGACGTAGCAGATTATCTAGATAGATTCCAATTTTTGTGCGATACGCATAACATAAAAAAGGAAAAATATGTTGAACAACTGATGCCATTTTTTACAGGTGACACAGTGACTACTCTTATGACAATAGACGAACATGAGAGGACTAATTATGATGTTGTCAGGGCAGCATTACTAAAGAAATACCAATTAAAACAAGAAGACTATCGTCTTCGTTTTAGGACAATGTTGCCAGAAAATGGAGTAGATTTCTCTGATTTTGTTACAAAGATACGTCGTACATTTACACGATGGGTTGAGTTGTCTCAGATTGAGAAAACATATGAAGGTCTAATGGACTTATTATTGCGAGATAAGGTTTTGTCATCTGTTAATGATTCTTTTCTTGCATTCCTTCATGAGCGTAAGCCTAAAAACTTAAAAGAAATGGAGGAATACTGTTGTCAGTATGCCACAGCACATCCCCATGCTACAGTTAGCAATTCTAAAGTGAAAGAAGGGTTGCCAGCTGCTTCGGCAACACCATATGGCCCTAATTTCAGAAAAAAATTTCAGGGTGCTCAACAAAATTGGAATAGGGGAAGTAATCAAAATTACACTCAGAAGCGGAGTAATCCAACACATGATGGTTCTTCGTCTATGCAGTGGAGACAAGATGGTAGTTCTCGTAATTTTAGTGGTAATAATTTGAGACACTTTCGTAAAGGCTATCCAAATAATAACTATTCAAATTTTCGAGGTAATCATTCTCGACGTCAAGATTATGACGATGGTGAATTTAGAAACCGGGATTCAAACCGGAATGATGATTACAATAGGCAATATGATAACAATTACAGGGGAAATGATAGTCGAAATAATTACAGGGGAAATGATAATCGAGGTAGACCTAGGTTTAACAAAAAAAGACCTTACCAACAGGCAAACTCTGCGCAACAAGAGTTTGATGGAGCCTGTAATACAGTAAATGATAGTGGTAACTCTAGGGCTATCACTGGTTGTGCTTTCGATTTTGGGAGAGCAACTGAATGCCCCCAATGCTTAACATTGTTTGACTCATCAACTGTATCTACGCTAAGTTGTGGTCACCCTCTTCCTGCTCTACCTGCTACAGTTGCGCATGATGGGAGAGGATCTCTCATCTTACATAAAGGTCTAATAAATGATAGGCTAGTCTCAGTACTTTTCGATTCGGGATGTACTACCGTCGGGGTTAAGGAGTCTCTGATAGATCCTTGCTGTGCCACGGGAAAAACAATCAAATGTGTTACATTTGGTGGTACTATGGAAAGCTATCCTACTGCTATTATTAGGATTGACACTCCTTTCTTCACAGGAGATGTCCATGCATGTCTTCTTCCTAATCCTATTGCGGATCTTATAATCGGTCGTATTCATGGGGTTAAGGAATGCACCTCGCAACAAATTTCTAGTTGGGAAGAAAAAAACATTCAAACGGTCAATGCAGTGGTGACAAGAGCTCAAGCTCTTAATCCCCCAACTTCATCTGATAATAGTAATGAAGTTGATAGCCAAGACGAGCACTTGGTGATTTCCCATGACTCGTTTGTTAAACGTCAAGAAGAGGATCCTTCTTTGAAGAAATACTTCCTTCTTGCAAAGAAAGGGGATCCCAATCAAAATACGAATCACAAATCGTATATCACTATGAAGAATGGTATATTGGTACGAATGGTACAACACTCGGACAAGTCTATGCATTCGCAAATTCTTGTGCCTAAGTGTATGAGAGCCTTAATTCTTCGGCATGCACACGATTCTCAGTGTGCGGGACACATGGGTTTTTCCAGAACTAAAACTAGAGTCCTTGCGTCATTCTTTTGGCCATTCGTGAATAAAGACATCCGAATTTATTGCCGATCTTGCAAAATTTGTCAAGAGGTCAAGTCTAGGGGTCCGAGACATGCTGCTCCTATTCAGGCTGCAGATATTCCGATTCGGCCGTTTCAGAAAATGGCTATAGACATCATTGGTCCGTTCAAAATTAAGTCAGCCAGAGGACACCAATTTATCCTCACTTGCGTGGACATGTGCACGCGTTGGCCAGAGGCTATTCCTCTGAAGAGCATATCAACTGTCGATATCGCTGATGCTCTTTGGCTCGTATTTTCTCGTCTGGGATTCCCCGGAGAAATACTGTCGGATCACGGCACTCAGTTAATTTCGGACGTTATGTCTCAGGTAATGGCTACGCTAGACATTAAAAGGTCTCTCAGTAGTATTTATCATCCAATGTCCAATGGATTGGTAGAACGTCTTAACAGGACACTAAAGAACTTACTTGGCAAGATAACGGAGGATCATCCTGAAGATTGGGACAGGGTTTTACCTGCAGTCCTCTTTGCCTATAGAGAGGTTCCCAACGAGCATACAGGGTTTTCTCCTTTCGAACTTGTCTTTGGCGCGCAACCGCGCGGGCCAATGTCCTTGTTACACGATTTGATAACTTCCGATAATATTGACGATGATACACAATCGTCATATGAATATGTTATAGCTCTTAGAGAAAAGATTATCGAATCGTGCAGGTTAGCAACTTCATCTTCCGAATTTGCGAAAGAAAAAGCTAGGCGATTTGCTAATAAGAAAAGACGCCTACGTCAACTTTGTCCTGGAGACAAAGCATATGTCTTACTGCCCTCAAGAGAGAATAGACTTCTCATTTCTTGGAAGGGTCCATACACTATAGTCTCGAAAATTTCTGATGTCGACTATATTGTCGATGTGGATGGAAGGCATAAAACCTTCCATATAAATATGCTAACAGAGTTTATTGAACGTCCAGACTATTTACAGCCTATTTTCCAGGCGACGGACGACTCTCCAGTTCAACATGGTCACATCTCATCCCTGTCCGTTACAGGATGAGGAAACTATTTTTTCTGACGTGAACTTACCTCTTCCTACGATTCCACTTATTTCAACGGAATCGTGGAGAGACGTTACAGTCTCTTCTCACTTGTCTTTTGAGGAACAACGTCAAGTATCCTCTACGTTACAATCATATCAGGATGTCCTTACCGACATTCCTGGACACACAGATGTCATAGAACATGACATCATACTTACTGATCGTAATCCGATCAGAGTAAGACCATACCCAATACCTATTCATTTTCAAGCACAAGTCGAGAAAGAATTGGATGAAATGATTCAACTACAAATAATTGAACCATCCACTTCAGCTTATTCTTCGTCGATAGTTATTGTTCGAAAGAAAGACAATAACATACGTCTTTGCGTTGATTATCGCAAATTAAATCAAGTTACGAAGTTCGATGCTGAACCTATGCCGTTATTAGATGATCTACTTATTAGACTTTCTAAAGCTAAATTCTTTACTAAACTAGACTTGTCGAAAGGTTATTGGCAAGTCCCATTGACGGAACACGCCAAACCTCTCACTGCTTTTTCGACACCTAGGGGTCTGTTTCAATGGAATTTTATGCCTTTCGGGCTTATGAACGCCCCAGCGACTTTCGTGCGCATGATGCGACGAATTCTATCAGATCGTGCAGATGTCATTGCATATTTAGACGACATCTGTCTTTTCAGCGATACTTGGGAAGAACACTATGTGGGTCTGAAGGAATTGCTATCTACTCTACGTGAGCATAGTTTGACTGCTAAACCCTCTAAAGCTTTTGTTGGGTTTAGTGAAATTTCCTTCCTAGGTCATCGAGTTGGTCATGGTCTGTTGAAGACAGAGGACCAAAACATTTCAAAGATATTAAATATCTCGGTTCCGAAGACAAAAAAGCAAGTGCGTAGTCTCTTGGGATTGATACAATTCTATGGAAGATTCATTGAGAATCTGTCCTCCATTATGGCACCACTTTCAACGTTATTGAAAAAAGGTTCTCCTAATATGGTGCGTTGGTCCCAAGAATGCCAATCTTCATTGGATCAGGTTAAGAATTTGTTCTCATCTCATCCTATCTTAAGACTACCGACGATTGATAAGACTTTTGTCCTTCGTAGTGATGCCTCTTCCACTGGCATTGGAGCGGCACTAATGCAGGAATATTCAGGAACTCTGCATCCTGTAATGTATATTTCTAGGAAGCTGAATGCGGCAGAAAGGAATTACTCGGTTTTGGACCGTGAATTGTTGGCTATGGTTTGGTCCATTCTTAAGCTACAAAGGTTCCTTCTGGGCGCGCATTTCTTTATGGAAACCGACCAAAAAGCTCTTACGGCTATGCAAAGTAAGGATTTGAAGAGCTCGAGATCTACTCGTTATGCTATTGCTCTTCAGCCTTTCCATTTCACGGTGCGAGCTATCCGTGGTTCGGATAATGTGATGGCGGACATATTGTCTAGATGCCCACATGATTCCAGTTAAATCTTGTGTCCTAGTTTTTCCTGATATATTTTCAGACTTAGGTCTGTCCTTAATATCATAATATGTTGTAATACAAATGTATTTGGATGATGTTTAGATAATTTAACAAATTTCATTTTGTCCATCCATCAGTGATATGTTGCTAAAATAGCATTGACATTTGTATATTGCTATGATTATATTATTTAGTAATGTTTGATATATGATTGGTATTGCCAGCAACTTAGGTTTCTTGAATGGTATCCCTTAGTTTGTTTGGCTTAAAGGAAATATTTTCTCCTATGTTGGGAGATGATTTGTACCCTCTTCTATTGTACCTGATATTAAGTTCATTGTTTGCATGAGCACAGAAGTGATACTGGTGCTATCTTGCTCATGAACATATTAAAAAAAAAATTGCATTTTTTTTTTTACAGGGGGGTGGTAGTAATGTTGCTGTCATTTTCGACGGAGTCATCTGTCAAGTTATTTGCTTATGTTTGTATCATAAGTATAATTGTGTCTTTACCTGCGATGTCAGGTTGATTAGGGGTTGTCTTCCCTTGTTTATTCATTCATTGTGTTTGACCTTTAGGGTCAGAGGTTGACAGTTCGGCGTGGGCCTATGGGAAGGTTTTTTAAGCGGGAGTGAGATATACTTCCGGGAAGCCGGGAGGTCCTGTTTTTCTGAAGGGACCAAGAGTCCATTGTTTTTCGGGGAGAATCTTCGAAGTAACTGCTATGGCAGTTTTCCCCAGTGAATCTCTGTGCGTCGGGATGACGACAGAATTCCTTGTGTAGTTCTGAGGATTCATTTACCAGGTAATACCGACCTTTATGCATTATTACGCTTTTCGGTGGCAGAACATGTAAAGGATTACCTAGGGTGAACAGCAGCTCACTGATCCGCCATTTCAGAACTTATATATTTGTGCTCGAGGTAGCCATCCAAGACTGTTAGTCTTATATTGTCCAGAAATCCAGTGACGAAGATATATTGTGGGAGCCGCAGATTGGCGGAACTTCTATCTACAATAAGTATTACTGCAGGGTTGATGATAACCTATTTAACAGAAGTACACGGCCGACGTTAGGACGAGGCCTGTGCTTCCGGCTATTATACTACAGCCTGATATGTGCAATTGGCAGGGAGTGCCAAGTTGCACCTGTGTGTCAAGGTAACTAAGGCATCTGACGCGTTTAGTCAGAGACGCCAAGGGCGACGCTACGAACTGTCATTATTGAAGAACTTTGCTATTGACCATGCACGTCTATTCTGATGTTTACCTTTTTGAATGCCAAATGTATACCTATCGATGTCAGGTCAGCATGACCTTGTTACACTGACTGTTCCTGTTGATATTATGTGTGTTCCCGTCAATAAATGTCTTGAAACATGCCTGCAGTGTCAAAGCATCCTTGATTACTGCATGTGAGAGTATGGGTTGCAGGATCTACATCTATACGAGCCTAAACACATTCGCGTCTTCATTCGCACCCACACTCAACTCATCATACGCTCGCACTACACATCTAACAACATGTAAACTGTCTTGGGCCAGTGATCACCTCAACAAGAAAAAAAAGACAGTTACATATATATATGTGGCAGCAAGTAAGGTTATCTATAATACACTACTCTCATTAGATATAGATACCTTCACAGCTGATCTCAGTCAGTACACTAAGTCCCCCTATAAATATTTATAACATCCCACTTCACCACATATATTGGGGTCTCGCTCTTGGGATTTTGAATCTTTACCTATTAAAAATATTGGGGGTAATTCACTTCAGGGAATATAAGAATTAAAAGGTATCCTTGGGTGGAATTAAATAAGGTTGAGCTCACGGTGCCTGTGTTGTCCATTATATATATTTAGAATTTGAATTGTTGGTTAGACATTGTAGAAATTTACCTGATAGACAATGGCGGACCTGGCCAAGTTTCGATCTGCTGCTGTTCAGACTGCAAAGGAGTTAGGATTAGATGGGCAAGTTATGGTTGCCTATGTTACTACGGAATGTGACAAATTTATTGAACGCGAAGAAAGAAGGTTTGAAGCCGAAAGAAAGTTAGAGGCTGAAAGGGAAATTAAGAGGTTGCAGATTGAGGCTGAGGCTAAGAAATTGGAAGCAGAAAGAGAAGACAAAAGATTAGCTGCAGAAAGAGAAGCCGAGGAAAGAAGATTCGTGGGGCAGCTTATGAAGTTTTTGCAAAAATGAGCAGAGGTGATCAGGAAAATTATGACATGCTAAAGCAGGCTCTTTTGTTAAGGTATGAAAAGAATGCAGAATTTTATAGGAAAAAATTTAGGAATGCTAAACTACTGTCAGGTGAAACCTATCACCAGTTCTCTGCACGAATAGAGACATACTTGGAGAAATGGACTTCTCTGGGGAAAACCCAAGATCTTAAGGAAATGGTCCTTATAGAGCAATTAAGAGAGTCCATGGCTCCAGACCTGAGAAAGTTTCTCATGGAACAAGGTGCAGAGAGGCTGGATGAGTTGCTAAATGTTGCTGAAAGGTATCAAGCAGCTCAAGCAGAGGTAACAGGTAATAAAAAGAAACAAGTGGATAACTTTAGGGCACCACATAACTTTAATAAATTTGATCCTAGGGATCAACACAAAGGTAAGCACCAGTCTGATAGGCCACGGTATGAAAATAAAAATAAATTCCCACAATTCGATGAAAGGAAATATGATGAAAGAAAATCTTTCAACCAAGGAAAAAGGTGGTGCAAGAATTGTCAGATGGACAATCATGACACTGACCGTTGCAGAAGGAAACCTGTGTATATGGCAACCCTTCAGGTCAGGTCGACCTCAAGACAGGAGGAGGATATTATGTTAGATACCACTCCAGAAGAGATGAGGAAGGCACAGGCTGGGGATAAAACACTCAAGCCTTGTTTCAGAAAATTGTCAACTTGTCATACAACTCCAGGCAAGGGAGATTTTTACATGAAAAACAAGTTGATGTATAGGAAGACTGGAGCTAGATCCAAAGGTCACGGACAGCTGGTACTTCCTAAAAGATATAGGGCAGACTTAATAAGGAGCCTACATGTGAAACCAGATGGGGACCATGAGAAGATAGGTACCATCATTCAAAAGGTGGCTCACAATTATTATTGGCCCAAAGCAAGATGGGACATTGAGAATTTTGTAGAAAGGTGTAGCATAGCACATGAGGGAACACCCACAAGTGGGAACATGGATCAGGACCTGGACACGCCACGGGGCAAAATTAGGCCTGACAATAAAAAGAAATATAGATTTGATAAAGTGGACCAAATGGAATGGGAAGCCCCTTTTCACGGACAAGCTTCACTTAACTGTTTTACAATGGCCACTATGCGGAGAGTGCAAAAAGATGTCTTACCCCAGGATAAGCCGACAATCCCTCAATCGGACTTAAACAAACTGGAGGAAGAGGATGTAGAGAGGAAATCTCTCATCAAGAATTTTAAGTGGGGAGAAAGCCCCAAAAGAAAAATTGGTAGCGGTCGTTTTGTGAATGATAATTCTGGGAGGAAAAATCATCACTATAAAGCTTCGAGTGGAAGAAACCATACCGGTGCATGGACAAATAGGTCCACACAATTAAAGGTCCATATGTAGCTATGTTAAGAACGTGGACT
The DNA here is from genome assembly GCA_024509875.1 of Oreohelix idahoensis. Lineage (NCBI taxonomy): Eukaryota > Metazoa > Mollusca > Gastropoda > Stylommatophora > Oreohelicidae > Oreohelix > Oreohelix idahoensis. Next base: position 381,313 of record JAMPIV010001040.1, read on the forward strand.
GATGAAAAGGCAGAGGAAAACATTACATCTTCATACCAATATGTGAATGAGCTGACCACTCGGTTAAAAACTGGCTGGAAACTTGCCAATGAAAATTTGAAACAAGCCAGGAAGAAACATGCTGCCTATTATAACAGGAAGGCGAAGGACAGAAATTTGGCTGTGGGAGAGAAAGTACTGCTTCTTTTGCCTGGGAGTCAGAATAAGTTACAAATTGGATGGCAGGGTCCATATACAGTTCTAGAGAAGGTGTCTAGAACAAATTATAAGATAGATAAGAAGGGGAAAGAAAAAATCTATCATGTGAATCTCCTGAAGAAATATTTGGAAAGAGAACATCAGGAAGAGACACACTTGTTGACCTTGTCCATCGCCATGGAGATGAAAAAGGAACCACTTTCATCATTTGAATATCCATTACACCCCTGTGAGACAGCAGCACAGGTGAAAATCAGTACACATTTAACGAAAACTCAGAAAGAGAGAGTGCAACAGGTTCTAAATAATCATGCAGAGGTGTTAACAGACCGACCAGGGCATACAAACCTATTGGAATATGATATGAAACTAATAGACTCCACACCTGTCTGTATGAAACCATATTCGATTCCGTTTGCTAAGGAGAAAGCTTTGAAGGAAGAGATAGACTATCTGTTGAAGGAAGGAATTATTTCGCACAGTGAATCTTCGTATAGTTCCGGTGTTGTACTTTTAAGGAAGCCCTCTGGAGAACATAGACTCTGTATAGATTACAGGAGACTGAATGCTATTACAGAAGGACAGGTGGATCCATTGCCGGATACAAATCAGCTGTTTGCCAGACTAAATAAAGCTAAATATTTCTCAAAAGTGGATCTGAGTAAAGGATACTATCAGATTCCAGTGAAGCCTGAGGTTAGACCATACCTAGCTTTTAGTACCTCAGAAGGACACTATGAGTTTAATAGATTGCCATTTGGATTGAAGAATGCGCCTAGTGTCTTCTCTAGAATGATGAGAAAATTATTGGATCCTCTGAATAATCCCTGTATAACAAATTTTATGGATGATATCCTTATAGCAACAGAAACATTTGAGGAACACATTGACTCTCTGAACATGCTGTTTGATCGACTTAGGGAGGCAAATTTAACAGCCCGACCAACCAAATGTTGCGTTGGATGTAAAGAATTGGAATTTTTGGGACACACAGTTTATCAGGGAAACATGACCCCTGACCCAAAGAACTTAGAGAAACTAAAGAAAGCCCCGAGACCACAAACCAAGAAGGACGTGAGATCCTTTGTCTCATTATGTGGTTTCTACCAGAAGTATATCAAAAACTTTAATTCCATATGTGCACCGTTAACTGAATTGACACGTAAAGGACATCCAGATCGCATTACATGGACACCACAATGTGAAATGACTTACCAAGAATTGAAGGAAAAGCTCACAAGTAAACCCATTTTAAAATTACCTGACTTAAGTCAAGAATTCATAGTAAGGACGGATGCAAGTAATATTGGGTTAGGGGCAACTCTACTACAGAAATCAGATGCATTGGATGGGGAATTAAGCCCAGTGGCATATGCTAGCAGAAAGTTGAATAAAGCTGAAATCAACTACTCAACTAGCGAAAAAGAATGTCTTGCAGTAATATGGGCGATAAGAAATTCAATATTTATCTATATGGGAAGGCATTTAAGTTGCAAACAGACCACAAACCGTTATCGTTTCTAGCACAGGCTAGGCATGAGAACTCCAGGTTACTCCGATGGTCTTTACTTTTGGCTCCATATAATTTTAGCATTGAGTATATATCTGGAAAAACCAATTTGGGAGCGGATTTTTTAAGCCGCCATCCGTGTGATGAGAATCACCGTAAACCCCAGAAATAATAATAAATTTCTCTATGTGTATAAAGAATAAAGGACTGACATATAATGTCTGTTTTAAGAGGGGAGGTGTCGTGGAATATTCTAATCCACATATATAAATTATTAGGTAAATATGAAGCCTAACAAATAAAATTAATAAAGAAAAGAAGAATGGTAAAGAACAGTGCTGTCACAAAGAAGGTACTCGAAATCCCCCTTGTTTTCTGCTTCGTCTGCAAATTGTAACGCTTTCACGTTGATAGTAAAAGCTTACTGTATTATACCCGCTTTCTTCAATGAAACGTGTGCTGTATTTCTTGGAAAAACATTGAGAGGCAGACTGCGTAATGACCTAAATTAATCCTAACATTAATTATACTGCGTTACCAAAACGAACGAACAGATGGACTAAAGGATAAAGAGAGAGGGAGGGCTGAAAATCAGGAACGCATGCAACACGCTTCGCGCGATACACAAATGCTGCCATCACGCGTGTAAGACTACAAGCACTAACTTTTTCGGACGGACAGTGATAAATTCACTACCCTTCCCAGAGTTAGGTTTTAAAATCATAAAAAACGCTTATTAGGAAAGATAACAATAGATGGGTTTACGGTTGAAAACATAACAGTACCCAGACAGCACATCTTCGAAACAGGAGGTAGAAAATACATATTTTGAACGCAGCCACGTAGCTCTTTTAAATTTGGATATTTGGGTTCCTTAGGGCTTGCTGACCAAGAATATGTAAAACGTTACGCAAATAGTCCAGGAATTAATAAATTATACCCAAAATAAAATAGTGGGGATGCCTGACAGCATGGAATCATTTCTGCTCATAAAATTTTTTTATAACGTGTTTGAACAAAACCTTACGTTACAGAAATAGCCTACCATGTAAACTCCAAATTGATTGGAGCGCAACAAATGAAAGACTAACCACGATTGGTCGGGCTATAAATACTATCTTTCGTTGTTAGGGGAGACGTGAAAAGGTAACATTTTTTCAAACACTTGTCGAAACGTGGCCTCATTGGCTAGACTCGCTGATATACTCACTTAGGAGCGTTAGTTCGAGACCACTTGTTTAAATAAGCTTGATAAAGCAACAGTGCGTTGAAGCCAGCTCATAATTTTGCTAGATAAAAGCCTGGAACATAAGCAGATGGGAATTTGTGCCAGTAATTGTGCCAGAATTCATTGCTAATCAACGTATCTGTGTTTATTTCCATGAAATTGTGGTAAGCTTGAACCATTCAGTATCTTTTAATGAAAATTGAATGTAAATTGTTAATTTATGCCTGTATATATATGTGTAGTTCAGTGGCAAACAGGAGATAAAGCCTATAATGCTCCAGCCTGAACAGAGGGTGTCGGAGGGAAGTAAAACGGCATGGAATGGCCAAATAGTACACTGACACCTGGATGATTGATTAGACAGAAATAATGCTGGAAGTGCAGAGGCGTGGTAACCATTAAGGAGGTAAATACTGGTATAAAGTATTTCAGATGAAGCTGACAGTTGGCCTAACGCTCTGAACTCAATGTTTGTGTTGTATTGTGCTCAGTGTAGAACTAGAGTATCAATTAGTTATGAAGTAGAAGGTACATCCTTCTTGTTTACAGGGACCGTGGTCTTGATGGTACTGAGCAGCACCTGGTCAGAGCTTTGCTGAATCCAGAGTCGGACAGCATACTCCTTGGTCTTTTTAGCTATCAGTGAGGTGTCTCCAGAGCCCAGGGGAGAATTCGAGCAGAGGAGTCCTTTCCTGCCGCCATCACGCAAGATAAGCTGATTTGGCCAGCTGAGCTCAACATTATGTCCCCTCATCTTGAAATGACTTTGTAAAAAATAACATTCAGAGGGGAATTTAATTGTCTTAATATCAGGAACTGAGAACATCTCCAATACTAGTCCCAAAAGACAAACTATTGAAGTCATGATGACAAATACCAACAGAGCTTGAACAAAACAAAACCAGTATTACCTCATATTACCACTACACAACTGACACACATAGGATATTTTAATAATATATGTCACTACAATATTCATATTGATAAAGTCTGTACATATACTTGTAATTAAAATTGATTGTGATTCCTGGTTCCTTTGTATTTGAATCAGGACACATATACCTTTATGATAACAATGAATACATATTGTTATTTCTATAATACACTACTCTCATTAGATATAGATACCTTCACAGCTGATCTCAGTCAGTACACTAAGTCCCCCTATAAATATTTATAACATCCCACTTCACCACAACCAGCGCGTGATATTGACCTTTATTCGTTTATTATTAACACCCTACGCTTGGTCCAGCGGGAGTGACAGCTGGTTGCAATAGGTCCTGATCTTCATGTGTGAAATGTCATCCCAAACCCGCGCAGAGTGCTCGTCTTGTGACATCGAACATCTACCTTAAATCTCTCTTTTCTTCTCTTTCTTTGTTTCCTTCTATTTTACTGTCTCATTCCTGTCATGAATTGATCAAAAGTACTGTAGACCGGAAGTTGTGGAGAGACATGATCACCAACGCCACCTGGCATTATACTTGAAGAAGACGATTCATGTCATCTATTCTGAGGTTTATCTGCGTGATAATTAACGGGTTTTTTTTTTAGTGAGGGAGAATCCAAATGTTATATGTAATTAATTATGGTGAAGAAGGTGAAGCGTGTTTTGGTACAGTCACTCACAGTAGCGCACACACCAAGTCATGGAATGGTGTAACGTCTGATGATATGTTAACCATGGTTTATTACAATTATAACATCACGTAGATCTAGACGAATACAGTTACATCGAAACATGAATCTTCATAATGTAGTTAACACACCATACGGCCCTTACACATCCTGGCCTACAAAATCTCTACTCCTCACATCAGTGCACAAATACTGCATCTACGGCAGATATATAATAATCAAGGCCTACAAAATCTCTATACTTCACATCAGTGCACAAATACTGCATCTATGGCAGATATATAATAATCAAGGCCTACAAAATCTCTATACTTCACATCAGTGCACAAATACTGCATCTACGGCAGATATATAATAATCAAGGCCTACAAAATCTCTATACTTCACATCAGTGCACAAATACTGCATCTACGGCAGATATATAATAATCAAGGCCTACAAAATCTCTATACTTCACATCAGTGCACAAATACTGCATCTACGGCAGATATATAATAATCAAGGCCTACAAAATCTCTATACTTCACATCAGTGCACAAATACTGCATCTACGGCAGATATATAATAATCAAGGCCTACAAAATCTCTATACTTCACATCAGTGCACAAATACTGCATCTACGGCAGATATATAATAATCAAGGCCTACCAAATCTCTATAGCCCTGCGCAGGCATACATTATCCAAAAAACACCTTAGGGCTGACCACCTCAGTCAAAAACCCTGCACACACTGAACCCACGGGAACACACCCCGTTCACACAGTCACGAGAATCTACCGTTCTCTTAACACTGCTCTCAAAAATCCCTGCGGACACTAGCCGCGAGAGCTATTCACACATCACTTAAAACCAGTACAGAAACAGTTCATTATGACCAGAGTTCACCTGCTATCTGACATACTGTCTTCCACGAAACTAAGAGGAGATATCTTTAAACAAATCCATACCAATCTGTAAGCAAGTACTCTAACCCAAAATTAACTCTACTCAACACGTATTTCCCAAGATCATTTCCCTTTCATCACATCTGCACTTATCAGTTTGCCACACTCCCAGGGAAAAAAAAATGATTATATCATTTTTTTTTTTTTGTTGAAAATTAACTCCCAAAAATTTAACGGTCAATGAAGTTATATCAGATACCTCTTAAATTAATTCCCAAAAATTTTTTAAAAAAAATTAATGAAGTTCTATCAATTACCTACAAAAATATACCTATGACAAGAGAACATAGCACATCTACAAAAATATCATCAATAAATGTAAGATAACGACTAAATCATCCAACATAATCATTCAAACATACCAAAATAAAAATTAATCTAATACAAAACCCAAGTTAAGTATACATAGTACAAACTAAACAGAAAATAAATTATCATACGAGAAAAGACAAAATATGAAATGGGAATATGATAAGAATCAAATAGAATCATAAGATGACAATGAAGACAACAATTCCATACATGTAAAACAAATAGAATTATAAGAACCAATTACATTATCTAAAGTCATATAATTAACTTAACACTACAAAGAATGAAAGTATAGATAGCGTAACACGAAAAAAGTATACAAGAAGTATGAATTACATCAAAGATGAAACACGGAAGCATAAACAAAATATCAGACAATATTGAATAGACAACAGACAAGATGTAAAGAAATGACGAATAGTCAACAAAGAGAGATGAAAGTAAAGATGCAAATGTAAAGAAAGTTGGTAACAACACCTAACAATAACTATCTAAATGTAACAACGTATTGTAAAATACAAAAATGCTAAAGTATATTTATATACTAACACAAAAAAGAAAGCTTATGACAAGCACAGCATAATAAGTAATTTAACTAAGTTATAAAGTTAACATAACTAAAAATAAATTACATCAAATATCACCTAAACAAAAAAAATTATTAACGATAACACAAGTTCCGCATTGACGCATAGTCAAGCGCTAACAACCAAAAAATACATCCAAACATCACAACATTTTCAAAGAATTAATGTCACTACATAATAGTAACCCTAACATACAATCTAGCGCTGGCGCAGAAAAAAATAAATATCACAATGTTCAAAACACATTTTCCAAAAATTTACAATACAAAAAATGTTTCTTCTCTTTAGGTTAAATAAAAATAGTATTTTTATTTCTAAGTAATATGTAGCTATAATTAATAACTAACAATTAAATTAGCTGAGTAACATAAAAATAATCTTATCTTTAAACAGACACACATCAAAACGTGTAAGTTTTTTTTTTTCTCTTCTTTTTTAAAAAAAAATACATTAAAGAAACGTCACATTGGGTAATAAAATGTTAACTACAAACGAAGTTATAAATATATATAAGTGTAATATTATTTTATCTTAACTATGTAATATAATCAGATATCTAAGTTCTTTAAATGAACAAGAGTATCAGCCGTCGCTGTTAATTCTACCCACTTAATTTAATAGGAAATTTAAGTTAATTCTAGCTGACAAAAAAATCGAATCGTTTAAATTATCAAATGTCATAATTTAGAAAAAATGAAAACCAAGTTTCAGAATACGTCCTTAACTTCAACGCAAAATCATTAATAATACATACAAGTTATGTTTAAAATTACCTTTCACTAAACAATTAATTCAAATAATCTGTATATAAATATGTTAATTAAACATGGTATCAAACCCATGATGAAAAAACAAAACCAAAATTTTAAGTAGTGCATAAAAACACTCAGGACTATCTACAGAAATGACTATTACATTGTCTCAGTAAATAAGTTTGAGCATAGAAATTATTTAATGCATAATTAAAATACAGTCACATATGTAACAACCAAAACACTATGGCAATCAAATGTTACAAAGATTACATAATATTTCATTAACAACATATAAAGTTCTATACTAAAGAATACAATAACATTCAGTGTTTGTAAACAGAACAAAAAATAAACAGGACCTTTGAAAAAAACAAAACAAAAAATTCCTTCGAGGTCTTGCGAACATCTCATCAACACGCAAGGTGACATCATGACACGGTGGGTTAATGTACTGGCTAGGCTCGCTTGAATGGATAAATGGTACACAGTGATCTACATCTCTCCCAGGTAATGTAAAATTAGAATGGTGATTCCCCTCGCAAAGTCGCTCGCTGTGAGACAATACAAATGAAAATATCTATTTTAATCCATGGTAAGATTATGAGTGAACACGGAAAATTCACTTTACAATTACCCGAACTCCGTGGTGTAAGGTTGTGGCCCTCCTGCGATGTCAACAACTCTCGTCACATAGCAGACAACATAGAGACAACTTGACCTATAATTCACAGTTGTCAGTGCGGTAGGCTGAAAAAAAATTTACTACCTTCACAAGACCGAGATGATCTCTCAAATCTATCAGCATGACAAGCAAAAGCATTTAAGAACCTATTACCGTTCCTATTACTCTGATTGCTAATAATCTTGCTCTTATGTGGAGCACAGTTAACCTGGTTGCGATCTGTATAATTTCTTTTGAGAGCATTGTTATTTGCTCTATCAACACCGTTGTACTGATTTAAATCCCAGTTACAATAGTTATTCTTAATACTTCTTCCCAGATAACAATGTCTATCAGATAGAACTGGCTTTTTAGCAGAAAAATTATTACTTGACTGATGAACTTTCATATAATTACTTCTGCTATAGTTTTCAAAACTTTTAGAATCACAATGTTGAGATCTGTCACATTTTTTCTTGTTTTTGGGAGAAGAAACGTTACCGTAGGATGAACTCCCTTGGTACTTTATAACCTTAGGGTTATGTCTCCTATCAAAACTATTTTTTTCTTTGCTTGTGGCAATGTGTTTAAAAAATGAGTCACACTGCCTTGACTGGGTATGACTAGAAGGTTTGACAATCTCTTTATTTTTTTTCACAACATTTGCTTCCTTCATGGAACAAGCAGTAGTATGTTTGTTACTTGTTACTAATTTATCAGATCTGTCAATAAATACGCTGTTGGTTTTTAACACACTGACTTGAGATTTAGCACTGTTTCTTTCCTTATCTACAGGACTGGATATTACTGTAGAATTCTCTTTGTTGTTCTGCCGCCAGCAATCATTATCATTGGAATCATCTGTATTGCGTGAGAAGTTATATCTCCCACGGAAAGATCTATGTCCACCATTCTTGACCGTAGAATCCGCAAAAAGTGTAGAAGGCTGGCTTTTTGCTTTAGTGCTCTGATGATAAGCAACTTTCTGTCTATCCCTGTCACCATTGACAGAAGACAACATATTGCTATTCAAGACTACGTCAAGCAGACCATATATTCTTCTTCTTGCTTCTGCAATCTCAATGTCTCTAAGTGCAATCTGTTCACTTAATCTTTTGTTTAAACTATCAGCTTTTAAGACCTTGCAGCTTTCCTCTGCTAGCAAATTTTCAATCTTAATCAATTTGTCTTTCTCCATCATTAATTCTTTCACTCTCTCTTTATCAACCCTCTCAATCTCAATAACATGGCTATCCTTAAGCCTATCAACCTTCTCTAGGGATATAGTATCCTTTTCTTTAATTTGTCGACCACAAATTTCATCGTCACTTAATAGATCAGTAAGTGTTTCATTACACAACTTCTCATATTTCTTAATCTGAACTTCTAATTTTCCACAAATCTCCGTCTTCTCTTGAACTTTTTGAGTCAGATTTCTAACTTCGCCATTTTTTTTCCCAATCTGAGCTTCCATCTCTTTAATTTTGCCTAATGCCGAGTCTAATTTTGCTCGAACACAAGCAAGCTCAGAATTAGATTTACATAAATCACCTGTAAGTTTAGTTACTTTTTCCTGTAGCTTATTCACTTCAGTAGTACTTTTTAAGCAACTTTCCCTTTGCTCATGTGTACTCTGTTTTATGTCTCCTATTTGCTTCTTCTCTTTTAACTCTTCTTCCTGGTCACTATATATGCCGTCGAGCAATAACGTACGCATACTCTTCAATATGCTATCACGTTTAATACTAATATAATTGTCCAAGAACAGACAAAGGTCCAAAACTAACAACCTCGCTAGATCCTTAGCCATACTCACATGAGGAATTGACTTAAATCTCTCATCAGCAAACTCTCTTAGAGCTCTTGATGCACAAACCAAAAACCTGTCCATAACATGTGACTCAAGCTCTGGGCCTTCTAATCTCTGATAATCTGTCCCCTCTTGAAACAGATACTCTAACACAGGTCTCATATCCTCCGGATCTGTATCAGAATCCATTGTGACTTGTTTACTTAGTCAACCATATATGTCTTAATTAAACTTTCATTATACCAAATCAAGTTTAGATCTCAAATATTGTATCATCAATCCCTGTACATCATCATATTCTATAATTAATCGATATAATTATCGACAACAACAACAATAGTTATCAATAGAATAGGATAGTGCAGATTGAGGCTCGTTGACATGGACAGAAGTGGCAACATTTACACACAACAAAAGCACTTAACTGAAGGTAATCCTGACCCTTTCGCTAACACACTGGATATCACAAAGTTCTGACGTTAAAACACTCCACTGCAGAAAGGTAGAAGGACTAAGCTCTCTTGTCTTCAGATCTCTGCCACCGTACAGTATGTCCTCAACAATGCATCAGACGACAGGAACCGATCACAGCAACTCCGCAATCACTTGAGGTATACGTGCAGACGAACTCTCCAACATACTGCACCTATAGTTGAATCTGCATATGGAAAGACTGGAACAAGCACTGTAACAATTATGGCATCAATGTCGCTATCAGATAACAGCTGTTTGATATTGAAACCAACTAATAAAGTTAGTTTAGTTGCTACAACACGCCAAGATATGAGGATGGATATGCGCAGTCAGCTGATACCTGTGTACAGTTAAATTAAGCCACGCCCACACAGAGCCAAACATAACACAGTTCAGTGTTCCCACTTGTAATGACTGGTCCAGAATCTGACCTAATTTCCTCTCTTGTCACGCGAATGTAATGTGGGTGTTACGACCCGTTGATTTGGTCCACCACTGATAAAACTCAGTTGATGTTTTTTTAGTGAAGAAGAATCCAAATGTTATATGTAATTAATTATGGTGAAGAAGGTGAAGCGTGTTTTGGTACAGTCACTCACAGTAGCGCACACACCAAGTCATGGAATGGTGTAACGTCTGATGATATGTTAACCATGGTTTATTACAATTATAACATCACGTAGATCTAGACGAATACAGTTACATCGAAACATGAATCTTCATAATGTAGTTAACACACCATACGGCCCTTACACATCCTGGCCTACAAAATCTCTACTCCTCACATCAGTGCACAAATACTGCATCTACGGCAGATATATAATAATCAAGGCCTACAAAATCTCTATACTTCACATCAGTGCACAAATACTGCATCTATGGCAGATATATAATAATCAAGGCCTACAAAATCTCTATACTTCACATCAGTGCACAAATACTGCATCTACGGCAGATATATAATAATCAAGGCCTACAAAATCTCTATACTTCACATCAGTGCACAAATACTGCACCTACGGCAGATATATAATAATCAAGGCCTACAAAATCTCTATACTTCACATCAGTGCACAAATACTGCATCTACGGCAGATATATAATAATCAAGGCCTACAAAATCTCTATACTTCACATCAGTGCACAAATACTGCATCTACGGCAGATATATAATAATCAAGGCCTACAAAATCTCTATACTTCACATCAGTGCACAAATACTGCATCTACGGCAGATATATAATAATCAAGGCCTACCAAATCTCTATAGCCCTGCGCAGGCATACATTATCCAAAAAAAAACACCTTAGGGCTGACCACCTCAGTCAAAAAACCCTGCACACACTGAACCCACGGGAACACACCCCGTTCACACAGTCACGAGAATCTACCGTTCTCTTAACACTGCTCTCAAAAATCCCTGCGGACACTAGCCGCGAGAGCTATTCACACATCACTTAAAACCAGTACAGAAACAGTTCATTATGACCAGAGTTCACCTGCTATCTGACATACTGTCTTCCACGAAACTAAGAGGAGATATCTTTAAACAAATCCATACCAATCTGTAAGCAAGTACTCTAACCCAAAATTAACTCTACTCAACACGTATTTCCCAAGATCATTTCCCTTTCATCACATCTGCACTTATCACTGCGCCACCCCCCAATCCCCCTTCACTCTAGTGCAGCTCTTACACAGTTAAATGCGCTATAGGACCATTAAAACAACCTTCTCACGACAGTGAAGAGATAAAAACAAACATGGATGGCCACATATCACTATTGAATGGGCTCCTACAGTAGATAGCTGTAGTAACTGCCGTAGGGTAGTGAGATGTTAGAGACTGAACCATATTTGCTTAAAGTTTTTAATGAGGTGGAGTGACCAGTTCTCTTCATTGCTACCTTTGACTTCCCTAACTCAAGAGCAGAGTCAAGTGCCCATTTACATCTGGGTAGACTGGGGCGTGACAATAGATAGTGCAAGCATAAAAAGAAATGGATTAACATCAGAAATTAATTGACAAATCTACAGTCGATGAACTAAACCAGGTAACAATCGACTGACACAACTGGCAATAGTCAAGGGTTCACTGCCTGCGGTGCCACAATGACTAATTATTGTGGAATAAATCTTAGGAGCTATCCATAAAAGACGTCCACAGGAGAGGGGGGAGGGAGGGGTATGTAAAATGTGGACAACTGTGGACATAGGGGGAGTGAGGGTATTTAAGTTGAAAATGGACGTCCAATTCACAAACCACATGGCAACTCTCAGTCACATACAAATCTTTCAAGAGTAACAAACCCTGTTATCTTTGAAAGCTTCTTTGTGTCCAGCTAAACCCAAATAAACGTTCTTCTGATTTTGTCCCTCTTGCCAGGCCTTCCAATCCTTCTAGACTCAAAATCTCTAATACAAAGATGTTTTGACTTCTATACTCCTGTTCTATGGAACAAACAACCTTCGTATATTAACTCTCTGGGAACCGACATCACAATTATTGTTATTTCATAATTAGACTTTTAAGTATAGGTAGTTGATTTAAAATGTAAGCTTATATGTTTAATTAAGACCATGTGGAGGGGGGAGGGGTCAATCAAAAGTGGACAGAGGTGGAAATAGGGGAGGGGAGGGTCAAATAATGCCAGAATTTTGTGGAAGTCTTGTATAGATGGCCCCTTAATGAAAAATTATAAGAACCCATAGTCAGCTTAAAGAAGTAGAACATGGTAGAGATGCAAGACGGGGTGGCATCGCTAATGATATATGAAAAGGGATACCACAGTGATTTGCTTGCTGGTTAACTACTGGAAGAAACAGAGACAACTAGAAAAAAGTGGACGGACGACATAGTGTAGGAAACAAAATAAAGACCAGTGCTTCATATGTATCATTGACCCACCGCAACAACTGACCTCCTGACAGGAAGACTGCAGCAAAACGTTGATGTAGGTTGTTTCTGTAGCAACTTGTTTTAAATAATGAGGTAGAATCGTACACATATCTTGGCAGTAATGTAGACAAAGTTCGAGGGACAGACAATGATATCAAAATAAAAATACATAAAGCAAGAGGAGCTTTCATTGCATTGGGAAACATATGGTGAACAAGAGAAATCAAGTCCAACACGAAAATAAGAATCTTCCACTCAAATGTCAAGTCAGTCCTATTGTATGGCCCTGAGACACGGAGAACAACAAAAACAACAACCAAAAAGCTACAGACTTTTATAAACGGGTGCTTGCGTAGAATAGAAGGACTGAAATGGTATGACAAAGTCACAAATGTGGAATTGATGACAAGAACAAGACAAGTGCCAGTGGAACAAGAGTTGAGAAGAAGACGCTGGCGATTCATAGGACACACATTGAGGAAACTTGTTGATAGCATTACAAGGCAGTCCATGTTCTGGAATCCCCAGGGAAAGAGATGCAGAGGTAGACCACAAAACACACGGAGAAGAGAACTGGAAACAGAGGTGAAAATGATGAGGAAAACATGGAAAGAACTTGAGCGGATGGCAAAGGACAGGAAGATTCATTTGGCATGTGTTTGTTGAAGGCCTATGATCCTCGGGGAGCTAAAGGGTATTGATTGATTGATTGAATGAGGTTGAATAATTCAAGTCTGTGTTGCCGATTGCCTGTCTCATTTGGTTATCATCTTTTTTAACTGCCAGAAACGTATTACGGACAGAAAATCTAAAAGCATGACCTGATGCTTACCTTTGATCTGAACATAAAAGAACACAAAAAGTAAGGAGTTTACAATTAGAACGAAATTAGATTTGTCTAAAGTATCACTAATTATCACATCAGGGTTTTAAAAGGTTAAAAGAGGTCTCCAGTAATTAGTTTTGACTTCTTAGTTAGATTAGATCTGTGAAACCTGGCATATCAAAGGTGGTGACAACACTCTGAATTATTCGAGATAATTTAAGGTTTAAAAGGGCTGATTTTATGAGGATCTATCTATCTATCTATCTATCTATCTATCTATCTATCTATCTATCTATCTATCTATCTATCTATCTATCTATCTATCTATCTATCTATCTATCTATCTATCTATCTATCTATCTATCTATCTATCTATTTGCCTGTCAACATCTCATCCATAGGTCAACATTTCTTTTCCTCTTCCGCTCATTTTTGTGTGTGAATAATTTGTTTTATATCCATGTAATATCATTATTATATTCACTTTAAAATATTATTATATAATGTAATGTATGTGTGAATGTACCCACATAATACTGTACTTTAGAAATGTGAGTCGTGAGAATGTACCCGCATACTAAAAATACAGATTAATTGTAGACGGATTGACCGCATGAGTGAGTGTCGGTATACAGAATTTATTTATTTTTATTTATTGTTTTATCTTTTTTATTTATTATTACTTTTTTCCCCCATTTACTAGCTTGTTTGTTTAAAAAAAAAACAAAAAAACAACCCTACTCATTTTTTTTATTATGCTTGCATACTGTAAATGAATGCTGTTATGGTAACTTTATAATGTTGCATGCCTTTAAATTAATGCTTAAAGCATCATGTGTGAATGAAAGGATATAGTATGCAAGATTAATGAGAGTGGAAGGGCAGAATGTTAGACGGGCCTGCGCGCCCAATTCTTTACCCTTCGAAAATAAAGTTCGTTCGTTCGTTCGTTCGTTCTATCTATCTATCTATCTATCTATCTATCTATCTATCTATCTATCTATCTATCTATCTATCTATCTATCTATCTATCTATCTATCTATCTATCTATCTATCTATCTATCTATCTATCTATCTATATCTATCTATCTAACTATCTACCTATCTATATCTATTTCATCTATCTATCTGTCTGTCTGTCTGTCTATCGATAGACTGGTCTGTCTATCGGTCGACCTATCTTCTTGCCTGTCTGCCTGAGTATCTGTATATCTAGGTCTGTGTTCTATCTATTTGTGATTTAATTGCCAGTCTACCAGTTTTGTCTGTAACAGATTATTAATGTATTTACATACCTAAGTTATTGTGATAATTTCAGTACTGGAAATAATCCCATTGTTAGTACTTATCCAAGTGATAGGCATACAGTTCAGTTCTTAAAATAATTTCAGTGCTTAGTATAAATCTAGTGCTAGAAATAATAGAAAAGTCTGTTAGAAGAAACGCTAGAAAATAAGGCTTGGAGATTAACACGTCCAGCGATGGGATATGTAAATTATTAATGTGTATATCTGTGACTTCTTCTTCCGTCCTTTGCCAACGACCGACAAAGCAGTCAGTGGCCATTACGCCTAGTGGCGTCTTAAGGGCAACAACGAATAGATTTTCTTTGCCGTTGTTCCCATCACGCCTAATGGCATCTTTAGGGCAACGACAAATCAATCAATTTGTTGTTGTTTCCGTAATCAAAGTAACTGGCAAACGGGTGATCAGCCCATATATCTGTGACTAGATACACTTTTATTTCAGGCGACTGACAATGTTTGTTAATGTTTGCGATATTAACCTATTTATATTGTCTTTCGTTTTGAGGATAGTGCTGGAGATATAAAATGTGTTCTGGTTCCTTCAATCTTTTTCAAAGTAGTAGTTGTTATCTTCCCTTTGATACTCAGACGTTGTATTGTTACGAAAAGATCTCTTACATCAACAAGCCAAAACCTTTTTTCAGGAATGTATCCGGATCAAATTACAGAACTTGTCGACATTCTTATTTTTCCCATTCTTCCAACAATCATCTACTTTAAACTGCTTGCCACATTTACATTTTTTTTAAGTTTTTGTTTGTTTGTTTGTTATACAACATCAGCTAGGTGAATGCCGTTAAACATTTGACAGATTAAATAGTGCCAGGAAACATTGTCAGCTCAATTACACGATTCTTCACCTTTCACCTCCCAAAGAAGAATAGGCCGTAAGAAAACTTATGCCACGCCTTCCTGACCTTTGACATCAGCTCAAGTCTTTCTATGCTTTCTTCATCCCCTTTATGTCTGTCTCTAGTTCTCTTTTCCTTATGTTCTTTGGCCTTCCCCTGGCTCTCTTACCGTGGGTATTCCAGACTAGGTATTGCCTTGTAATGCTATCAACAGTTTGTATCAACGTGTGTCTTACCCATCTCCATCATCTTCATTTAATTTGTTGTTCCACTGACGCTTGTCTGGATCTTGTCATCAGTTCCACATTAGTGATCTTGTCATCAGTTCCACATTAGTGATCTTGTCATCAGTTCCACATTAGTGATCTTGTCATCAGTTCCACATTAGTGATCTTGTCATCAGTTCCACATTAGTGATCTTGTCATCAGTTCCACATTAGTGATCTTGTCATCAGTTCCACATTAGTGATCTTGTCATCAGTTCCACATTAGTGATCTTGTCATCAGTTCCACATTAGTGATCTTGTCATCAGTTCCCCATTAGTGATCTTGTCATCAGTTCCACATTAGTGATCTTGTCATCAGTTCCACATTAGTGATCTTGTCATCAGTTCCACATTAGTGATCTTGTCATCAGTTCCACATTAGTGATCTTGTCATAAGTTCCACATTAGTGATCTTGTCATAAGTTCCACATTAGTGATCTTGTCATCAGTTCCACATTAGTGATCTTGTCATCAGTTCCACATTAGTGATCTTGTCATCAGTTCCACATTAGTGATCTTGTCATCAGTTCTACATTAGTGATCTTGTCATCAGTTCCACATTAGTGATCTTGTCATCAGTTCCACATTAGTGATCTTGTCATCAGTTCCACATTAGTGATCTTGTCATCAGTCCCACATTAGTGATCTTGTCATCAGTCCCACATTAGTGATCTTGTCATCAGTTCCACATTAGTGATCTTGTCATCAGTTCCACATTAGTGATCTTGTCATCAGTTCCACATTAGTGATCTTGTCATCAGTTCCACATTAGTGATCTTGTCATCAGTTCCACATTAGTAATCTTGTCATCAGTTCCACATTAGTGATCTTGTCATCAGTTCCACATTAGTGATCTTGTCATCAGTCCCTCATTAGTGATCTTGTCATCAGTTCCACATTAGTGATCTTGTCATCAGTTCCACATTAGTGATCTTGTCATCAGTTCCACATTAGTGATCTTGTCATCAGTTCCACATTAGTGATCTTGTCATCAGTTCCACATTAGTGATCTTGTCATCAGTTCCACATTAGTGATCTTGTCATCAGTTCCACATTAGTGATCTTGTCATCAGTTCCTTATTAGTGATCTTGTCATCAGTTCCACATTAGTGATCTTGTCAAACCCCTTCAATCCTTCTATTCTACGCAAGCATCCATTTATGAAAGTCTGTAGCTTGTTGGTTGTTATTTTGTTGTTCTTTATGTTTCAGAGCCATACAATAGATTAGGTCTGACTTGACATTTGAGTTGAAAATTCTGATTTTTGTGTTCCATCTATTTCTTGTGATCTCCAAATATTTCACTATGCAATGAAAGCTCCTCTAGCATTTTGTATTCTATTTTTGATATCATTGTCTGTCCCTCCATCTGTGTCTATGTTGCTGCCAAGGTTTATGTATGTTTCTACATCTTGTAGTGGGTGTTTCTTCCAGGAAAATCTTGTTATTGTTTCCTGCATTTTCTGTTATTATCTTTATTTTCTTGCTATGTATTTTCAGAACCACTAGCTGTGACGTCTCATCAAGTCATAACCCAATCTATAGCCAATAGGAAAAGAAATTGTGGGCAGGGGCATCCCAATCGCACACGAGTTTTTATCCCAAACGATGATCGGAACGTAGAGATTTCGAGCGTCAAAGATTTGAAAAGTTACTAATATGTAGAGCTCAGATGAAGTTAAATAAAAGTAGTTAAAAAAAGATACATGAATATGTTTATCTTGCATACATCTATAAGTGCTTTACTTAAATGCAAAATTCAAATGCCTCGAGGTAATGGGCATATAATCAGCCACATAAGTGAGTTAAGTGTTCACAGTTGTCAAATTATGTGAGTGCTCGTCATAATTGCTTCAATCAGAACTCATTGTTTCCAAGGTCGATGACTGCGCATGTTCGCTGAGGTCAGCAACTATGCTTTATAACCAGAGCCGATGATTGGTTCTGGGCCCATGTAGTTTTCTTCAGTCTCTGAGAAGATTGTTGTTGTTTTTTTAACTAGGGCTGTTCAGCTTTTCGCTCTTTCAAATATACAGAGCAAAAATACTGTTCTCTGGTTCTGGACTATCCAAATATACAGAGCAAAAATACCGTTCTCTGGTTCTGGGCTATCCAAATATACAGAGCTAAAATACTGTTCTCTGGTTCTGGGCTATCCAAATATACAGAGCTAAAATACTGTTCTCTGGTTCTGGGCTATCCAAATATACAGAGCTAAAATACTGTTCTCTGGTTCTGGGCTATCCAAATATACAGAGCTAAAATACTGTTGTCTGATTCTGGGCTATCCAAATACACAGAGCTAAAATACTGTTCTCTGGTTCTGGGTTATCCAAATATACAGAGCAAAAATACTGTTCTCTGGTTCTGGACTATCCAAATATACAGAGCCAAAATACTGTTCTCTGGTTCTGAATTCTCAAGATAAGAACTAGTAGAAGATGCTGAGGTGAGGATCACTTGTGTTATTGTTGAGGAACATTGAAGAACTTTGTTGATAGCATCACAAGGCAGTTCTTGTCCTGGAATCCCATGGTACGAGAACTATTGGTAGACAGACAACTCTCAGAGCAAAGAAGTGGAGACAGAAATGAGGAAGATATGGAAAGACCCTGGAACTGATTACACCGGACAAGAGGACACATAATTACACCGGACAAGAGGACACATGATTACACCGGACAAGAGGACACATGATTACACCAGACAAGAGGACACATGATTACACCAGACAAGAGGACACATGATTACACCGGATAAGAGGACAAATGATTACACTGGACAAGAGGACACATGATTACACCAGACAAGAGGACACATGATTACACCAGACAAGAGGACACATGATTACATCAGACAAGAGGACACATGATTACACCGGATAAGAGGACAAATGATTACACCAGACAAGAGGACACATGATTACACCAGACAAGAGGACATATGATTACATCAGACAAGAGGACACAAGATTACACCGGACAATAGGACACATGATTACGTCGGATAAGAGGACACATGATTACACCAGACAAGAGGACACATGATTACACCGGACAAGAGGACACATAATTACACCGGACAAGAGGACACATAATTACACCGGACAAGAGGACACATAATTACACCGGACAAGAGGACACATAATTACACCGGACAAGAGGACACATAATTATACCGGGCAAGAGGACACATGATTACACCGGACAAGAGGACACATGATTACACCGGACAATAGGACACATAATTACACCGGACAAGATGACACATAATTACACCGGACAAGAGGACACATAATTACACCAGACAAGAGGACACATAATTACACCGGACAAGAGGACACATAATTACACCGGACAAGAGGACACATAATTACACCAGACAAGAGGACACATAATTACACCGGACAAGAGGACACATAATTACACCGGACACAAGGACACATAATTACACCAGATAAGAGGACACATAATTACACCAGACAAGAGGACACATAAATTTGTGACGGCTCTTACTCCTGGGGGAACTACACGGAAATGATTAAGATGGAAACAACAAAAATAAATAGGTCAACTGGTCCCTGAGATACGCCGTAAGGTCGCGCATAAAGCTGTCAATTCTCGTCTTGTAAAACGAAGTGCTACATAAACTATCTCTGCAAGAGTTTATGCATTTAATACAGGCTTCTATAACTAGGTCATCTGCAGTGATGAACCATGCTCCATAAGGAGCGAAACATATGTATGATGATGATTTATTATAATGATCCTAGTCACTAAGTACTCACGGTTTACAAATCACATATTGCTCATGACTGTCTAGATTACTGTAGGCTCGAGCTGTCATATTTGGCATAGTGAGCCAGTGCTCCGTGTCTCATAGGGGTCAAGGTCAGTGAGTGCTACATTCCCTCATACTTGTCAGTGTCAATAAGTGCTTCGCCTCTCATACTTGCTAGGGTCATTAAGTGCGCCATTCCTCGTACTTGTCGAAGGTTAATGAGGGCTCCGTCCCTCGTTATTATTAAAGGTCTATGAGTGGTTCATCCTACATACCTATCACGGTTAATGTCTGCTCCGTGCTTCATACGTGTCATTGTCAGTGAGTCTCTATCCCTGATCCTTGTCCAGATCGATGAGTGCTCCATCCCTTTTCCTTGTCCAGGTCGATGACTGCTCCATCTCGTATCCTTGTTATGGTCAATGAGTGCTCCATCTCTTATCCTTGTCAAACTCTTTTACTTGTTATGGTAAATAACTGCTTCATCTTTCTTTTTTGTTAAGGTCAAAGAGTGATCTAGTTGTCTTACTTAAGGTCAGTAAGTGCTCCCTCCCTCTAACTTGTCAAAGTTGTTAAGTGCTCCCTCCCTCCCTTCTGACTTGTCAAGTTGATAAGTGCTCCCTCCCTTCTGATTTGTCAAAGTTGATAAGTGCTCCCTCCCTCCCTTCTGGCTTGTCAAAGTTGATAAGTGCTCCCTCCCTTAAACTTGGCAAGGTCAGTAAGTGCTCCCTCCCTTCTGATTTGTCAAAGTTGATAAGTGCTCCCTCCCTCCCTTCTGGCTTGTCAAAGTTGATAAGTGCTCCCTCCCTCAAACTTGGCAAGGTCAGTAAGTGCTCCCTCCCTCCCTCAAACTTGTCAAAGTTGATAAATACTTCCTCCCTCAAACTTGTCAAAGTTGATAAGTGCTCCCTCCCTTCTGGCTTGTCAAAGTTGATAAGTGCTCCCTCACTCAAACTTGGCAAGGTCAGTAAGTGCTCCCTCCCTCCCTCAAACTTGTCAAAGTTGATAAGTACTCCCTACCTCAAACTTGTCAATGTTGATAAGCGCTCCCTCCCTTCTGACTTGTCAAAGTTGATAAGTGCTCCCTCCATTCTGACTTGTCAAAGTTAATGAGTGCTCCCTCCCTCAAACTTGGCAAGGTCAGTAAGTGCTCTCTCCTTCAAACTTGTCAAAGTTGATAAGTGCTCCCTCCCGCAGACTTGGCAAGGTCAATAAGTGCTCCCTCTCTCACACTTGGCAAGGTCAGTAAGTGATCCCTCCCTCAAACTTGTCATGGGTGAAAAGTGCTCCCTCCCTCAAACTTGGCAGGTCAGTAAGTGCTCCCTCCCTCAAACTTGTAAAAGTATAAGTCCTCCCTCCCGCAAATTTGGTAAGGTCAATACGTGCTCCCTCCCTCAAACTTGGTAAGATCAGTAAGTGCTCCCTCCCTCAAACTTGGTAAGATCAGTAAGTTCTCCCTCCCTCAAACTTGGTAAGATCAGTAAGTGCTCCCTCCCTCAAACTTGGTAATATCAACAAGTGCTCCCTCCCTCATACTTGGTAAGATCAGTAAGTGCTCCCTCCCTCAAACTTGGTATGATCAGTAAGAGCTGCCTCCCTCAAACTTGGTAAGATCAGTAAGTCCTTCCTCCCTCAAACTTGTCAAAGTTGATAAATGCTCCCTCCCTCAAACTTGTCAAAGTTGATAAGTGCTACCTCCCTCAAACTTGGTAAGATCAGTAAGTGCTCCCTCCCTCAAACTTAGCAAGGCCAGTAAGTGCTCATAATTTTTCCACACGTACTTAGTGCTCATAATCTCAAAGTTGACATGTATTCAAACCGTCACAACAGCAATGGCTGCGTTCTCAGAAGAAAGAATTTTGAACATTAGCCTCTTAAGATGTCAAATGTAAATACATAACAATGAAAAATGGCTTACTGAACATTTCCCCTCATTTTCGTAAACTTAAGAGACCGTATGTCGTCGTTGATTTATCCTTACTTCTAAAGTGCTAATTATTGTCATATTTATTTGAATACCTTAGTTATTTTTAGTAATGAGCATCAAAGTTGAAATATAAGCTCAGCGTTGTATTTGAAAACTTGTATCAAATTACATTTGTGATAACTTCAGTACATTCTGAGATAAAGAACTTTGAAGTTAGTATCTTAAAAATTGTAACACATTTTTCAAAATGTTACAACGTTATTTATAATAAATCAAAATTTTGATATAAGATGTCAGAAATCGGGTGTAACAATAGTTTTATTATCCAGTTGAAAGTATATGTGTCAAATCTCCTGTTGACTGACTAAGGAATAGGAAAGTTATAAGAAAATTAGTAACAAAAAACATAAAACACGGTTCAAGGAAAGTCATGAGACTAATCCCAAATTTCATTTCTGTCTAGTTTTGACTTTAAATACACTGTCGTTTCTCCAGACTTTTCTATCAAGGCAGCCAGAGATATACGCACAAGACAGCAGGTAATTAGATCGAAAGAGCAAGCGTAAATTGCACTTCATAAGTATTTGGCTGCACCTTCGCGATGTATCTACAACAAGGACAAAGCTAGTGCCAACACCAAAAGAGTAAATAATTACCATCAATTTAAAAAAAAAGTGTGCTGAAATTCTGCCAATTTATTTTATGTAGAGCTTCTACGCCTTCCGAAATCCTTACAAAAATGGCGAGAGCGCGCGCCAGAAAAAAATAAAAATAATCAAACAAATAGAACAGTTTCGGAAATATTCGTTGTGTAAAAGTGACATTAAAAATAGAACCATATTTCTAAGTCTTAGTTGTCTGTGAATACAACAACATAATTATAAGCATTTGAGCTCTCACAAATCATATGGTATTACCTGATCAGTACGATCTAGGCGTTTGATACATTGCCGCTTTAGAATGGCATCCCGGTGTAATTTTTTGATTATTTAACGTGTCAAATGTACTTCACAACTTTAAATCGAGGATAAATTACGGCGGTTAATTTTGTTTGGATGGTGAACGATATCTAACAAAATCTGGAGAGATTAATAGATATAATTTCAGTGTTGCACTAATGAAAATGTGTGTTGTGAGTCTTTGTAACGAGAGCTGTGTTTACAGTCGCACAATAGATAACTTTATTGAGTTATTTCATTGTTTGAGCTGTTAGAATGTAAAACTGTTGACAGTTTTTGCAAACAAAATTAAAATTAAAACCAACATTGACGTTTGGAACACTGAATTCTACTATTCATTTTCAGCCGTGTTTTGAAGACTTTTGTGTATTCGAGAATTAAACTGGATTAACTATCGCCGCAGGTATTTTTACTCTCATCGCAGATACTGCCGTAGTTGTGTGATTTATTAGAGACTTCACTTTACTAGGTCCAGTTTCGCGAGGTGTAGGACCAGTTCCTACCTACCGCGTTGCCGTTGCTTTCCTAACTCAAGAGCAGAGTCAGGTACCCATTTACAGGTGGGTATACTGGAGTGTGACGCCGCCGTGTATTATTACAAGAACATAATCTTAAAATGGAAGACAAAACTTGAAACAGAGACTAGCACTAGAGGTAATGGATCCAGGGAATCCAAAAACATTTTAAGGAAGTGGACGTCACAGCATTAGTCCGCATCACGTTACATGCATCATCATCCATTATTTAGCTTTGTGCTCCGTATGGAGCAAGGGGTCACCACTGTAGCTGGTCTCCTGGCAGGACGTCTGCACCTATCTTCCACATGCTCTTAGAGCGGTGATTTATGGAGCTGGTCTCCTGGCAGGACGTCTGCACCAATCTTAAACATGCTCTTAGAGCGGTGATTTATGGAGCTGGTCTCCTGGCAGGACGTCTGCACCAATCTTCCCCATGCTCTTGGAACGGTGATTTATGTCGCTGGTCTCCTGGTATGACGTCTGCACCAATCTTCCCCATGCTCTTGGAGCGGTGATTTATGTCGCTGTTCTTCTGGCAGGACGTGTGCACCAATCTTCCACATGATCTTAGAGCGGTGATTTATGTCGCTGTTCTCCTGGTAGGACGTCTGCACCAATCTTCCCCATGCTCTTGGAGCGGTGATTTATGTCGCTGTTCTTCTGGCAGGACGTGTGCATCAATCTTCCAAATGATCTTAGAGCGGTTATGTCTGTAACAATTTGTTTTTACATGATGAGGTTGCCAGTCACATGCCCAACTTCATGTTAGTTGCCTTGTACGACATGCCTGGAGCACAGTAGTCCTGTTTCTTCTGGTCTCATCAGATACCCTCGGGAACTACACAGGTCATGTGACCTAATTGGTTAACAAACAATCAACATTATCGATCTGCCATATTCGACAACATAAACAGTATATATAATTAGTAGAAGGTCTATTCTCACGGCGAACGTTAAAATAGCTATACAGAATGTTACTGTTAACACCTAAACTTTGTAAGACTCGACTGTGATCTATAATCATTTGTACGAGGGGGAGTTAAAAAATAACCTTAATATGGCAATAACAAGTCAAAATCACGTAGTAGACGGTTGTACTACTGATATGTTATGCCTTCCCGCTTGAGGTACCAGTGCGCGCAGGTCCGTCGTCCTGATGGGAAGTATGACGTCAGCAAACCATATCCAAGATGGCCGGCCCCTTGGAAGCATGCACGAGCGAAGAGCTGCGTGCAGTTATCCGTTTTTTTGGGGGTAGTGAGGGTGAGAAACCAGCAGACATTCATCGGAGGATGAAGAAGCAGTATGGCGCCGCTTGTGTGTCGCTTCAGCAGGTTTATGTGTGGCACAGGAAGTTTAAAAGTGGGGTGTCAACTGCGACTGATGCAGCTCGTTCCGGCTGGCCTCACACTGCGACTACGCCTGACGCAATCACTGCAATGGAATGAGTGATATGGGAAAACCGGCAGGTAACAATCGTTGAGGTGGCTGGGGAATTGAAGATCAGTCATGGCTCGGCGCACCACATCATTCACGACGTGCTGCAGTACCACAAAGTCTCCGCTAGGTGGGTACCAAAACAACTCACCCTCGAACTGAAAGAACGTCGTGTGGATGTTTGTGAAACACAGTTACGACGTTATGAAGCTGAAGGATATGGCTTTCTACACCGTATAGTCACTGGGGACGAATGCTGGGTCCTCTAATTCTGCCAGCCAGAGGACAAAAGCGAGCCAGCTTGAGTTGTGCGACATTCATTATCGCGAAAGCAAAGCACACAGCTCGTGCGACAGTATCGTGCATACGTGGCTACGCAGTCAGTCAGAAGAGTTTTTTTCTCGCGGAATCCAGGCATTAGTGAAGCGCTGGCACATCTGTACCAACGTGGTGGGGACTATGTTGAAAAGTGATTAAGTGCTTTCATTCCTATTTGTGCATATTCTGTTAATTAAAAAAAATTAAGGTTACTTTTTGACTCCTCCTCGTAGAAATGTTACGTGTATTTTTGTTATATGTAAAAAAGCAAGTTCCCGTTGTGTTCTTGCGGTATTTCTAACTTGAATTTACATGTGTGACATCGATGATTCTGCAGCACTTACCAAAAAGAGGGTCTTTGTATGTTTGGACAAACACTCTAATTTAAACGACTGGACCGTGACGCTACCAGGTTTTGTTCATGAAACACAGTAACTGTGTCACGAGTGGCAAGTGCTCTAATCACTTTGCCTATCGGGCGTTCAGTGGCTAGCACTTTTTTATTGTTTGGTGGCAGATGCCCTTTAATCTAATATGTTCGATTCTCAGGGGCGATTTCTCTACTTGAGGAAACAAATGGTGATTAAATGAGGTTTTGATATCTGAAACTTAGGAATGAACAGCATGTGAATTATTTCGCCATATTGTTCCAAAACTATTTGTTTCACATTCGCGGAAAGTATTCAATTTGGCCGTCTCCGACGTAATGACAATGTCAAAAGTACGCCAATGATGTCGTGCCAACTTTTGTCACATGTCACTGTATGATTCTGTGGACATTAGAAGGGATTATCGAAAAAAAAAAGAAAATCAACTTGACCTTAGGAACTGGATTTAAAACTAGTGCCAGTTCGTGCCGGAGTTGTCTTTAAGAGGATACGATGTCGTTGTGGCGGTATCAACCGGAAGTAGATGATGCTCTTAATGAGCTGATGACAGATAAAGTCGTCAAGTGGTGGATGGCAAGGACGGTAAGACATGTTGTTATTAGTGTTACTGTTTGTTGTTGTTCTTCTCGCAAATATTTATAACTGTTACTTACTTACTTTATTGTTGTCCGTGAGTGTCTTGTTGTCGCTGAGCTATACTTCTGGACATCACCAGTCGCTGAGCTATACTTCTGGACATCACGTTTCTGTATTCTGTGATTTAAAAAAAAAAAAAAATTTTGCCTCGTTTTTACGAGGCTCGTCCCGTTGAACCTTGTCGGTTATATTAGGGCCCAAGTCCAAGTGCTAAAAATTTGATAGCATTTGTATTTCTGTGATCTAGTTTTGGTCCGGCAGATGTTTTCTCAGGCCGTATTCAATAATGTTGTTGGTCATGCAGTGTACTTATTTCACATTGATCCTACTTGTTTGCTTTATTTTTTCAACGGTTACAAAGTTGTGGCTATAACTTTACTTTTTTATTACATCAGACCCAACGGTCGTTTATATTTGGAAATGCGCCCTAATATAACCGACTATGTTGAACCAAAACGAGGCAAAAAATTCTTTTTTTTTTTAAATTTATATTTTACTGTATTTGATCACTAGATGACCTTACATTGCATCTTTCTTGTGTGCTTTGTTCTTGATTTTATTAGTGTGTAATAGTGGGTGGGGAAGGGAGGGGTGTGGGGGTGGCTTCTAGCAGCGTCTTGATTGTTAGTTTACCGGTGAGGATTTCCTTTGCATAGGTGTCGCTGCATATTCATTGTAATATTACAACTAGACTTAACTTTGGTTTGATTTATTTAACATTGTTCTTTGTTCTAACTTGATTCAAGTATTTCGCTTTTTTCCTTAAGTTACAATTATCTTATATAATTTCCGTTGTAATTGTTTTTACTCCAGGATGTTATATAATTTCCGATATAATTTTCTTTAGTCTAGATATGTTTTTGTTTAGCTTCAGTTGTAATGTTCTTACCAGAACATACTACTGGATAGTTTCTGTTATAATTTTATAATTTAAGATATACTGTTGTATAGTTTCCGTTATAATTTTATAATTTAAGATATACTGTTGTATAGTTTCCGTTATAATTTTATAATTTAAGATATACTGTTGTATAGTTTCTGTTATAATTTAAGATATACTGTTGTATAGTTTCTGTTGTAATTTAAGATATACTGTTGTATAGTTATAATTTAAGATATACTGTTGTATAGTTTCTGTTGTAATTTAAGATATACTGTTGTATAGTTTCTGTTATAATTTAAGATATACTGTTGTATAGTTTCTGTTGTAATTTAAGATATACTGTTGTATAGTTTCCATTATACCTTTATAATTTTAGATATACTGTTGTATAGTTTCTGTTGTAATTTTCTTACTCAGGTAATATTTGTGTATAGTTGTGGTGAAGTGGGATGTTATAAATATTTATAGGGGACTTAGTGTACTGACTGAGATCAGCTGTGAAGGTATCTATATCTAATAAGAGTAGTGTATTATAGATAACCTTACTTGCTGCCACATATATATATATATATCTCAGTCAGAATTATTCTGGAATAGTGTGATGACTACGTTGTATGTCTAGGGTATGTGTATGATGAAGTGTAAGTCATAACAACAACAGACAGATAAACAATTTAATTTATTCCACCACACTTGACAACACTGTGACACTCACATACATATAACACTCTAAAGGATATCTTAAAGGAGTCACTGATAACTTTTCAAATAACAATATGTATTCATTGCTGTCATGAAGGTATATGTGTCCTGATTCAAATACAAAGGGAACCAGGAATCACAATCAATTTTAATTACAAGTTATATGTACAGAATTTATCAATATGAATATTGTAGTGACATATATTATTAAAAGTATCCTATGTGTGTCAGTTGTGTAGTAGTAATATGAGGTAATACTGGTTTTGTTTTTGTTCAAGCTCTGTTGGTATTTGTCATCATGACTTCAATAGTTTGTCTTTATTGGAACTAGTATTGGAGATGTTCTCAGTTCCTGATATTAAAACAATTTAATTCCCCTCTTAATGTTATTTTTACAATGTCATTTTAAGATGGGGTACATAATGTTGAGCTCAGCTGGCCACATCAGCTTATCTTGCGTGATGGTGGCAGGAAAAGACTCCTCTGCTCGATTTCTCCCCTGGGCTCTGGAGACCCCTCACGGATAGCTAAATGGACCAAGGAGTATGCTGTCCGACTCTGGATTCAGCAAAGCTCTGACCAGGTGCTGCTCAATACCATCAAGACCACGGTCCCTGAAAACAAGAAGGATGTACCTTCTACTTCATAACTAATTGATACTCTAGTTCTACACTGAGCACAATACATCACAAACATTGAGTTCAGAGCGTTAGGCCAACTGTCAGCTTCATCTGAAATATTTTATACCAGTATTTCCCTCCCTAATGGTTACTACGCCTCTGCAATTCCAGCATTATTTCTTTCTAGTCAATCATCTAGGTGTCAGTGTACTGTTTGGCCATTCCATGCCGTTTTACTTTCCTCCGACACCTTCTGTTCAGGCTGGAGCATTATAGGCTTTACATCATGTTTGCTACTGAACTACACATATATATACAGGCATAAATTAACAATTCACATTCAATTTTCATTAAAAGATACTGAATGTTTCAAGCTTACCACAATTTATGGAAATAAACACAGATACGTTGACTAGCAATGAATTCTGGCACAAATACTGGCACAAATTCCCATCTGCTTATGTTCCAGGCTTTTATTTAGCAAAAATATGAGCTGGCTTCAACGCACTGTTGCTTTATCAAGCTTATTTGAACTAGTGGTCTCGAACTAACGCTCCTAAGTGATTATATCAGCGAGTCTGGCCAATGGAGCCACGTTTCGACAAGTGTTTGAAAAAATTTTACCTTCCTACGTCTCCCCTAACAACCAAGGATAGCATTTATAGTCCGACCAATCGTGTTTAGCCTTACATATCATTCCAGCCAATCAGTTCAAATGTAACTTGTGGCCCATTTCCCGTACAATGGTGGTTTAAAAAATCTACCACTGAGCGATTCTGATTTTGGGTGTTGTCTGACAGCACCATCATTTTATTTTGGCTATAACTTGTTAATTCCTAGACTATTTGCGTAACGTTTTACATATTCTTTGTCAGCAAGCCCTAAGGAACCCAAATATACAAATTTAAAAGAGCTAAGTGGCTGCGTTCAAAATATGCAATTTCTTCTACCTCCTGTTTCGAAGATGTGCTGTCTGGGTACTGTAATGTTTTCAAACGTAAACCAATCTAATGTTATCTTTTATAATAAGCGTTTTTCAGGATTTTAAAACCTAACTCTGGGAAGGTTAGTGTTTTTATCACTGTCCGTCCGAAAAAGTTAGTGCATGTGGCCTTACACGCGTGATAGTAGTAATTGTGTATCGCGTTACGCTTGTTGGGGTGGCATTAATAGCGAGACGCGTGTTTAATTTTGCATGCGTTCCTGATTTTCAGCCCTCCCTCTCTCTTTCTATTTGAGTCCATCTGTTCGTTCGTTTTGGTAACGTAGTATAATTAATGTTAGGATTAATTTAGGTCATTACGCAGTGTGCCTCTCAATGTTTTTCTTAGAAATGCAATACCCGTTTTAATGTGTTGTGGAAACGCTTGTATTTATGCAGTGGCTTATATTTAACGTGGAAACGTTACAATTTGCAGACGAAGCATAAAACAAAGGGGGATTTCGAGTACATTCTTTGTGACAGCACTGTTATTTTACCATTGCTCTTTTCTTTATTAGAATTTATTTGTTAGGCTTTATATTTACCTGATACTTTATATATGTGGATTAGAATATTTCACGACACCTCCCCTCTTAAAACAGACATCCCATGTCAGTCCTTTATTCTATATACACATAGATAAATGTAAGTCAGCTTGACTTTACTCTGCTGTGGTGCTATCATGGTTTTATGTAGTTGGGCCCATTCAGAGTAGGCACTACTCATGAAATCTGCCTCAGACTTCTACAACCAATAATATATTTCGGTTATGTTACTGAACAGCCGCAAGTGTGAATGCTTGTCTTAATGCTGCTTCGCAACCCGTATTCACCATTTCTCTTCTCTGAGTCTGCGCAATGACATGTCCAGAGAACATTATATTTCCCTCAAAATGTACGTTATGAGGAGATAACATATACCTGGTGATAGCAGAGTTTTCGTAGTGGATCCCATAATCTTCTTATTATCCTGTATGAAACATTCGGAATATCCTCAATCAAAGAGGCAACTCAGGGATTCATTACGTTCCTCCGAAATGTTTACATCCAACAATTTTCTCATCATTCTAGAGAAGTCACTAGGCGCATTCTTCAATCCAAATGGCAATCTATTAAACTCATAGTGTCCTTCTGAGGTACTAAAAGCTAGGTATGGTCTAACCTCAGGCTTTACTGGAATCTGATAGTATCCTTTACTCAGATCCACTTTTGAGAAATATTTAGCTTTATTTAGTCTGGCAAACAGCTGATTTGTATCCGGCAATGGATCCACCTGTCCTTCTGTAATAGCATTCAGTCTCCTGTAATCTATACAGAGTCTATGTTCTCCAGAGGGCTTCCTTAAGAGTACAACACCGGAACTATACGAAGATTCACTGCGCGAAATAATTCCTTCCTTCAACAGATAGTCTATCTCTTCCTTCAAAGCTTTCTCCTTAGCAAACGGAATCGAATATGGTTTCATACAGACAGGTGTGGGGTCTATCAGTTTCATATCATATTCCAATAGGTTTGTATGCCCTGGTCGGTCTGTTAACACCTCTGCATGATTATTTAGAACCTGTTGCACTCTCTCTTTCTGAGTTTTCGTTAAATGTGTACTGATTTTCACCTGTGCTGCTGTCTCACAGGGGTGTAATGGATATTCAAATGATGAAAGTGGTTCCGTTTTCATCTCCATGGCGATGGACAAGGTCAACAAGTGTGTCTCTTCCTGATGTTTTCTTTCCAAATATTTCTTCAGGAGATTCACATGATAGATTTTTTTCTTTCCCCTTCTTATCTATCTTATAATTGGTTCTAGACACCTTCTCTAGAACTGTATATGGACTCTGCCATCCAATTTGTAACTTATTCTGACTCCCGGGGAGAAGAAGCAGTACCTTCTCTCCCACAGCCAAATTTCTGTCTTTCGCCTTCCTGTTATAATAGGCAGCATATTTCTTCCTGGCTTGTTTCAAATTTTCATTGGCAAGTTTCCAGCCAGTTTTTAAACGAGTGGTCAGCTCATTCACATATTGGTATGAAGATGTAATGTTTTCCTCTGCCTTTTCATCAGTCCACGTTCTTAACAAAGCTACATATGGATCTTTAATTTTGTGGACCTATTTGTCCATGCACCGGTATGGTCTCTTTCACTCGAAGCTCTATAGTGATGATTTTTCTTCCCAGAATTATCATTCACAAAACGACCGCTACCAATTCTTTTCTTGGGGCTTTCTCCCCACTTAAAATTCTTGATGAGAGATTTCCTCTCTACATCTTCTTCCTCCAGTTTGTATAAGTCCGATTGAGGGATTTTCGGCTTATCCTGGGGTAAGACATCTTTTTGCACTCTCCGCATAGTGGCCATTGTAAAACAGTTAAGTGAAGCTTGTCCGTGAAAAGGGGCTTCCCATTCCATTTGGTCCACTTTATCAAATCTATTTTTCTTTTTATTATCAGGCCTAATTTTGCCCCGTGGCGTGTCCAGGTCCTGATCAATGTTCCCACTTGTGGGTGTTCCCTCATGTGCTATGCTACACCTTTCTACAAAATTCTCAATGTCCCATCTTGCTTTAGGCCAATAATAATTGTGAGCCACCTTTTGAATGATGGTACCTATCTTCTCATGGTCCCCATCTGGTTTCACATGTAGGCTCCTTATTAATTCTGTCCTGTATCTTTTAGGAAGTACCAGCTGTCCCTGACCTTTGGATCTAGCTCCAGTCTTCCTATACATCAACTTGTTTTTCATGTAAAAATCTCCCTTGCCTGGAGTTGTATGACAAGTTGACAATTTTCTGAAACAAGGCTTGAGTGTTTTATCCCCAGCCTGTGCCTTCCTCATCTCTTCTGAAGTGGTATCTAACATAATATCCTCCTCCTGTCTTGAGGTCGACCTGACCTGAAGGGTTGCCATATACACAGGTTTCCTTCTGCAACGGTCAGTGTCATGATTGTCCATCTGACAATTCTTACACCACCTTTTTCCTTGGTTGAAAGATTTTCTTTCATCATATTTCCTTTCATCGAATTGTGGGAATTTATTTTTATTTTCATACCGTGGCCTATCAAACTGGTGATTACCTTTGTTTTGATCCCTAGGATCAAATTTATTAAAGTTCTGTGGTGCCCTAAAGTTATCCACTTGTTTCTTTTTATTACCTGTTACCTCTGCTTGAGCTGCTTGATACCTTTCAGCAACATTTAGCAACTCACCCAGCCTCTCTGCACCTTGTTCCATGAGAAACTTTCTCAGGTCTGGAGCCATGGACTCTCTTAATTGCTCTATAAGGACCATTTCCTTAAGATCTTGGGTTTTCCCCAGAGAAGTCCATTTCTCCAAGTATGTCTCTATTCGTGCAGAGAACTGGTAATAGGTTTCACCTGACAGTAGTTTAGCATTCCTAAATTTTTTCCTATAGAATTCTGCATTCTTTTCATATCTTAACAAAAGAGCCTGCTTTAGCATGTCATAATTTTCCTGATCACCTCTGCTCATTTTTGCAAAAACTTCATAAGCTGCCCCACGAAGTCCCTGAGATAACTTTAAGCTCCACCTTTCTCTCTCTAACCCATACGTGGTAGCTAATAGTTCATACCTATTTAGGTAGCTCTCTATATCATCGTCTTTCTCAACAAAATGATCTAAATGAAAATTCATAGCTGAGGTTGAGGCTCCTTGGCTAGCAGTGGCATCAGAGGCAAAGGGACTGGCACCATTTTCAGGAGCATGGCCCTGAAACTCAAACTCCCTTAGTCGTAACTCATGTTCCCTTTGTAATCTTTTATCTTCTGCTTCCCTTTCTGCAGCTAATTTCTTCTCTTCCCTTTCTGCAGTCAATCTTTTTTCTTCTGCTTCCCTTTCTGCAGCTAATTTCTTCTCTTCCCTTTCTGCAGCCAATCTTTTGTCTTCTCTTTCTGCCTCCAATTTCTTAGCCTCAGCCTCAATCTGCAACCTCTTAATTTCTTTTTCAGCCTCTAACTTTCTTTCGGCTTCAAACCTTCTTTCTTCGCGTTCAATAAATTTGTCACATTCCGTAGTGACATAGGCAACCATAACTTGCCCATCTAATCCTAACTCTTTTGCAGTCTGAACAGCAGCAGATCGAAATTTGGCCAGGTCCGCCATTGTCTATCAGGTAAATTTATACAATGTCTAACCAACAATTCAATCTCTAAATATATATCTAATGGAAAACACAGGCACCGTGAGCTCAACCTTATTTAATTCCACCCAAGGATACCTTTTAATTCTTATATTCCCTGAAGTGAATTACCCCCACTATTTTTAATAGGTAAAGATTCAAAATCCCAAGAGCGAGCCCCCAATATACGTGGTGAAGTGGGATGTTATAAATATTTATAGGGGACTTAGTGTACTGACTGAGATCAGCTGTGAAGGTATCTATATCTAATAAGAGTAGTGTATTATAGATAACCTTACTTGCTGCCACATATATATATATATCTCAGTCAGAATTATTCTGGAATAGTGTGATGACTACGTTGTATGTCTAGGGTATGTGTATGATGAAGTGTAAGTCATAACACCAACAGACAGATAAACAATTTAATTTATTCCACCACACTTGACAACACTGTGACACTCACATACATATAACACTCTAAAGGATATCTTAAAGGAGTCACTGATAACTTTTCAAATAACAATATGTATTCATTGCTGTCATGAAGGTATATGTGTCCTGATTCAAATACAAAGGGAACCAGGAATCACAATCAATTTTAATTACAAGTTATATGTACAGAATGTATCAATATGAATATTGTAGTGACATATATTATTAAAAGTATCCTATGTGTGTCAGTTGTGTAGTGGTAATATGAGGTAATACTGGTTTTGTTTTGTTCAAGCTCTGTTGGTATTTGTCATCATGTCTTCAATAGTTTGTCTTTATTGGAACTAGTATTGGAGATGTTCTCAGTTCCTGATATTAAAACAATTTAATTCCCCTCTTAATGTTATTTTTACAATGTCATTTTAAGATGGGGTACATAATGTTGAGCTCAGCTGGCCACATCAGCTTATCTTGCGTGATGGTGGCAGGAAAAGACTCCTCTGCTCGATTTCTCCCCTGGGCTCTGGAGACCCCTCACGGATAGCTAAATGGACCAAGGAGTATGCTGTCCGACTCTGGATTCAGCAAAGCTCTGACCAGGTGCTGCTCAATACCATCAAGACCACGGTCCCTGAAAACAAGAAGGATGTACCTTCTACTTCATAACTAATTGATACTCTAGTTCTACACTGAGCACAATACATCACAAACATTGAGTTCAGAGCGTTAGGCCAACTGTCAGCTTCATCTGAAATATTTTATACCAGTATTTCCCTCCCTAATGGTTACTACGCCTCTGCAATTCCAGCATTATTTCTTTCTAGTCAATCATCTAGGTGTCAGTGTACTGTTTGGCCATTCCATGCCGTTTTACTTTCCTCCGACACCTTCTGTTCAGGCTGGAGCATTATAGGCTTTACATCATGTTTGCTACTGAACTACACATATATACAGGCATAAATTAACAATTCACATTCAATTTTCATTAAAAGATACTGAATGTTTCAAGCTTACCACAATTTATGGAAATAAACACAGATACGTTGACTAGCAATGAATTCTGGCACAAATACTGGCACAAATTCCCATCTGCTTATGTTCCAGGCTTTTATTTAGCAAAAATATGAGCTGGCTTCAACGCACTGTTGCTTTATCAAGCTTATTTGAACTAGTGGTCTCGAACTAACGCTCCTAAGTGATTATATCAGCGAGTCTGGCCAATGGAGCCACGTTTCGACAAGTGTTTGAAAAAATTTTACCTTCCTACGTCTCCCCTAACAACCAAGGATAGCATTTATAGTCCGACCAATCGTGTTTAGCCTTACATATCATTCCAGCCAATCAGTTCAAATGTAACTTGTGGCCCATTTCCCGTACAATGGTGGTTTAAAAAATCTACCACTGAGCGATTCTGATTTTGGGTGTTGTCTGACAGCACCATCATTTTATTTTGGCTATAACTTGTTAATTCCTAGACTATTTGCGTAACGTTTTACATATTCTTTGTCAGCAAGCCCTAAGGAACCCAAATATACAAATTTAAAAGAGCTAAGTGGCTGCGTTCAAAATATGCAATTTCTTCTACCTCCTGTTTCGAAGATGTGCTGTCTGGGTACTGTAATGTTTTCAAACGTAAACCAATCTAATGTTATCTTTTATAATAAGCGTTTTTCAGGATTTTAAAACCTAACTCTGGGAAGGTTAGTGTTTTTATCACTGTCCGTCCGAAAAAGTTAGTGCATGTGGCCTTACACGCGTGATAGTAGTAATTGTGTATCGCGTTACGCTTGTTGGGGTGGCATTAATAGCGAGACGCGTGTTTAATTTTGCATGCGTTCCTGATTTTCAGCCCTCCCTCTCTCTTTCTATTTGAGTCCATCTGTTCGTTCGTTTTGGTAACGTAGTATAATTAATGTTAGGATTAATTTAGGTCATTACGCAGTGTGCCTCTCAATGTTTTTCTTAGAAATGCAATACCCGTTTTAATGTGTTGTGGAAACGCTTGTATTTATGCAGTGGCTTATATTTAACGTGGAAACGTTACAATTTGCAGACGAAGCATAAAACAAAGGGGGATTTCGAGTACATTCTTTGTGACAGCACTGTTATTTTACCATTGCTCTTTTCTTTTTTAGAATTTATTTGTTAGGCTTTATATTTACCTGATACTTTATATATGTGGATTAGAATATTTCACGACAA